>JAGKRU010000109.1:0-89767 GCA_022884055.1 Russula griseocarnosa
TCAGTGTTGTGAACCCTGGGAAGAGGGCTTTAGCAATGCAGGCGCTGCTAGAGAGGCGGGTTACATACCATCGGAAAGAAGGAACCACGCGGCGAGGTAGCGGAACGTGTTGCGTAGACGTCGCATATTCTCCCAGCGTAACATATCGCCTAATCTCTTCCACGAATCTATTACTTCTTGCCGTACAGTCCATTCAGTGGTAACAACAGATGCCGCCTCGGCTGCGGGTTCGCTTGTGAGTAAACCTTCGCGTTCCTCTGCCACCGAGCTTTCCGAGTCTCTTCAAATTCCTCGCGCCCGGCAAGAGCAGGAGAGCCGGTGGAAAATAACGCCCACCACGCCCCAGAGCCACCAATAGCGAATCGCAACGCAGTCGTAGATCCGCCTGCGCTGCACAGGAGTACAGTGACCAGCAGTAGCAAAATGCCAGCGCGTACCCGAGAGCGATACGAGTGAGGAGATGCGCGCAGTCGCGCGGGAAGCTTTTCTGAGTCGCCTTGATCGAGAAGGGTAAGGAAGATAAGCGAGGCGTGGGAGGTAGGCATTTAGCACTACGATAGATGCACGAATCCGATATTCGCCAAGACGGCTAAGATACCGGAGAACGGCCATATAGGCGAGGAGGAAGGGAGGAGGAAAAAGCAGAGTGAAGAAAAGGAGCCGAGTGCGGCAAAGCCGAAGAGTAAGGGTTTCCGGTACGAGGCTGGGTTATATTTCAAGATTGGAATGAAACATCGAAAATGGGAGTAAGGACACACCTCTATCGCAATCCCACCCATGGAAATTACAGTCAGAGCTTGTAATGCAACGGAAATGGAGTATGTATAGAGGCTACATAAGCATCAGTGATCTATGCCTGCGAGCATGAACCTCCTGCGAACACGACACGTAACATCAAGATTAGATTCGTACACACCTGAAGCTCGCTGTGTCTATCCAGGCCCAGCCCAACTGACAACGCATCTTGCTTCATCCTCTTCTACTGTACCAACGGGTGGTGCAGGGCTGGAGGAGCATGGAATTGTCTTGTCTGGTAGTAGAAAACCGTTGTCGCGCGCGAATTGTTCAAGACAGATTGGAAGGAAAAGAGTAAGGGAGACAATTACAAAGACCTCGCTTGCAAGGCATAGCTGAGCCAACCCCAAAGCTCGCGTCTATGTAGTTTCGACGGCGACGACGACGGTGATGGATCTGTGTCCATGGTTAGGGTTATAATTAGGCGGAGAAGCGGCCTGTTGTGGCTCTGTTGACAAGTATTTGGTTGGTCTAGTGGCCTGGGCCACCGCGACATCGCTTTTGCCACTAGCAAGCTTTACACGGGTTAGAGCTTGCTCTACGGGCAAAGACAAAGTACCGTACAGACGGTGTACATAGATAGCTAGAGCCAACCATAAGACGCTGGCTAGAAAATGTCAGACATAGCCGAATTGAAACGTCTCGTGAAATCGCTTCAACAAGCCTCCACTCAGCGGGTACGTCCCTCGCCCTCCCCGTTCCATCATTCGCTTGGATTTTTGTATTTGTCTGCTAATTTTTTCTTCTTTATATGACTTCAATAGGAAATTGTCGACGTCCTGCAAGTATTAAAGAAGGAGGCGAAAATAACTGAAGCGGTTCTAAGAGTGCGTACACAGAGCGTCGTCGCGTGATTTCAGTTCCTTCACTCGTGCCACTCACTCACATCACATCCTGTTCCTTTCATCGGCCGCAGGAGAGCAAAGCTGGCCTCGCTGTCGGGAAATTGCGCTCGCACGCGGCAAAGGATGTCTCTGAACTTGCCAAGGAGATCGTGCGCGCGTGGAAAACGGCGGTGGACAAGGAGAAACAGGCCGCGGGAACCCATTCTAAGGGCGCCGCGAAATCCTCAGGCGAGTGAAGAATTTCCTTCATTCACTAGGATATAAACCCCAAGTGGCTTTTAATCTAGCTCCCGCTCCACGCAAAGCGTCAACTGCATCCATGCCATCCTCAACGGCGGGCGCCTCGAACAGTGGCGCCCGTACAGCGAAGAGCGACGGCGTGAGTATATCTATCACCGGTGACAAAACGCGCGATAAGTGCATCGAAATGCTTTACGATGCCCTTGCGCTCGAATCAGGCTTCCGTATGTCCTCCCTCCTCCCTTAGGGTTTAGTCGCCGGCGTTACTTACATAATGCCCAGCGTCTGACCTCATATTGCAACGTGCCCGCGTAGTAGAGGAGACAGCGTGCAAGGATTGCAAAGGGACCACGCCGACGTACAAGTCCAAGATACGGATGTTGTTCGTAAACCTCAAGGACAAAAACAACCCTGGCTTACGCCGAAGCGTTACAGCCGGAGATATTCCCGCCCAGACATTTGCAAAAATGACTAGCCAGGTTCGTTCGTTCTTTGTTATTACTATGCGACCAACACACACCTTTGGGTTAAACCAACCTGTCGTATAGGAAATGGCCTCTGAGGAACGCAAGGCGGCTGACGCGAAAATTGAGGAAGACAACTTATTCCTATCGCTCGGCGCAGCCGACCAGCAGGCAGAAACAGACGCATTCCAGTGCGGCCGGTGCAAACAGGTATTAAAACAATTAGTCGCCGGTCCTTATTTATTCTCATTACTCTTTCATCAGAGGAAATGTCGTTACCGCCAAGCACAAACCCGGAGCGCTGACGAACCGATGACTGTAAGTTGTCTGACTTTTTTCGACTTTGTTAACGGCGCTGACAAACTTATAACAGACCTTTGTAACGTGCGTCCCGTTTCTCTTCTCTATTTCCTATCTTGTTTCTTTAACTAAATGTCCAAATATATAGTTGCACAAACTGCAACCACAGGTGGAAGTTCTCGTAGATCCGCAATCTTTTAACTGCTCTCTAGATTACATCGCTGTAGTATCCTTTTCTTAGGTATTTTTTCCCCCCTTGTGGGTTGTACGCTGCAGATTGTGTTTCTATTGGCGGACGCCATTACATACCTATAGTTCTTTATCACGTCTTGACTTTGCGATCGGGGCTTCCACTGGGATGGCCATCACTTGAATACTTATTCCTGTAGCTTTGAGGGTGTGCGTGTCCTCTACGGATCTGCCAATCAAAGTAACTTTTTCACACCGACCTGGTTGAAGGAGAGCGGAGGACCACTCATTATACAGGGATTTTACAGTATTTACGGTGACATGTCGCGCCACATCTAAGTGAAGGAGAAGAATCCGATCCGCAACGCGTCCGATTTGGAAGTTGCGTACTGCTGAGGCTTACGTGGTCGTCACGGTCATACCTCACGCCGCGGCAGCGCCTTCCAGCTCTTCTTAAGTCCCATGCGTTCGATAAGACTCGCCGGCATACAATAAACAGGCTCGACGTCTTTCAATCCAGGGTAACCAAGCAAAGAAAGGCCAGCAACGCCGAACAATGTGTGAATGTGTGAACCACGTCCGTCACCGTCACCCGGTCGGCCCGCGATTCCTCATCTCTTCAAAAAAAAAAAGAGGGTGCACAGGCGCAAAAGCGTATAGGGGAGAATGAATGTGTGTGGGGGAGATGAGAGAGACACATATCTTGTGCTGCGTGGCTCTCGGAACCTGCGATTCTGTCAAAGCCCTGTCAAAGTTACGGCACGAGGCAAGGTAGGATACTGTGCGCTCGCCATCGAGGCGATCGAGAGCGCCGAGGAGGGATAACGATGATAGTCACGATACGGCGCAGTAGAGGAAGCGTGTGTCCGTCTCGCCAAAAGCGTCGCCGGCAAAGATACCCGAGGGTTGTTGTTCGCCCAGGATAACTGTTATAAGATCGTAACACCGTCATTATCATCTGTGAAATACATGCTGTGTGGGTAGGGTAGAGGAAGACGTACCGTCGACTATAGTAGGCGTGGCTTGTCGATGCGCGAGATGACATCGCGTGTTGCGAGGACTTGGATTGCACTTAGCGTGGAAAGGATATGTGCGTCGCGCCAAAGGCACCTTTTTTTTTTTTTTGGAAAATGGAGTTTTTAGTGTGTTTGTGACGGTATTACGGGGTGGATACGGGCGCGGGCGCGAGGGCGAGCGGAGGAGGGAGGGGCGAATGTGGTACTGTAGTGGGAAATTTGTGCGCACCTGCCCGTCATCCCAGCAGCTCATCACATGCATCACACACTGTACTCTATAGTCTCTTCCGCATCTAAAGAGTCCTTATGTTTCATTACGCAGAGCGCTGTGAGGCCCCAGTAGACTTCGTTCATCCGCAGGTGCGCCATCATGTGGTAGGTCAGGTCATCCTTATGGTATATGCGCCGTCACCGTTGAGCAGAGAAGGCATCGTTCGCCTTGAAAATAAGACCCAACTTACTTTTCCTAGATTTTGTATATATCGTACGTGTAGATCGGTGAGGAGACTCTCGTGCCAAAAAGGGCGTCGATTGCTTCAAACCATCCTGTTCACGTGACTTTGTTCAAATCATGTCCTGTCCCTCTTGTGTCTCCCCGGCCCAGTCATGACATGACGTCTACCATCGTCAATCTCTCACCACAAACAGCGCCACGAAACCAAGCTCTCTGCTGTAATCCCACCTCTGGTCCCTACTACCACGGACACACTGTATTTTCGTGCGTCGTGTAGCTTTATTCTCTAACCAACAGTAATGGGGCCGCTTGTCCGACTCGCTCGCCGTATTCTTCTCCCTCCTTCCAACAGGAATTCTGCCATGCCGCCTCAGGCTTATTGTAATGTCAGCCCTGTCTACGTATACGATTAGTGTTTTGACCGCTCGCCGCCGCGGCGATCCATGTGTCTCTTTCGAGGCTCTTAGCGGTGGCGAGTCAAAATGCATGGTCCATGTTCTTACCGAGTAGCGAGTAACAGCTTCGTCCGCACACTGGCACACACGTGACACCTCCATCTGATTCTTGATTCTACGGGAGAAAGCCTTCAAGGGTTGTGAGTCTGAAACTGAGAGAATGGAAGAGGTAGATTACAGTAAACTACTGAATGTGTATTATACTGCTAGCCAATCCGCTCCCCAGGTCAATTTCAACTCATCTCGAAATTAGATGAAGTTGGCGACTTTGAGGTCCGTAGTAGAATGGACGTGTAGCCATTCGTGTATTGGCACAGTCTTGGAACAAATGGAAGAGAAGAAATATGATATGATATATCCATCGACCCAGAGATGAGACAAGTACTAAATACTACAAGGTGTTTTTCACTTCGCTCCATGTTCTACCAGTAATTTTGTGATTCTATCACATCGTCCCTGATCCACCTCTCTGTATAAAAATTCCTTGCCCACAACTTGCAGAGCGGTCTTACCATCACCATTGACCGCCTCTACCTCAGCACCGTGCTCGAGCAGCAGGCGCACTTCGTCCAGCAGCCCTTCTTCCGACGCCCCGTGCAACGGGGTGGAGCCATGGTGCGTCCGCGCATTTATATCTGCACCACGCTCCAGCAGTAATCGAAGAACAGAACCATCTTTGAAATGATTGCCGATTGACGCATCATAGAACGGAGTCCACCCGTTCTGATCTCTAGCATCGATGTCGGCATTGTACTCGATTAATTTCTGGACCACCTCCAAATTTCCATAATGCGCTGCAGAATGCAATGGAATAGTACCCATAAAGCCCTGGACATGCGGGTCTGCGCCGTTATGACGGAGTAAATCTGCTGTCTGGAAGTGTTCCCCTGCCAATGCTGCAATTAGCGGTCTCCTATAGTAGCCCCCATCAGCGTTCACATTTTGCGGATACTCGGAAATGAGGTGCTCCACGAGATCGTGGAATCCACAGAGTGCTGCGTAATACAAGGGAGCCGCGGGGGATTTGTCGGCTGTTGCGAAGTAATAAAAGATTGCACCGCTACCGGGATAAGTGTCTATATCGTGCAGTGTGAACCACACATCAAAGTGCGGTTTGTCTGTGTCGAAGAGATGTCTCATCCCTTTCTGTAAGCGTGACGAGACCTCCCCAAATTGGGCATGAGTAGTCCAATGCATGGCAGCGTATAGAGCCAGCGGATGATCCTCGGACATATTCCCGTCAATCTCGTCGTGCGTTTGTAGTAAAACGCCTAGGCAAGCTTGTGCCAGGATCGTATGGGCATTCTCCAAATCGATTTGATAACCCGAGACCTCTCGACTTGCAGTAGAGAGGCGAGACGAGGTCAAGAACTCCTTGACCGAGAAGTGCGAAAATTGCACCACCCGTGAATAACCATCTTCGACGATGGCAATCAGACTTGAACAAGCAATCAGAAGTGCTTGTTCTTGCTCTTCCCACCGCCAATCCGCGTTCAACCGAGGGATCCCTTCTGAATCATCGTAGTCAACTGCGAGGACCTCCGCGAGCTCCGCAACACGAAGAGGCCGGATGGCCACCACGAGGCATTGCAGTACCCGTTGAGCGAGACCCCTGTTCGGCTTCTTAATTTCCTTCAATATACGCTCATACGTCTCGTCCAGAGATTCTGGTAATTCCTTGAGCGTACGTCGCACACTTGATGGAAGACAGTCACGTAGGACTTCCAATTGACAGAATATCCAACGGAACCTGTCCGACAAATTAAACCCACATCCTGAATGTAACTTGAAATTGATTCACTTACATGCCATCGGCTCGTTCAGAAAGGCTCTCAATCACGAGTTCCTTATCCTCCTGCCTCCATCTCCGCATGATTGGCTCCAAATCCGAGTAAACAACCGACCTAACGTAGTCCTCGATATCCTTCTTTTGTCCGCTCTGATCGTGGAGAGACACTCGGTGACATGTCAGAGGCTCGAGGACTTCCCGTATGTCTACTTCGGGTCGGCTTGTGACACATATATGAAGATTCGGTAGATGAAGGTTGACGAGCTCCTTCACGAGCTGAAGAACCCGATTGCGATGAGATGGAATCCCCGAGGTGTTGGAACATTCATCAAGGGCGTCGATTATTAGGTAGATCGGACCTTGATCAGGAAGCGTGAGCATTTGTTTCAGGCAGCGTTTCAGAGTGTCATCACTAGGCTGATGAGCTCCATCGTCGTGTTCGGAATAAACAGCTGATAGAATGTTACAACGAGGACCAGAAGAAAGTTGGGTAAGAAGGGAAGTGATGAGATGTCGCCAGTGTTGTTTGTCTATGTCCCGAAAGTCGAAGTAGAAATAAGCCATCGAGGCTTGGCGGGCATTGCACATGGCTTTGATATCTTGGATGATTGTGGAACTAGAAAACGACAAGCAACATCAATCACTTGCGACAGAAAGAGAAATCCCCCCACGAACCAAAGAATAGTCTTGCCTGAGCCGGCTACATACATAAGATCTTGTCAGATGAAATCAGGCAGGAGTGAGAGAGGGGCGCACGTTTACCATGAATCCAGAGGAGCGGATCAGAAGTTGTTGATTTCCAATCCTGGTAAATACTGCCCCGGAAGAACCATGTCGAGGTTCCCTCGTGATGAGCATTACACGCAATGTTATGGTTCGTAGACGGATCTGGTGGCGAGAGCCATCTACGAAGATCCTGACGTAGTTGATTCCCTGAAAGGATGCTTGAGCCTGTACATCCAGTGTCAACGTTATTTGGAGATCACGAACCTTTCATTTGATCTACGCCGTCATGGACGGTATTGGCAACATTTAGGACTTGCGCAGCAGCCATTCGAGTCTCCTCTTGTGTCAGCCTGTCTAGTCTTTTCAGCGCATCTTCCATATCGGTCCTTCCAATCAGTTTTTTCAGATATTTTACTAAGAATGGTTCTGTTAATGGCAACATATTTGTGCAGCAGCAACGTACTCATTCGTCCTTGTCTGATCTCTTTAGTTGCAATTCCAAGAACGTTCAGCACATCCACCATTATTTTCGTGCTAATATCCACCATTTCTTCGTTAAATGACGCTTTGGTGTAGATCTCGAGTCGTTGGAAAAATGCTTCTATGCGCTCGAACACCTCAAAAAGAGCGTCTTGGCCTGCACGAACATCCTTGGCCGCCTGAGAGCCGTCCATATTACGATGCACAGAAGAGGGTAGTATTAAGAAGGATACACACTGAAAGGAGCACACCAATTCCGACAAAGATAGGTTTCGCGGGCGAGAATATCTGTAAAATAAGTATGAGAATCTAGATCTCGGGCACTTTGAGATCACGGGGCATACCAGGCCAACACCTGCTCCGAGGGTGTCCGATAAGGTATAAAGAACCTTCACAGTTGGATCTAACCATTTCGTCAACCTTTCATCGCGGCTTTGAGACTGATTGAGCTCCTGGACTTGCTGTTGGAGCACGATGAGAATGCTGCTATGGGAGTTACAGGTTTGTAGCTGGGCGGCAAGTGGGTGGGCGAGAAGGTCGTTCTTTGTGCGTCTTTCGTACGCTTTCAAAGCATTATTAAAAATTAGTTGAAAGTTGGAAGATGAAGTGGAAGTAGTGTGAGTGTGAGACATATGGGAGACGAGAGAAGGATAATAGTGGTCGTGGGTTATGGGAAGTGGAAGAGTTGCACTGCCTCATGTGTGTGTGTGCCTCAAGTTCTAAGGCACAGCATGTGACTGATAAGCGCACAAGATAAAGCGCCTTGAGCAGTGGAGAGAGAAACCTGAGGGCGAAGCATAATGGCTCTGGTGGACTGCAAGTAGCACGGACGCAGCCTTTGGCACCACAAGATGACCCACCACAAGCAACCGCGCCCCAGACACGTTCGCATCGTATGATAGTTGACAATCGGAGACGATACGGTACCCGATTCAAAAATGTCGTTCTATTTACTGTTACTGTAATTCGCCCACCTGAAGGTGACGGCGAGGTCCAAATCTTCAACTGATAAAAAAAATTTCACGCGACGTCGAATTTGCCATCATCGCATGCACACCCAACACAGACCTGACACGCACACAACGCCGCCTGTAGGTGATGGAAGTGATGGGATATCAGAGGAGCTGAGGCGGAGAATAGTACCCTTTTGAAGTGAAAACTGGCTGAAATGAGGGTGGGAGTGCTGCTCATTCAAGTCCTCAAATTATTCTTATCGCTTGGCGTGGCCGACCACTGGCAGTAGGCAGAAATGGTAAACAATTGGTCGCCGGTCCTTATTTGTTCTTCCCACTCTTTCATCAGAGGAAATGTCGTCACCGCCAAAGCACAAAACCGGAGCGCTGACGAACAGATTACTACATTGCTGTAGTATCCTTTTCTTAGGTATTTTTTCCCCCCTTATGGGTTGTACGCTGCAGATTGTGTTTCTATTGGCGGACGCCATTACTTATTTATCACGTCTTGACTTTCCGATCTGGGCTTCCACTAGGATGGCCCTCACTTGAATACTTATTCCTGTAGCTTTGAGGGTGCTCGTGTCCTCTACGGATCTGCCAATCAAAGTAACTTTCTCACACCAACCTGGCCGAAGGGGAGCGGAGGACCACTCATAATACAAGGAGATGTATTACAGTATTACGATGACAGGTCGCGCCACATCTAAGTTTACTTAAGTGAAGGAAAAGAATCAGCAATTCGTCCAATTCAATTTGGCAGTTGCGTACTGAGGCTTACGTGGTCGTCACGGTCAAACCTCGCGCCGCGGCAGCGCCTTCCAGCTCTTCCTAAGTCCCATGCTTTCGATAAGACTCGCCTGCATACAATAAACAGGGTCGACGTCTTCCAATCCAGGGTAACCGAGCAAAGAAAGGCCAGCAACGCCGAACAGTGTGTGAAACACGTCCGTCACGTCACCTGGTCGGTCCGCGATCCCTCCACCCTCGGGGTCCTAATAAATAAAGGGTAGAGAGGGTCATTTCATTCATGAGGCCAGAACAACGAAAAGGACGGGACGAGGAGCACGCACTTGAGCTGAGAGGATGAAACGCGTGAGCGCGGCACTGTCGATCCAAGTGAGCTTGTTCAAAATAGCCATAGAGGAGAGGACCCAATGACTATAGCAGACCTGAAGGGAGAATGTAATATTAGCGCGCGATGGGGTCGTCACCGCAGCAGATAGATACAAAATATACATATGAGAATATGCACACACATCTTCTAGCTTTTCGGGTCGCCCGTTCATACCGCCGTTGGGCAGCTGTCTTTCCGCTAGCCACCATCCTAGCGTTGGCAGGTCGACCACGTCTAATCGATCTAGAATCGCGAGCGCTGCTGTGCATACCCACACTTGCAAGAGAGAAAGAAATATATGGTGATGATGATAATAATAAAGGGAAGAAGAAGACACATGGTTACTAAAACATAGGCGCAAAAGCGTATACGGGAGAATGAATGTGTGTGGGGAGATAAGAGAGACACATACCTTGTGCTGCGTGACTCTCGGAGCCTGCGATTCGGCCAAAGCCTCCGTCAAAGTTGCGGCATGAGGCAATGTAGGATACTGTGCGCTCGCGATCGAGCCGATCGAGCGCACCGAGGAGGGATAACGATGATACGGCGCAGTAGAGGAAGCGCGTGTCCGTCTCGCCAAAAGCGTCGCCGGCGAAGATACCTGAGGGCTGTTGTAGGCCCAGGATAACTGTTATAAGATCGTAACACCGTCATGATCATCTGTAAAACCCATGCTGTATGGGTTGGGTAGGGTGGACGTAGACGTACAATCGATTAGGCGCGAACGGTTGACGCGCGAGAGGGCATCGTGCGTTGCTAGGACTTGGATTGCGCTTAGCGTGGAGAGGATGTGTGCGTCGTGTCCTGGGTGTGCGCCAAAGGCACCTTTTTGTTGGAAAGTGGAGTTTTTAGTGTGTTTGTGCCAGTATTACGGGGGTGGATACGGGCGCGGGGGGGAATGTGGTAGTGGGAGACCTGTGCGCACCTGCTTCGTCATCCCAGCAGCTCATCACATACTCTATAGTCTCTTCCGCATCTAAAGCGTCCTTGTGTTTCATTAAGCAAAGCGCTGTGAGACCCAGTAGACTGCGTTCATCCGCAGGTGGGCGGTCATGTGGTAGGTCAGGTCATCCTTGTGCTATATGCGCCACCGTTCAGCGTTGAGCAGAGAAGAAGGAAGGTATCGTTCGCATTGAAGAAAACAACGCCGACTTACTTTTCCTAGATTTTGTATATACCGTACGTGTAGATCGGTGAGGAGAGTGTCTGTCATGTCATGTGCGGCAACTACGGCGCGGCGTAGAATAAAGTGGGTCAAACTCGGAAGCTCAGCAGCACACGCGCGTGTTTTCCCGATAAGAAAAAGGGCATCGTTTAAAGGCAGCACTAGTAAACCGCCCTGTCCCACGTCACTTTGTTCAAACCATGTCCTCCTCTTCAGCCAACCGGTCCCCTACCTCCTCCCCTACCTCTTACGGTGTCTCCCCAGTCATCATCGTCCAAGGCGATCAGGGCGTCTTCCATCGCCGATCTCTCACCACAAGCAGCGCCACGACACCGATATTCTCACCAACTTATCTCAAAGAAGAAGACGATCAGACATCCTTGCGCACACTGGACAACGTCCGCGATCAGGTCGCAGCGAGCGTTGCCGTGCGCATGATGCGCAAGCTCAAGACGACAGATAATACGCAATACGGCGTCGCAGTCACGCTTTCTAAGAAGGACGATGCCGGCTTCTTACGTCTCGTCGCAGCACATCTTGCTTCGCAGCCCCCAGCTGCCCTCAAAGAGAAGGAATACCTCGTCGCTGTCGCCACGACGGGCGCGGGCGACACCTCCCTCCTCATCTGCGGCACAGATCCGGCAAAAGTGCAGCGCGCCGGGCTGCTAGCGATGTCCAAGTTTATCGGGCACATCCAGTCGTTGCCAGAGCAGGAGGGCCCAGAAACCGTTTGGATCGCGCGCGTGCGAGGGCTCGCTTGGAATGGGTATGACGAGACCGCGCTCATGGACGTGCTGCAGAAGTGTGCGCAGCAGCTCGTGGACCCTTCCCGCCCGCCACCGGGCTCTCGCGGCATTGACGAAATCCTCGCTTTGGCGCGCACGCGGCTGCATCGTCTGCTGCCGCGACAGGCATTTGAGGAGCTCCGCGATGCGGATATCACGGTGCCCGTGCTGCTGGTTGATATTCGCCCGGCGGCACAACGCGCAAAGCACGGTCAGATTCCTGGCGCGATGATTATCGAGCGGAATGTGCTCGAGTGGCGGTTCGACCCGCGTTACTCGGAACGGCTGGACATCGCGACGCGGTATGACCTGAGGGTAATCATATTCTGTCAACAAGGCTACACGAGCTCGTTGGCGGCGGCGTCACTGCAGGATATCGGGCTTTTGAATGCGACCGATATCATTGGCGGGATCGAGGCATGGAGAGACGAGGGGCTTCCGATAGAACTCGAATCAGAGCCATGACGCGAGAGACTGCCAGGTGTCACGGTATGGGGCGCACACGCCACACGTGGCATCCCTACAATAAAAGCTATGTCTAGCACTATGCCTCTTGTTCGCATCGTGGTAAGTGTCCGTCCCTGTTCGCCACTCGGAGCTCACGTAACGCGCACCATTCCTCGGATGGCGTGTTGCGGTGCGTTACAGCATAATTTACCCATGCAGTAATTGATGAGTCGTGATTGTATCCCCGGTGTGTCACATGGAGGACAGCAGATGGGGCATAATTGCTGATCGGGCAACAAGTGACTGTTGTTCCGCGAGCGTTCCAGGCTTTCACTCCTCCTGTGCTGGTGGTGCCGCAGTGGTCTGATGGGCCATTTTCCCTGACGAGTCACAGACAGTGCCCCGCGTCATGTTTCTAGTTGTCATTCGAATGCTCTGTCATAGCCAGTATCTCAAAACTATGTATTTTTGATATTTTGTTGGTGATGGTATAGTCGTGGTCGTGGGTACCTCAGAGCGAGCGCACAGCACAATGAATTCCAGTCGAGTCACGGGGAGCCAAGACCGAGACCGGAAGACCGGAACCGAGAAACGACCATATAAGGAAATGATTAGGCAGCCTCAAGGCGATGCGATGCGATATGTCAGGGCCATTTACCACGTGTTCTGAGTATATAAAGCAAGACCCCCACTTTGGCCCAAATTCCCCACTCCGAGCATTGTGGCAAGATTTATTTGTGGTTGCCACACGCCTTCTATTGTCACGGCCGTTCTCTGTCCACAATTAAGTACCGCTTTTTGGCCGCCCATTGTATCAAAGCAACCTTGTACTTTTTTTATAAACGAACGACCCCCTTCCAACCGTGTGACGTCCCACCCCCACCCCCCACTTTTGAACTGTCATCAACAAGAACAAGAGCTTCTTACTCTACCGCTTTCGTCACTGTTTGCAGTAATCAGGACTAGAACGCCACAACGAAAACAAGCTCTTTTTAAACTCATCATCAGAATCGTCATCACCAGTGTCATCATGCCCTCACGTCGCATGCCTTTACGCCGTGCCCGGAACACATTTTGTCACCAATCCGACCAAGACGCTGTGATGTCGGATGCAACCACGTCCACGTCCACGTCCACTGTCGACGCTCCCGTCGTCCCTAAGCCTGAGCCCATAACTCCCTCCCTTTCGGCTAACAGCTCCACGTCTTTGGGAAAGCGCCGCCGGCGCCAAGTCGGACAATCGCCCGAACGGGCTTCCAAGCGGATTGCAGCGATGACAACGTCGTCTACGACGACTCCGGACTTCTCTGCTGGAGAAATAATATCAACTCCAGTCATTAGCCCCACTCACACCTCGATTCCCGATACTTTCCCTCCCTCAAGGCAGCGGCCTAATTTATCCCTCAGTCCTCCCATCGACAATACATCCGCTTATATGCCCGAGCCATCCACCCCCACCTCTTCCCGTTGTGCCGAGCCCGCCTCTCCCGCCGCAACAGAAATAGCATACGACATCGGCTACGTCGAGCCCTTACCCGAAGAACGCGTAGAGACGCTCCGAGCAGCAGGAGTCAAAGTGCGCGACTTTGCGTACGAGCCGATACCCAATTCCAGCAAAGCCCCAGAAGTCTTCGACCCCGTGCCCTGTCTGATCGCCGCCGACTGGCACATGCGTAATCCGGACAAGAACCGCGGTCTTCTGAGTCCCAAGGCTCTCTTCCGTCTCATCAAGATGGGATGGCTCTCCCTTTCAGACGTCAGACGTTACTTCAACACATACGAATACGTCGCGCTCGCTCATTACAACGACAAACCGGACGAGCAGCGATACCCGTTCGTCGCGGTATGCAAGAACGAGTCGATGCCAACCCCTCGCAGCGCGTACGATTACGTCGTCAGGCTGGCCTTTCCACTCATCCGGACGATCGTCAGGATAAGGTGTTTTTCGGATATGACCCTACGGGTTACTCGGATGACGAGGGAGAGGGGGTGGTGCCAGTGGCGGGAGGGCTTCCTCCTCCTTCCCGTGCCCCGACTCCTCCTCTTGTGCCTGCAGAAACGACATCACCCTCGACGTCGGCGATGGTGGACGTTGAGGCAGCAGAAGCAGTTGTGGTCGAAGCAGCAGATCCCAAGCCGAAACGCCGGAAGGTCAAGGGTGCGACCAAGACACGCGGTCGCGCGAAACCGAAACCTTTGCGAAGGGAGTGCTCACGTCCCGAAGCATAGATTTCGTGTTCCGGTCTCCGGGCCAGGAGCAACTGGGCTTTTTTTTTTTACTTTTTCACTTTTATTTATTCACTTTTTGTTTTTCGCTATTACAAGTTGCTCTATTTGTAACCACCCACCCCCACCGCTATCACGGACACAATTGTATTTTCGTGCGTGTAGCGTTATCCATTTGTCCAACTTGCCGTGTTCTTTTCACTTCCCCCTCGGGTCCCTAGTCCCTACAGGAATTGTTTGGTCATTAGTTATTCGGATGGACGGTTGGTTCTTTGTATCCGCACACGAATTACATCCTGCCTCAGGCTTATAATGATGTCAGCTCTCTCTCACTATATACGATTAGTGTTCTGTGATACCTCTAATATAAGAGCGCATACAGTTGGCTTGACCGCTCGCAAGCCGCGACGATCCACACAGTATACATGCATGGTCCTGGTATGGGTAACAGCCTTCCGCACATTGGAACACTCGCGGCACGTCCATGCATGGATTCTGTTTCTACGGGACCGAGACAAAACTTTCTGGTTCGTCAATCAATCCAAACTACTGTAGTAGATCGGCCTCCGTCACGGTGTTTCCGATTGAACATGACAGTCCACAGTGCCACTGAGTACCGATGCCATAAAATGCATTTCGCGCAAATCGATGATTACAGTAATGAGTCTGAAACTGAGAAAATTGGAAGAAATAGATTGATGCGCATGATGCTGCTATAGCCGGCCACCCCATTTCCTCATCAGGTCAGTTTCGACCCATCCTAAAAATTAGATGTAATTGGTGACCTCCGGTTTACAACTGACGTCCACAGTAGGTGGACGTGTAGCTATTCGTGTACTGGCACATAGTCTTACAACAAAGAAAAGAAAAGAAATATGATATATCCTTCGACCCAGAAATGAGACAGGTACTACAAGGTGTTTTCACTTCGCCCCGTGTTCTACCAGTAATCTTCGGATTTCGTCACATCGTCCCTGATCCACCACTCTGTATGTGTATTCGCCCACAACTTGCAGAGCGGTCTTACCATCAACTCTGACAGCCTCCACGTCAGCACCGTGCTTGAGCAACATGCGCATTACCTCCAGCGCCCCAAATTCCGATGCCTGGTGCAAAGGGGTTGAGCCGTCCTGTCTCCGGGCATTTACATCTGCACCGCGCTGCAGCAGTAGTCGAAGGACAGAACCATCTTTGAAATAAAGACCATTTGATGCCCAATATAACGGGGTACACCCGGGCTCATTCCTAGCATCGATGTCGGCACCGTACTCGATTAATTTCTGGACCACCTCCAATTTTTCAAAATCGGCTGCGGAATGCAATGGAGTAGCCTTCTCATTGCCCTGGACATGCGGGTCTGCGCCGTTATGACGGAGTAAATCTGCCGTCTGGAAGTGCTCCCCTGCCAATGCTGCGATTAGTGGTCTCATATAGTAGCCCCCATTAGCGTTCACATCCTGCGGACGCTCGGCTATGAGGTGCTCTACGAGATCGTGGAATCCACAGAGTGCTGCGTAATATAAGGGGGCCGCGGATGATTTGTCGTCCGGTGCGAAAAATCCAAAGGTTGTCTCGGAGCTTGGCTGGGTGTCCAAATCGTAGAGTGTCAGCCAAACCTTGAAGTGCGGTTTGTCTGCGTCGAAAAGATATTTCATCCCTTTCTGTAAGCATAACGAGACCTCTTCAAATTGGGCATGACTAGTCCAGTGCTCGGCAGCGTATCGAGCCAGCGGATGATCCTCGGATGTATTCCCGTCAATCTCGTCATGCGTTTGTAGTAAAACACCTAGGCAAGCTTGTGCCAGGATCGTATGCGCATTCTCCAAATCGATCCGATAAGCCGAGACCTCTCCATTTACAGTAGAGAGGCGAGACGAGGTCAAGAACTCCTTGACCGAGAAGTGCGAGAATTGTACCACCCGCGAATCGCCAGTTTTGATATACGAATCGCCATCGTTAGTTTCTACATGCGAGTCGCCATCGCCAGCTTCGACAATAGCAATCAGACTCGAGCATGCAATTAGAAGTGCTTGTTCTTGGTCTTCCCACCGCCAATCCGCGTTCAACCGAGGGATCCCTTCCGAATCATCGTAGTCAACTGCAAGGACCTCCGCAAGCTCGGCGACGCGAAGAGGCCGGATGGCCACCACAAGACATTGCAGTACTCGCTGAGCGAGGCCCCTATTCGGCTTCTTAATTTCCTTCAATATACGCTCATACGTCTCGTCCAGAGATTCCGGTAATTCCCTAAGCGTACGTCGCACACTTGGTGGAAGACAGTCACGTAGGACTTCCAATTGACAGAATATCCAACGGAACCTGTCCAACAATTTGAATCCGCATTAGAAATGCAAAACCGATTTACTTACATGCCATCGGCTCGTTCAGAAAGGGTCTCGATCACGAGTTCCTTATCCTCCTTCCTCCATCTCTGCATGATTGGCTCCGAATCCGAGTAAACAACTGATCTAACGTAGTCCTCAATATCCTTCTTTTGTTCGCTTTGATCGTGGAGAGACAC
Source organism: Russula griseocarnosa (assembly GCA_022884055.1). Classification (NCBI taxonomy): domain Eukaryota; kingdom Fungi; phylum Basidiomycota; class Agaricomycetes; order Russulales; family Russulaceae; genus Russula; species Russula griseocarnosa. Next base: position 16,968 of record JAGKRU010000109.1, read on the forward strand.
TCGACAAGATGTCAGAGGCTCAAGGACTTCCCGTATGTCCACTTCAGGGCGGCTTGTGACACATATATGAAGATCCGGTAGATGAAGGTCGATAAGTTCCTTCATGAGTCGAAGAACCCGATTACGATTTGATGGAATCCCCGAGACGTTGGAACATTCATCGAGGGCGTCGATTATCAAGTAGATTGGACGTTGATCGGGAAGCGTGATCATTTTTTTCAAGCACTGTGTCAAAGAGTCGTCACTAGGCTGCCGCGTTCCGTTTTTGTGATCGGAATGAAGACGTGATAGAATGTTGAAACAAGGATCTGAGTATGTGGAAAGTTGGGTGAGAAGCGAAAGGACTAGATCGCGCCAGTGTTGTTTGTCGGTGTCCCGGAAGTCGAAATAGAAATAACCCATCGACGCTTGACCGGCTTCACACATGGCTTCAATATCCTGGATGATGGTAGAACTGGTAGATGACAAACGACATCAATTATCTTTGACGGAAAGAGTAATGGAACCACAAACCATAGAATGCTCTTGCCAGAACCAGCTACAGAAATAAGATGCTGTCAGGTGGTGTCCTAGTCAGGTAGGAGTGGGAGAGGGGCACACGTTTGCCATATATCCAGAGGAGCCGATCAGAAGTCATTGATTTCCAATCCTGGTAGATGCTGCCTCGGAAGAACCATGTCGCAGTTCCCTCGTGATGAGCATTACACGCAATGTTATGGTTCGTTGACGGATCCGGTGGTGAGAGCCATCTACGAAGATCCTGTCGTAGTTGATTCCCTGTAAGGACGGATGAGCCTGTATATCCAGTATCGACGAGGTTCAGAGGTCACGAACGTTTCACTTGATCTACGTCATCGGCTGCTTGTTGCATAACGACCCTGGCCTCTTTTCCATCTACGCACGTTATTGTTCAACCAATTTTCTGACGATTGATTGAAGGTGTATTACGCACCATCAACGACCACTGCTAACTTGTCATCAACGGCCTTCACTCTGTCATCAACTCCCGTCACTTGCTCATCAACTTCCTTCAATATGTTGCCGACGTCCGCTACCCTATCATCGATGCCAGCCACTCTATTGTCCATGCTAACCACGTCGTTCGCAATTCCCTGGACTCTGTCATCGACAGTATTGGCAACATTCAGGACTTGCGCAGCAGCCATTCGAGCCTCCTCTTGCGTCAGCCTGTCTAGCCTCTTCAGCGCATCCTCGATATCCATCCTTCCAATCAGTTTCTTCAGGTATTTTTCTGAGAACGGTTCTGTCAACGGCAACAAATTTGTACAGCAACAACGTACTCATTCGTCCTTGTCTGATCTCTTTAGTTGCGATTCCAAGAACGTTGAGCACATCCACCATTATTTTCGTGCTAATATCCGCCATTTCTTCGTTAAATGCCGCTTTTGTGTAAATCTGGAGTCGTTGAAAAAAAGCTTCTATGCGCTCAAACACCTCAAAAAGAGCCTCTTGACCCGCGCGAACATCCTTGGCTGCCTGAGAGCCGTCTGTATTACGATGGACCAAACGAGAATATTAAGAAAGATACACACTGAAAGGAGCACACCAATTCCGACAAAGATGGGTTTCGCGGGCGAGAATATCTGTAAAATGAGTATGAGAATCCAGATCTCGGACACTTTGATATCACGGAGCATACCGGGCTAACACCTGCTCCGAGGGTGTCCGATAAGGTATAAAGAACTTTCACAGTTGGATCCAACCATTTGGTCAACCTTACATCGCTGCTTTGAATCTTATTGAGCTCCTGGACTTGCTGTTGGAGCACGGTGAGAATGCTGCTATGCGAATCACAGGTTTGTAGCTGGGTGGCAAGTGGGTGGGCGAGAAGGTCTTTCTTCGTGCGTCTTTCGTATGCTTTCAATGCATTGTTGAAAATCAGTTGAAAGTTGTTGGATGAAGTGGAGGTAGTGAGATTTTGAGACATAGGAATTGGGAGGATGTAGTATTGGTTCGTGGGTTATAGGAAGTGAGAACCGGGAAGAGGCCTCGTGGCCTGCTTCATGTTCTAAGGCACAGCATGTGGCTGATAAGCGCACAAGACAGAGAGTCGAGAGCGGCCACACAGAAACCTGAGGGCGAAGCTTAATGGCTCTGGCGGACTCAACTTGAACTAGCAGGGATGCAGTAGTGTTCACACTTGCCGCACTGGCATGAGGTATCCTAAATTGAGTAAATTCCTTCAGTAATTTGTGATTCAAGTATTGTGCTCAAGGCTCGGACTCGGATGTCTTAGCAATTCCACTCCAATTTCTAGTTTTATGAGAGTATCTTGCGTTCACTTGCTCTTCACCGGAGTTCCACCAGGATGTAGTGACCCTCTGAAAACGGACGGTGTCCCTTGGAAAGGTGCCGACGACCGAACCGAAACATCACTTTGTTTGGTGCGAGTTGGCACCCGGGCCGTGACCCCGAAATGATCAGATGACCGAGCACAACCATCAACCGCGCTTCAGACACGTTCGCATATCGTATGATAGTTGACAATCCGAGGCGATACAGTACCAGATCAAGAATGTCCTTCCTATTTACTGTAAAATTGCCAACTTGAAGGCGACGGTGAGGTTCAAATTGGTTAAAAAAAAGTCACACGTCGTCGAAATTGCCATCATCGCAGGCATACCGACAGGTGGTGGAAAAGTCGCGGACTACAGTAGTTGCAGTACAAGATGAGATTGATATCAGTAGCAGGGACAAGTGAGTGTTATCTCTGTCTCCTAATAGCTGAACATCTTTCTGCGACGGCTGCTAAATCTACCAACCGGCCAACTGACGATTTTCCGCCCAATTGCACGTTTTCTATTACCTTTACAGTACGTACTTTCAAGCCCAGTGCGGGGACATCATTTTCTCTTGAAGACTGCCATCTCCGCTCGAACGCTCGCCAGTCGCTACCCTCATGCCTCCACCCCAAAGCGGCTTTGTTAACTACATCGATAATTCCATTAATATCCCGGGTCATCTACCTCCACCTCTTCGCATTGTCCCGAGCCCGCCTGTCCGCTGCAATAGAAATCGCATACAATGTCAGGCACATCGAGCAGTTACCCGAGAATGCATGGAGTCCCCGCGCCGCTCATCAGAGTTTACGTCTTTGCATACGAGCCGAATCTTCTCAGTTCCTGCGAAGCTTCAGAAATCTTTGACCCGGTCCCCTACCTGATCGCCACCTACTGGCACATGCGTAACCCGAAAAAGAACTACTTATCAAGCCCCAAAGATCTCTTCCGTCTCGTCAAGATGGGCTGTCTCACTCTTGCCGACGTCCTTTTTGTCATCATGTCTGCCAACGAGTCCATACCGACTCTCTCGCAGTGTGTGCGATCGCATCGTCAGGCTGGTCTTTCCATCTATCTGGATGATTTTCCAGATAGTGAATTTTTCGGATTTACCCTACGGGATAGACTCGGACGATGAGGGAGAGGCCACCCCATCACCCCTACTCCTACCATACCTGCTGAAATGGCGTCTGGTTCAATAGTTGTGGCGGAGGCGGAAGCAGTGGTGGTCGATAAGGCCAAACTGAAATGCCGAAAGTGAAGGGTGCAGCCAAGGCAGTCGCGCGAAACCGAAACCATTGCAAAGGGAGTGCTTGCGTCCGGTATAGACTTCGTATTCCGGAACAACGACAGTAACTTAGGCGTTTTACTTTTACTCTTGCTTATTCTCGGTTTCACTATTGCGACTTCTCCTCTGTGGCCTCACCTCTACGATGAAAACTGTATTTTCGCGCGTGCAGCGTTCTTATCCTCCTACCAATAGCAACAGAGCGTTTTTCCAGTTCGTCGTATCCCACCCTCAGGCTAGGAATTACTCGATAAAATACTTCTTTGAAGATGGTTCTTGTATTAGTACGCGATTCCAATTACATGTATTGTACTCTATTTTTTGGCATCGCGAATAGGAATTGTGCGGGTGGCTTGGCCCCGGCGCACGGCCCGGCGGGTCACTACCATCCCATCATGGCCGACTCATGCAAACAAGAACAAGAGACCCCACTGCCACTGCTTTCGTCACTGTTTGCAGCATAAGCAATTGGCATAGAACGCCACAGCGAACAAACTGTTAAATCAACATCACGATGTCCCTCCCGAGTTCCTGTACATCGCGTCCAGAACACATTTTGTCACCATTCCGACCAAGACGCTGTGATGCCAGATGAACCACGTTCACCGTCGGCGCTCCCATCTTCCCTGCGCCCTGGTTCCCTCCTGCTCAATCAACGGCTCCACGTTGCTGGGAAACCGCCGCCTGCGCCAAGTAGGACAATCGTCCGAACGGGCTTCCAAGCGGATTGCAGCGATGACGACGTCGTCTACGACAACTCCGGACTTTTCTCCTGGAGAATAATATCGACTCCAGTCGTTAGCCCTACTCACACCTTGATACTCGATACCTTCCCCCCCCTCAAAGCAGCGGCCTGATTTATCCCTCAATCCTCCCATCGACAATACATCCACTTATATACCCGAGTCATCCCCCTCCACCTCTTCCCATTGTCCCGAGCCCACCTCTCCCGCCGCCACAGAAATAGCATACGACACCGGCCACGTCGAGCCTTTACACGAAGAATGCATAGAGACTCCGAGCAGCAGGGATCAAAGTGCGGGACTTTGCGTACGAGCCGATGCCCAATTCCAGCAAAACCCTAGAAGTCTTCAACCCTGTGCCCTGTCTGATCGCTGGCACATGCGCAATCCGGACAAGAATCACGGTCTACTGAGTCCCCAAGGCTCTCTTCCGTCTCATCAAGATGGGATGGCTCATCCTCTCAGACGTCAGACGTTACTCCAACCCATACGAATACATCGTGCTCGCTCATTACAACGACAAACCAGACGAGCAGCGATACCCGTTCATCGCGGTATGCAAGAACGAGTCGATGCCAACCCTTTCGCAGCGCGTACGGTTACGTCGTCAGGCTGGCCTTGCCACTTATCCGGAGGATTTTCCGGATAAAGTGTTTTTCAGATATAACCATACGGGTTACTCGGATGATGAGGGAGAGGGGCGGGGGTGGGAGGGCCTTCTCCCCGTGCCCCAACTCTTCCTCCTGTGCCTGCAGAAACAACATCACCCTCGACATCGGCTGTGGTGGACGTTGAGGCAGCAGAAGTAGTCGTGGTCGAAGCAGAGCCCAAGCCCAAACGCCAGAAGGTTTGGGGTACGACCAAGACACGCGGCCGCACGAAACCGAAACCATTGTGAAGGGAGTACTCACGTCCCGAAGCATAGCTTCATGTTCCGGGCCAGGAGCAACTGGACTTTTTTTATTTATTTACTTTTTCACTTTTATTTATCCACTTTTTGTTAGTTGTTCTATTGTAACCACCCTCCACCCCTATCACGGACACAATGTATTTTCGTGCGTGTAGCGTTATCCGTTTGTCCAACTCGCCGTATTCCTCCACCCCGCTCTCCCTCCCCCCCTACAGGAATTGTTTGATAATTACTCCGCATGGACGGTTGGTTCTTTGTATCGGCTCGGAACACGATTTACATACTGCTTCAGGCTTATAATGATGTCAGCCCTCTCTATATATACGATTAGTGTTCTGTGATACCTCTAATATAAGAGTGCATACAGATGGCTTGACCGCTCGCGAGCCGCAATGATCCATAGTATACTGGCAGCGAGTCACATACATGGTCCTGGTAGCGGATAACAGACACCTCTATGGATCCTGATTCTACAGGACCGAGACAAAACTTTCAAGTTCTTCAATCAATCCAAACTAGTACTGTAGATCATCGATCAGTACGATCAGTCTCCGTGTTCCGATTGAACAGTCCACAGTTCTACTGTACCCATGCGGCAATAATGCTTTTCGCGCAAATTGATGCACTGTAAAGTCCAAAGGTAATGAATTTCAGTAGGTAAAATGCATGAAAAATGACTGAATTAGCAATGAAAAGTGGCTGGGTTTTCAGCCGAAAAACGATGGATTCCGCCATCAAACGTATGAATATTCCATCATAAAATATATGAAATTTCATTAGTTTTTACAACAAAAGTGAAATATTCAGTACCCTGCATTTCTCGTTTTTCATCGGTTTTCATGCATTTTTCAATGAATATTTCCGCCATAAAAACATGTAAATTCCCTAGAATTTTACCACAAATTTACACTCAATTTTTCATTGATTTTTCAGGTATTTTCCAATTTAGTTTTTAATCCAAAAAAATTATTATTTTAATGTATAAATGTGCTGAAATGATGTATTAAAACGAGTCACTAAAAAAACAGGCCCACTGCATTTTTCGACGTAATTTTAATATATTTTTAGAAATCCTCCTCCTCATCACTTCCACTGTCACTCGCACTGCCGAAATCGAAGATATCATCCAGGTTCTTAACCCTCTTACCCAAATTCACAGGCTCGTATGGATCCCTCTGCCTGCAGTTGTGTCGAGAACCCTTAGCATCCTCGTAAACACGTTGAGAAGGCCCACCGTTCCTGTGAAGATATTGGGAAGGCTCGGCGTTGCTGCGAACATGTTGAGAAGACTCGCCGTTCCCATAGATGGGTTGGGAAGCCCTGCCATTCCCATGGACACGTTGGGAAGCCTCAGTGTCCTCGCGGATGCGTTGAAGTTCCTTGGTAACCTTTGCACGCTCCGTGCGGCCAGTGTGACCTCGTTGATTTCTAAAGCGTGTTTTTAAATATTCCTGCACAGGCCAATCGGACACATAACGCTTGAGGAATGGGTGCTGCCTCTTGGCCTATGAGATGTGTCAGTCTTGCAAGCCTATGATAAGATGGCAAAGCACTTACCATAGTGCAGACGCGTGCAATCTTATTGACATCTTGATGATACCAAAGGGTTTTAGGATGAAGTCCCGCAGCATTTGCAAGGTGTGCAACATCATCCTATAATAAACACACTATGATTAAGTTCCAACATGCTTAGTAAGAATGAAAAATGGACTTACGCAGAATGTTTTATATGTGCAATTGTCGTCGCTTTGGATCATCATCGCGGCTTGAAGGTTCTTGAGATTTTTGGGGCATTCCACCCAATTGTGTTCACTTCTAGGGTTGCCAGTTGCAGCCTCTTGAGCAGCTGTAAGCTCGTGCTGCACCGCAGCAAGCTGAGCTAAAAAAAAAATAATTTAATAAGATGCGTGCAAAAAAAAAGTCAAAACACTCACCACGTAAGAGTGTAATCTCAGTGTGTTCTTCCGGAGTTGGGGGGTTGTGACAGTGCCTGTCGCTGCAGGTGTCCAGTCCTGATCAGCCTCAGTGGTGGCCGGGGTAGGCACAGTGTCGCCTGCCAAACCCATTAAGCAACAAATGGTAGTAGTGAGTGAGGGCATACCTGTGAGCATATCCCCCACCAAGGCCGAGGCAGTTGTCATGGAGGGGGGGTTCTTGTTGCCCCGGGTCATGCGTCTCCCACTGGTGGACTTTCGGGCAGATGACTTTGTGGTAGCCTCCTTCAGTGCTGCCTCCTTCAGCGAAGGAGGCTTCACCAGCTTCTTCTTGGCACTACCAGACTTAGCAGAAGGCATTGGGAAAAGAAAATCAGAGAAGGGAGGCGATGGGTGAAATGACGACGCACCCACACCCAACTTTATACTGCCACATCTACCTCACTGTCATTGTTTACCTTAGGAAACCAGCCTAGGTTCAGAGTTCTGTCACCAAGTCATCAAAAAAAAGATCGAATGAAGTTGCCATGACCGTATCAATTGGCGAATGGTGTTGTCGTTGGGGACGGAAGGATGAAGTTGAACTTTGCTTTGGCGACGTCACATATAAGTCATGTGATCATGTTCCCACGGCCGTGAAACAGTTTGAAACTGCCAAGTCAATCGACCTAACATTCATTGACATTCAGTTCTGTAACACGTTGACCACCGCTATCATGTGGTATCCTATGACAGTTGCCAGCACCCGAACTACTTCCATTCATTCTCGACGCCATCGCGGGTACACACAACGCTAAGTCATTCAGTTCTGTAACACGTTGATCGGTATCCCACCCCAAGACTCCTGCTTTCGCGCGATATCCAATGACAGTTGCCGGGACCAGAACTACTCCCATTCATTCTCGATGGCGTCGATATCACGGGTACCTGGTGTTTTTGGATCATGGGTGATGAGCCGTCTGACTGGAGAGACGACGGTAGGTTTGTGCCCCTTACTCTCACCGCCACCCGCTCGCTCTCACTACACTTCCCCGATGGTCGTCTTCGTCATTTTTGACATCATAGCGGGTACCTGGTGCTTTCAGATCATGGGCGATGAGCCGTCTGACAGGGGAGATGGCGGTAGGATTGTGCACCTCACTCTCACCCCCGCCCTCTTACTCTCACTGCACTCCCCCGACGGTCGTCTTCGTCAGTCTGTCGTGGTTCTTTTCTGTGCAAGTTCTGTGCATTCTGCGCGAACTGGACACACGCAGTCTGAGTTCGTCTCGCCACACATTGGGTTGTTCTCTTGCTGAATTACCTTCTCAGATTGTCATGTCTGTACCAAATAATCGCATTTTATGTGGTTGTGGATGTCATCGTCTAGTTTCCATACCCACGGAGTGGCGTCATAGAACATGACGTCCCACAGTGCAGCCTGAATCCCCTCCACCTACCAAGCGGCGTCGCATCGCTCATATTCAGGCGGGCCAGGAGTCTTTCATCATCAGACCTGGCAAGCGGAAGCGGTCTTGCACAGACAAGGATTCCTCCATCTTTCGCTCCCGTACAGATGCCGGCTCTTCCTCTAGTGATCATCACCAATTACATGCGCCCTCGTTCGAGTTCAACCCCTCCCTGCCATTGCTCGATTCACCACCACCATCAAATCTACTTCAATCACCAGGGAGTGTACTTGCTGAAGCGTCTGGTCTCTTCGTCGACGATATTCTTCCGAATCTTCATACTTGGACGCATCGGACTACTGATCAAAGCGACGACGAGGATTCTGAAGGTACTCTCGAAAGGGATGCAGATGAGGTTGCCGACTACGTTGATCACGAAACTGATGACTTCTGGAACGGGGAAGACATTGCCGTGGAAGGTTATGCGGATCCGTGTGAGGGCATTGTTTCGGACTGGGATCTCTTGACCGAAGACTTCGTTGTCCAGGCTGAGGAGCTTGGTAAGTTTGGGCATTCTTTATTGCATACCTCGCGACTCACTGGCTTTTTTATGCTCAGGCGAGTTTTCTATCTCGGACCATGATCTGGATATCCTGTGTCCGTTCGGGATGAAGATTAGATTCAATCTAACTGACTCAGTTTTTCATGCAATGTCGTATCACTTTTCCAAGTTGGGCGTGAAGAGTCTCGCCAAAACGCGATCCCATGTTCGGGCGCTCTCCCACTTTGAGCCCGTGAAATTCGCATGCTGCATCAATTCGTGTATATGCTATACTGGTCCGTACGCCGACCTTGACGAATGCCCGAAGTGCGGAACATCGCGTCTGAATGAGTCTGGTAAACCAAGACGAATTTTCTCATATATACCCCTTATCCCTCGTCTCCGTGCCTTGATGTCGAATCGTACCTATGCCACTCATCTCCAGTACCATGACGAACACACAAAGGCCCGCAGGCCTGGAAAGACAACGGATATTTTCGATGGGCTCCATTATCGCTCGCTTCTTAGACAGCCTGTTGTTGTTGGAGACCAGACGTACCCTCACAATTACTTCTCGGATAATCGTGATATCGCACTCGGCTTCGCCACCGACGGCTTCGCTCCTTTTAAAAGGCGGAAGCATACCGCATGGATCCTCCTCATTTTCAACTACAATCTCCCCCAGAGCAACGCTTCCAAAAGGACAACATTCTTTGTGTTGGGATCATACCTGGTCCAAAAAAGCCATGGGACGCAGACTCATTCATCTATCCGCTCGTGTGTGAACTGCTCGAGCTCAAGAGAGGCGTGTCTGCATATGATGCCCTCTCGAGAAGCCTTTTCGTCCTCCACGCCTACGTCATCACTTGCTTTGGCGATATTCCCGCTGTTTCCATGCTCATGCACATGAAAGGACACAATGGCCTGTGTCCCTGTCGAATGTGCAGTATCATCGGTATTCGCATCCCGGACTCGCGAAACAAGATGCTCTACGTGCCGCTGTCCCGCCGCAATCATCCCACACCAACCGATGTTGTTGACTATCGTCCAGAGAGCTTACCGCTGCGCTCGCACGATCAGTTTATGGCGCAGGCAAAAGCAGTGGAGTCTGCGCCCACAGAAATACAGCGAGAGGAGCTTGCAAAGGCGTACGGCATCAAAGGGACCCCTCTTCTCAGTGTCCTCGGGTCCCTGAGGTTTCCTCAGTCATTTCCGTACGACTTCATGCATTTGATCTGGGAAAATCTTATCCCGAACCTCGTCCTCTTCTGGTCCGGCTGTTACAAGGGAATGGATGAAGGTCAGCCATACGTCCTGAGCCCACATATTTGGCAGGCTGTCGGTACGACATCCACGGCAGCTACAAGAACGATACCTTCATCGTTTGGGACATCCATTCCCAACCCAGCAACCGATCGTTCCTCTTTCACGTCTTCGACGTGGTCCGTGTGGTCTCTGTTTATCGCCCCACCGTCCTTCGAGGTCGCTTTCCCGAAGATTGCTATTATGAACATTTTTGCTCCCTTGTTAGAATCCTCAATCTCTGTCTGCAATTCGAGATCAGTGAGGAGGACATCAACGAAATCGAGTCGGAAATCCGTAAATGGGTGGTAGATTATGAGCGGTGCGTTCGCTCCTTTCGTTCCCGAAAAAATGAAGGCTGACTTAATCCATGCATGCATCCAGCCTCTACTACCAGCACAAGCCTGAACGACTTCCAGCGTGCCCGCTCACAATACATGCTCTCCTCCACATTCCTGACCAAATCAGATGGATGGGACCATGTTGGACAACATGGGCTTTCCCCATCGAGAGGCAATGCGGGTACTTTCAACGCAGCATCCAGAGTCGACGAAACCCATACACGAGCATGGATCAACACCTTATAGATTTGTCGCAGCTCCGGCAAATCAAAATTTTATACAACCTTACCAATGAGCAACTCGGAAACTCTCCCGAGCACCTCTCTTTACAAACAAAAAGGCTTGAAGATTGTAAGTCACGTCTTAGTGCCTCTATCCTAAATCTAAAGATAATTTATTGCAGACCCACAATATGAACTTGTGGCTCCGAAGCGAGTGGGTCGCTTTAATGATACCATTCGCAAAGTCCTTGTGAACGGCCTGGCGACCCGGTTCTGTGTCCAGCCAAAGGTCGCCAGGAAGTTTCTTCCGGAGGATGTTGAGCAGTGGGGCAAACTGCGTCGCCTCGAAGGTGGGGACATCATGCATGCGCATGATATTGTTTCCAAACGCATGGATGGCCGAGATGCGTCTTTTGTCTGTGTATGTGAACTATTGTCAATGTCTTTCGAAACTAATCTATCTCTATCTTTTCCCCGATAGTATGAACAACTTGTTGATCGAAACCAGCGCCATCGAAACCTTCCCGAAAAGTTAGAATTTCAAACTTTCTTCGGGCAACTTCGGTACATCGTCGTCATCCCATCCCCAAAAGCAAGGAACTTAAAACGAAGGAGCCTCAAAATCTTTGTCTTGCGGTTATTCGGCAAGTTCATGCTACTTTACCCAATGCTCATGGGGTGCCACCGATTCCATTTTACTCACAAAGTGGGGCCTTGGACCCCACTGACATCAAGTCCATCCAATGTGTTGTCGGCCGTGTTGAAGACCGGGGAAAATGGGGGTTGGTTGACCGCAGTGGCCCGCTGGCACATGCGGTGTTCACTGAGTCAGATTAGTCGGCGGCGACATGACAGAGTGAGTGAGCTTTGCGTGCTCGAACCCATTCGCTCTGAGTCGCACTGCGTTTGGCTGCAGTGGTGGACAGTGCGTCGTGCATTGTTTGGTACTGTCGTGCGCCATCGTCACACACATCGAGCGCTTGCGCGCTTGCAACTTCAACGACATTTTTACACAAATTCACCATGTCTCCCTTCTTCCACATTCTCCCTCAAGTTACCCGCCGCGTTATTCACATCGTCGCAACTTGCGCATATGCGTGGATGCGCCCCATCCTTGTTCAAGCCGGGAGTGAGCTCATAGTGCGAGCGCAGTTGTCGTTAGCGAGCTGGGCTGCCAGGTGTGTATCATTTTCCTCCCATTTTGATCCAGTTGACATTCTTCAGCGCAAATGCAAGTTTGGTGCACACCATAGATGAGTTCTGCGCTGCACTCAACAGTGCCAACTTCTCGCTTTTGGGACAGACAATGGCCCGGGTTGTGCTGCTTATGGGGAGGTCGTCCTCCTTCGCTTTGCAACGCGTCTACTGGAGACAGTTTCACAGGCGATCGCGAATTCCATGCTCGGGTGATAATGGTGACGGCAAATACAGGGCGATAGGGCAGGCAGGGGGCACATTTTCTTTTCCAACCACCACCCAAATGTACATACTACTGCGTATACTGAGTTTCCCTCATGGCTTTACAGCCTCCAAGTGTCGTGTGAATTTAAGCATAAAATTGTAGTAATTTATCAGTAGGTTTTTGCTGAGGAATGCCTACTGAAATAGTTCATACATAAAACGGGGAATTTCAGTTGTTCAGTACCCTAAGCGTGTGAAATTCAGTAGGCGTAGACTTTACAGTGATGATTAGTCCATATTCGTGAGTCTGTCTGCTGTCTGAAACTGAGAAAAGTGGATTAGGTGCTTATGCGCATGATGCTGCTAGCCGGCCAGCCAGCTCCTCATCAGGTCACTTCCAACTTCCAACTCATTCCGAACTTGAAATTAGATATGATTGGCGACTTCCGATTACAACTGACATCCAAAGTAGGTGGACGTGTAGCTATTCGCGTATTGGCACATAGTCTAACAACAAATAGAAGAGAAGAAATATGATATATCCATCGACCCAGAATTGAGACAGGTACTACAAGGTGTTTTCATTTCGCCTCATGTACTAGCAGTAATAATCTGATTTCGTCAAGTCGTCCCTGGTCCACCTTTTGGAATATGCCCAAAACTTGCAGGGCGGTCATACCACCAACATTGACCGCCTCTACGTCAGCACCGTGCTCGAGCAGCAGGCGCACTACCTCCAGCGCCCCGAATTTCGACGCCCGGTGCAACGGGGTTGAGCCGTCCTTTATCCGTGCATTTACATCTGCACCATGCTGCAGCAGTAATCGAAGGACAGAACCATCGCTGAAATGTTCACCGCTTGATGCCCAATATAACGGGGTCCACCCACGCTCATCCATAGCATCGATGTCGGCATCGTACTCGATTAATTTCTGGACCACCTCGAAAACTTCCAAATAGACTGCGAAATGCAATGGAGTAGATCCGTAGTTGCCTTGGACATGCGGGTCTGCGCCGTTATGACGGAGTAACTCTGCCGTCTGGAAGTGTTCCCCTGCTAATGCTGCGATTAGTGGTCTCATATAGTGGCCCCCATTAGCGTTCACATCCTGCGGATAATTGGCAATGAGGTGCTCTATGAGATCGTAGAATCCACAGAGTGCGGCGTAATATAAGGGTGCCGCCGGGGATTTCGAGTCCAGCGCGAAGTATTCAAAGGTTGCTCCTTCATCGGGCCAGGTGTCGATATCGTATAGCGTGAGCCACACCCTAAAGTGTGGTTTATCCGGGTTGAAGAGACATTCCATCCCTTTCTTCAGGCGTGATGACATCTCTCCAAATTGGGCATGAGTAGCCCAGTGCTTGGCAGCGTATCGAGTTAGCGGATGTTCCTTGGACGTATTCCCGTCAATCTCGTCGTGCGGTTGTAGTAAAACGCCTAGGCAAGCTTGTGCCAGGATCAAATGCGCATTCTCCAAATCGATTCGATAAGCCGAGACCTCTCCGCTTGCAGTAGAGAGGCGAGATGAGGTCAAGAACTCCTTGACCGAAAAGTGCGAAAATTGTACGACCCGCGAATCGCCATTTTCGACATCCGAGTTGTCATCGCCAGCTTCGACATCCGAGCCGCCATCGCCAGCTTCAACATCTGAGTCGTCGTCGCCAGATTCAACATCCGAGTCGCCATCGCTAGTTTCGGCATACGGGTCGCCATCGCCAGCTTTGACAATAGTAGTGATGGCAAAGTTCAGTTCGCCTTTATGGTTCGAACCCGAACCTAACTGAACAGAACCCAGGTCTGGTTCAGAGTTCGGAGGTACGGCCTGAACTGGACCAGAGGTCTGGTTCTAGGTTCTTCAAACACTTTGAGATTGAGAACGCATCTGAACGGGTTCGAACCCGTTCGAACCATAAAGGTGGTGGCCCGAGGGATGTGGCACGGCAGTGCCAAGTCTGACAAGTCCGAAGTGACATTACCTAATTAGGGCACAGAGTCTCTTTGACGACGATGAGCCCACACCATCAAGGTCCCGATCAGCGAAAGTACGAAATCGAGATGGAAGACATCCCGGCGTGGTCCAGCTACCAAGGCAACTTGTGACGGAGTGGGTTGCGACTTGTGAGCAACTCACTTCAGGAAGTCTTAAAGACCTCCTGAAGTGAGTTGCTCTCGAGTTGCAAGCTCACACGGGCCATAACTGTTCCTCAATGGTCCGTCTTCTTTAGATGAGCCACAGAGGAACAGGTGTGGGCTTGTGGTTCAAGTGCAATTCACTGCAGGAATCGTAAAGAATAGACGGAGGGACAGGCGTGCCAGCCATGTGGGCTGTGTTTCTCTAGTTGTTCTGGAAATCATTCTCACTGAACCACTGGATCAGGCATTGAGTAGGGACTTGAGCATTATAAAAAGCCGTTCACTACGCTGCTGTCAACGCCATCTTTCTTCCTCTCGTTCTGAACACCCCACACATACTCAGCTCACCAAGTGATATGTCAAACTCCTCCGACCATGATCACGGTTGCGCTGTTCATCCAGATGGTACTCTCAAAGATGCCTCAGAGATCGATTGGGACTATGACCCTGATGGAGCGGAACTGGCAGTGCCTATACCCATCGACTCTACTATGGCGGCTCCATCTTCAAAGATCCATCCATTCTTCTCTGGACAGGCACCCCCGGCCATCAAACTTGCTGGTTCACGTCGTTCCACTCGTCCATCTGCACGCGTTATTGATCCTGATAACGTGATGAATGCCCCAGCAAAACGTAAGGCTCCTGGTCTGGCACCAAAGCGTCGTGTCTCTCGCAAAATCATGACTGAAGCCGCTGAATGCCCTGAACCTTGGAGCGATGGTGAAAGCATTGACGAGAATCACAGCGAGCCTTCTCGGGACGCAACCGATATCGAGGAGAATGAAGGTCCTGAGGCTGGCGAATATGATAGTTTGAAGGCGATGGCAGATGCTGACCATCAGGTAAACATTTGTTTTGCGAGAGTACATTCTATAATACTAACGATAACTCTGTAAATAGGCAATCCACTATAGGCCGAAGAGTGATGCAACTGCCGACCTTTGAACTATATTCAATCGCGACAAAGAGTATAAAGACCCTGATACGGGCAAGCTATTGGACGGTCATTGGTGCAAGATTTGTTTGTAAGTGTTTTTACAGTTTCAGTCTCACAATCGCTATCCTCTAACTAAACCATTTCCACCGCTATAGAAAGGACCCAGATATCCAACGCAAAGACTGCTTTTTAACAGGCAGTACATCAACGTTACGCATGCATATTGCCAGGTAGATCCAGTTCGCAACACAATCCTTGAGTACTCACGTTTAATTGCAGAAAAAAGGATCATGTCAAACTCTATCAGAAACACTGCACCTCATTAGGCATCACGATGCACCCGCGTGCATTGTGCAAAACTGCTACAGAGTCGAGTGATGGGTATGTATGATTTTGTCTTCCAGACACGTCATTCACTCACAATAGTGATGACACAGATTTCAACAGCGCACATTGGACTTAATGGTAACACGCGAGCCGAAGCAACCCCCCTTTACCATAACAGGATTGCTTGATTACATCGTTGAGATGATTGTCTCCGAGGACGAGGTCAGTAATAATCTCTGTGGTATCGATATCTGCTAATAGTACAATAAACCAGGCAATACAATTAATTGATCGGGGAAGCTTCCGTAGACTTCTACGCTTTTGTCATCCTGGTCTAGCGGAGAAGGATATTCCAAAACGGCAAACCTTAAGAGCAGAGGTTCTTCGCAGGGCTCAAGTTGCAGAGGAGAAGGTCCGTGAAAAATTAAGTGTACGTTGTCATGTCATCGTGGCCCAATGCTACACTACTGTCGAACTTTATTAATGTTTGATCTAGAAAATTCCCGGCAAGGTCTCTTTCACATTCGACGCATGGACATCTGATCCAGGAGACCCATACCTCTCTATCACAGGGCACTATATAGATGCTCCTGCTGATCGACCTCAAGAATGGGAGATGAAAAGCGAACAACTGACTTTCGAAACCATTGAGGGACGCTACACGGGAAAGAACATCGCACAGATTCTTGTGCGCACAGTGGACCATTACAACTTACGTGGAAAGGCAAGACCATTTCTTAGTATTGACAATGACAGTGACATCTAGGCTAATGCACCATGGTTAGATTGGCTGGTTCACTTGTGATGGAGCGGCAGTCAACGGGACAACTATACGTGAGCTTGAGAAGGAATTTGATAGCGAGGATCCAGTCTGGAAGGCGAAAGATCATGACATCCTGTAAGTATTTCTTTCTCGCCCAGATATCAAAGGTATTAATTCAGTATTAGGTGTATGGAGCACTCGGTCCATGTCGCCTCCAAACATTTTGTAGAGGCGGTTGCACCTGCTTCTTCGACTACAATTCATAAAAAGGTTAAGTCATTGCGGTACGACAGTTTTGATGCAGAGTGGGTAGGACTCGGAACCAACAATTGGGAGGATGGGAGCGGAGGGAATGAGGAAGATAGCGATGTCACAGATGAGGACTCAGACTTCACTGCCAGTGATGTGCTTGGAAAGGCCCTTGCGCTTGTGAAACAGGTATGAACTTTTTTTGTTTTGTATGGTATCTATTACTTATCACTATTAAGATTCGTGCTTCACCCCAGGCACGTAATTACTTCCGTGCCTCATGCACACAGGTCAACATCCAACCACTTGAGCTATTGCTATGGATTCGCACCCGTTGGGCATCACTTTATAGATTCCTGGACAGGCTCTTAAAATTAAGAAAGGTGAGCGCACCCATGCATAATGTTCTTAACATGTCACGCTGATGCTTATTTGACTTCGAGGGAGTCGAACAGTTTGTACTCCTGGCCGATGCAAGCGAGAAAGTGCCTAATTTGACCAAGAATCGCACCTACGCCGACTTCCAGCTGTCTAAGAAGGAATGGGACAAACTGGAAGTTCTTTGCGAGGTTCTGAGGGTATTTGCGATGAGACACTTTTCCGTTTGTCGCATCAGTAACTGATTATGTCATTTATGTGCAGGAACCCGCTAACATTCAACAAACGTTCTTGAGTGAGCGCTCACCCACCGTTTGGCGAATTATCCCATCCCTCGAGTTCTTGATTAAGTGTTGGGAAACCATGGCAGGGCAACCTCGCTTCCGTGATATCAGGGAAGCAATCGTGGAGGGTGTTAACAGCTTCAAGAAATGGTACCGCAAGGTCGACCATACCTCTGACGCATACTTTATATGTCTAGATACTATTTTTCTAAACTTTCCTATTCATGACAAACGAACTCACAAGTGGATCGGTAGTGCTTGATCCAAATGTCAAGCATCTGTACTGCCGATCTCGATGGGAATCTGACCAGTATGAAGCAGGTATGACACGGCTCAATGACGTGGTCAGTCTGAGTCTCCGTAGCTCTCTCTTTGCTGAAACATTGTGGTTTGCGTTGTCCAGTTCGACCAATACTATATTTCCCCAAAATTGACTCCTTCAAGTTCGGAGATAGATTTGCAACGTAAGTCATAACCATATAAACTATTGTGTCTAACTCTAAACCGATGGCCATTTAGCTACCCTGGAACAGCGTCTAATACAGCTCCTCCTCATCGCTATGGTGGTTCATTCTTATTTGAGGCAGTTCAATCCCTCCAACAGAAGGAGAAGGCAGCAGGAAGCCCTCGCGATGAACTCAAGATGTATCTTGAGTCTGGCATTGAGCCGACATCAAATGTCATCGGGTATTGGGGTGTAAGTGGATATATTGTGTTTATTTGATCCCAGTAGCTGAGCATTTCCGACAGCAACAATCAGACGCTAAGTACCCCACCTTGAAGAGGATTGCAAGGGATTATCTCGCAATTCAGGGCTCTGCCACTCCATCTGAGCGCGCTTTCAGCAGTGGTGGGATTACAGACAGTACTTGTCGCAACCGGTTAACCACAGAGGTTTTCAGAGCTCTTCAGATTCTCAAAAGTGCATACCGCAATGGCCATATTGCAGCTGTCCATCAAGCTGCCTGTCACGTTGATGCCCTGATTCTATCTCTTGAAGGAAGGGTGACGGATTCTGCTGACAAAGATATGTAGTACTAGTTGCGAGCGCAGCGAAGCAATAATCGGCCTCAGGAAGGAGAGGGCTAATGAAAACTGTACAGACAAGTATAATCTGATATGCAGTTTAAAATAGCGTCAATCCATGTAAATCTCCTGTAGACGACGTATTAATACATATCTCGTGTTGCCTGTGCTACGCTACATGTTTCTATCGCAAATCTCTTTCCGTTTCCCTTGTGAACTCAGTGCTTTTATCGCTTCAGATGCTCTTTTTTGCTTACCTAATTTACATTTGCCTGCCTTGCCGTCGACATGAATTGCCTTCAACGCACACACTTGGTTTGTGAACATCTCTGTATCTTCACAAATACTTTTCCTGTCATCGGATACATTTATCTCTGCAAAAAAAATTGGCTGGCTTTCCGTGCAACAACACACCAACTGCACCATTTCTCTCGCTCAACCTACATGGCTTACTAACATTGCATCCACGGCGTATGTGACCACCACCGTCGAATAGGGGCTCCTCCCTTGCTTTTCGCAATAGCGGTCGCAACAACATCCCCCCTCTTCCTGCATGGGGTTGCATCATGCCACCTGACAGAAATGAGCATCGTCACCGATCCAACACAACCTTGCACCGAACCATGTTTTGTGCAGGTTGCAATTCATCCGTCTACCCAACAGGGCGTTGATGGAATCCAGTTTCCTGGCTCTGTCTCACTTGCGATACAAAGCAGAAGGACGATGACGTGTGACTGACTATTCACATTCCTCCTCGACGTCTCTGTCCACTTTGCTGAGAACTTTGTCCTGTTCTTGATTTACGACATCCTGACCAACCAACGCGCTGTCGATCGTGCCACTTCCATGAGTGCTGCACGTCCCGTTTCACGCTTAAAAGGCGTAAACACTTCCATCACGCAAACCGCTGCAACCAGCGGTTCAACACTTGCCTAAGCAGTCGATCAGCACACGCTGTTCAACTTTGCATCGTATGTGATGCTGCCCACACTGCCGGATTGAGCTGGTGCATGACAGGCTCTCACCGTGTGACCCCTGCATCATGTACATCCGCTGCTGGGGTTGTGCATACAAGCTGTTTGCCAGCCATTGAGGGACGACGACAACTGGATAATGAAACAGCCCGTTCCCCTACTCACGCTCACGCTGCTGCAATAGACCAGAGTGCTAAGCATGTCCCTATTGAGGACAGAGAGGGTGTCATGATGGGTCCCATACTTGCTGTGCACGTCCCTATTGAAGACAGACACGATGTCGGGATGGCCCCGACATCTCAATCGAACGTGTGAAGAAGTTTGGCGATAAATGTTTGCAGTTACGATTAGAAGACTTAACCCGTAGATACCCGACGACCTGATGTACGAATCGACCTCTCTTGGCACAGCGAGCCCCCGCAGGCTTTCCTGCATTCATGTTAAGACTTAGCCCATAGATACCCAGGTATCTGATATACAAATTGACCTGTCTGTTGGCACAGCGAGCCCCCACAGGCTTTCTTGCGTTCATGTTATTAGATCAGAATCAAATGTTCTCTCTCTCTCTCTTTCTTTCTTTCTTTTCTCTCGCTCGCGTGTTTCTCCCTTCATTCGACACTCACGTCCATGGAACCGCTGTCTTTGACAGCTGTCAAACTCCCTCATTTTCCTTTTCCGATGTCTTGTCCATCTCCTCCCACTCTGTGCTCCCATCCCCTCAATCTGCCGCTCCAATGACATCTCCTCCATGCAACATCACTCATCTATCCAATCCTCTGACTGAGCAGGCAATGGCGATGAGTCTCAATTGACAACAACTTGTCATTATGCTTTCTTCTGTCACTGGATACTCTTTCTCCAAAGGCCAGAAGTTCGGTTCTTGGTTCCAGTAGACCTGAACGTGAACCGGACCCTGCTAGAACCAGAACCACTGGTTCCGTTCAGGGTTCATTCACATTGCCCGAACTGAACCTTTAGTCCAGTTCTTGGTTCCGCAGATACACTTCAAGAACTGGACTGAACCGAACTTTGCCATCACTAGACAATAGCAATCAGGCTCGAGCATGCGATTAGAAGTGCTTGTTCTTGGTCTTCCCACCGCCAATCCACGTTCAACCTCGGGATCCCTTCCAGATCATCGTAGTCAACTGCGAGCACCTCCGCGAGCTCTGCAACGCGAAGAGGTCGGACGGCCACAACAAGGCATTGTAATACTCGCTGAGCGAGGCCCCTATTCGGCTTCTTAGTAATTTCCTTTAAGATACGCTCGTATGTCTTGTCCAGAGATCCCGGTAATTCTCTCAGGGTACGTCGGACGCTCGACGGAAGACAGTGCCGTAGTGTTGCCAATTGACAGGACACCCACCGAAACCTGTCCGACAATATAAATGGTATTATAAATGTGAGTGGATTCACTTACATGCCCTTAGCTCGTTCAGTGAGCGTCTCAATCACAAGATCCTTATCCTCCTTCCTCCATCTTCGCATGATCAGTTCCGATTCTGAGTAAACAATCGACCTAATGTAGTCCTCGATATCCTTCTTTTGACCGCCCTGATCGTGGAGGCACACTCGGCAAGAGGTCACAGGTTCGAGCACATGTCGTATGTCGAATTCTGGTCGGCTTGTGATACATATATGAAGATTCGGAATGCCGAGCTCAACGAGCTCCTTGACAAGCTGGAGAGTCCGATTCCGAGGTGATGAAATCTCATCTACAGAGATGTCAGAACATTCATCAAGGGCATCCGCTATAAGGTAGATTGGATGTTGATCCGGGAGTGTGAGCTGTTGAGACATGCGCGTGTATGAGCTGACGGGTCGACTGACCGGATCACGTATCCGCGTCTCGGACGTCCGAGCTCCATGGTCCGAGGTGCCCGGATGTGTAGATCCGTGCACCTCAGCACATAACGTAGTTATGCTCATATACGCACATATCACTATGATCACAGACATTGTACTTTATATTAGCTTATATCTAGCTCATATACTTGTGATATACCACTCGTATGTAGGCTGATCATGCTCCACACTCATTAGCTATATAAGTAGATAGTTTCACGCTGTATCACTTCAGTCTTGTGTATACCAACTGAAGTGAGTACACCCTTTTATGCTCCCTATGATATTCCTTATTGACTCTTTCGTAGTACGCTCTATTAGGTGACTACCATATGCTTAATACAGTCTTGTGTATACCGACTGAATATGCTCTATTAGCGTTATCTTGCCTGCACAGATCTCGCTGCGTTACAACAGGTTATGGGCCCTGCGCCCCTCTAATTCCAAGTAGAAGATCACCACACAAGCTCCCTTGAACATTATCAAATTAACTCCCGAAAGGTGAGCCTCTGTTCCTCTCATATCAGTTAACCCCACACTTCCCCGGTCCTTGGAGCCGGCGGATCAGCGTAGACTGGGCCTGCTCACCCGGGTTTCCCACAAGCCATGCGAGGGAGCATTGTGACGCAGAAGCACGTGCAAGTATTTCCTCAAGATCATGCGCGATTACCTTAGAATCATCACATATTCTACCATAAAACATTACTTTAGCCCAGAGGAAACGGACGCGCAATCGCTGGTTAAGCACGCGTGGACGAGCCGGATGCGGCCTTACAGCCATGATAGGAAACCAGGTGGGAGGCCCTGGGGACTATTTGCCTACTGAACGGTTGGCTGCTGACTCCCTCATGGAGCACAGTTCTTGGGTCTATAACAAGGCGGGGGTAGTCACTCCCCTGAGCGCTTGGGCTCGTTACAACTGTGGTATGCTAAACAGATTACACTAGTACATATGCCTCATATCGCACGTAGATCCGAGGGACTGGATCTTATGATTCAGGGTGGACAGTCTGAAGCGCTAGGGGTTGCGTCTGGATCTTCGATCTCTGGATCTGACTGCTCCTCACATCCAGATCACCAAATCATTGCACATACATAACCTACGATAGCAGCTCACCATGCCACCCTCAATCAGTTTCCCACCTAACGGTTCTGCCATCATGGAGACCTTGGACGGGACAAACTGGCCCACTTGGGCACAGCGCATCACAGCGCTCTTTCGCATAAATGGGTTCAAAGCGCATCTCACCCAGGACAGGCCTGCCACAGGCACTGCGGACTGGGATGCCAAGGAGGACATCGTTCTAGGCATTCTCGAGATGTACTGCCAGAAAGACGTCTGGACCACAGTAATGGACGACTCAAAGTTCAGTACATGCAAAGCCAAGTGGGCAGAACTCAAATGCATCTATGGAGGAGTCGGATCTATGTCATCATTTAATACTTGGGTTGCTCTAACAAGCACCACTCTCGATGACTCTTCCCCTATGCTGGCCCAACTCCAGAAACTCAACGACGCACGCATCACTCTGGAGAATAATGATATGAAGATCACCGATCTCCAGTACTCCTTCATCCTTATTAAGGCACTTCCGGACACCTACTCCACCGTTGCCTCGACTATCTTAGCGACAGGCGAGCCGAAGGACCTTTCCCCGCAAAAGATCCAAGATCGCATACTCAATGAGGAAGGTCGGCGGTCCGGTGCTTCCGCGTCTTTAAACAAGATCGCTCCAATTAAACGCAAGGGCGACAAGGCAGATAAAAGCAAAATCACATGCTATTACTGCCAGAAGATCGGCCACAAAAGTAACAAGTGCCGAAAAAAGAAGAAAGACGCAGCAGAGAAGGAGAAGAAAGACAAGGGAGGCAGTGGGAGCAGCGGAAGCACTAGTAAATCAGTCAATGTACACATTAATACCGCGACTATTCAGGAGGTCAATGATAATGACGACCTCCCTGTTTCCCTTTACACTGCCGCCCATTCTCGGTGGATGGTCGACTCCGGTGCAACCCATCATATCACCCCATACTGATCTGACTTCATAGATTGGTCCCCGACAAAAGGCTCAGTCAGCCTCGGAGGCCATGCAGAGATTGATCAAATTGGGACTGGAACTGTTGCGATCTGACCATCCGGAGGACATAAAATCATCCATCTCCACAATGTAATGCATGTCCCAGACGCAGGTGCACGCTACTTCTCAGTCAGCGTGCTTATGCAAAAGGGTGGCCAAATCACTTTTAAAGACAATAAACTCACGATCTCACTCCGAGGATGACCCATCGCTGAAGGCTATCAGGAGGGCAATCTATTTTGGTTCGATGTCTCCAATGTAGCTGTGCATACGCTCAGTAGCTCTTCTACGCCAATTGATCTATGGCATATGCGTATGGGGCATCTCTCTTACCAAGCCCTTAAAAGGCACAACAGTTCAGTTAAAGGAATCACCCTCGACCCTAAGGAAACTCAGGATTCATCTCCCTGCCCTGGCTGTGCACTCGGGAAGCAGACTAGATCATCCTTTCCGGGTTCATCCAAGCGATCGGATTGCAGACTCCGGATCATACATTCGGATCTTGCTGGTCCGTTTCAGACGCGCTCAATACAGGGGTCTCTATACATGTGTACCTTTATAGACGACTACTCTAGACATGGTGTCGTCTACTTCCTCAAATCCAAAGATCAATGTGCAACCGCGTTCAAGAAGTTCTTGGCGTGGGCCGAGAATCAAACCTCGGAGCGCATGCTAGCGCTGATGAGCTGGGAAGCTGGTCTGTGGGGAAACTATCACCCAACTCAAACCACGCGCGCTCCCTCAGCTGGCAAGTTCTAGGGGGTGGGAAGCCCTGTCCGATATCGCGCAGGTGTCCGCGGAAGACCAAACTTGGCAGGAGGGTCCGTCTTGACTCTAAGGACTTGGAATACGCTCCGCTAAAGGTGCGGACGCGTGCGGCGGTTGCAGGAGCGGCGGGACTGTTCCGGAAAGACGGTAAGCGCGGCCTATCGCGCACGTCCGCGCGGACTTCGCTACTTCGCACCTGAGGCCGCACTGGACCTCCGAAGGTGCTCCTAAATTTCCTAAGGGCGCGGGCGCGTGCTGCACTCTCGGGAACACGAGGAAGAGCGAACTGTGCTCTTTGGGATCTCTACACTGAGAGACTGAAGGGGAACTCCTGGGCTTCTTCTTATTGGGTTTGTAGGTAGTTACAAGGTTTATATACTAGGGTATGACAGTTCCAGGCACTGTAGTGAGGGGAGAAGGGGGCTGAGATGCTGTAACATGTCCATGAGGGGAAGTGTCACGGAGCGCGGGAAAGCGGCGGGAAAGCGGCCCGGAACTCCGAAAATGCGCGCAGATTGATGTAGGATGTATGGATGATGGGGAGAGAGTCCTGGTGCTCTGAGGACCTCTGGTACGCACTTTTACGCGAGCAGCCCGTGCTGCGTCGTATCAGCGCTGCACTTGGATCGCGGAGGGGAATACCTGTCTGGCACGCTTAGATCGATCTTGGATGAAAAAGGGATTGAGCACAAACTAACTGTGCCCCATTCGCCTCAGCAAAATGGTGTAGCCGAGAGATGGAATCGTACTATACTAGATAAAACACACGCTCTATTGCACAGCGTGGACCTCTCCTTCGGCTTCTGGGAGTGTGCAGTTGATACTGCCGTCCACACATACAATAGGACTCCCAGTAGAACCATTAGTTGGCGCACACCGCATGAATTATGGACTGCTGGGCATGTCCCGGATGTCTCATATTTCCGCATCTTTGGATCCAAAGCCTATGTGCATACACCGGAAGACAAGCGAAAGAAGCTCGATCCAAGATCTATCGAGATGACGCTTGTGGGGTATGAGCCGGGTTCCAAGGGTTACCGGCTCTGGAATGACACTACCCGATCCATCGTCGTGTCCTGCGATGTGACATTTGATGAGCGATCCTTCCCGCACAAGGAGGTTGTACATCGCATTGTCCCTCCTCAACAACCTGTATTATCGGATGGCCCGGTTACAATACACTATAATATGCCAGATCTACCCGATGGAGGCCCTGCACCTCCTATGCCTATCCCACCTGCTACGCCTATCCACCATCCAACTCCAGAGTGAGCTGAAACAGAGTTCCATACTCCTCTCTCCCAACCAGCAGCGCAGACACCTCTGGAGCGCCCGCGCCCTCAGCGCGTCTGCCGCAATCCGGAGATTCTGCCTCACTCCGCCCTCCCTGGTCCTTCTTTTGGACCCCCGCACCCACCGTCTCCCAGACGTCTTCGAGCCAATCCCTGCCCTAACCCGAGGTATCACAACCCGGACAATGTGGAACGGGCTGTTCCGCGCCTGCGCGCGAGATGGGACAGAGCTGTGGATGGAGAATTGCACCACATCATGTTCCTAAATTCATTAATAAGTGCTGCTGTTGCTGAATATCGAGATCCGCTTACCTATAAGGAAGCGATGCGATCAGCCTTTGCCGATGAATGGAGAGATGCCTGTCAATATGAGATAGACGCCCTCGCTAAAAATGGTACCTGGACGCTTGTAGATCTACCTGTGGGCCGGAAGGCCGTTAAATCTAAATGGGTATTCAAGTGTAAATTGATAGAAATGCGCTTTCGCGCAAGGCTGGTAGCAAAGGGATTCACCCAGATTTTTGGCATAGACTACGATGAAACATTCTCCCCAGTGGCCCGGTTCGAGTCCTTGCGACTACTCCTAGCGTTGGCCGCGCTAGAGGATTGGGAGATCCATCAGATGGACATGAAATCCGCATTCCTCAATGGGCTACTAGAAGAGGAGATCTATATGGAGCAACCCGAGGGTTTCATCGACCCCGAGCATCCCGATAAAGTCTGTCTCTTGAAAAAGGCAATTTACGGCCTAAAACAAGCCTCGTGCGCTTGGAATCTGCAGTTTCATAAGGTCCTTCTGGATCTTGGATTCACGCGCTTACATTCTGACGCTGGTGTGTATCATCGCAAAGATGATGGGGGGACAGCCATCATAATCCTCTATGTCAATGATATCACTATTCTAAGCGACTCTCTTGACAACATAAAGCAGATCAAATCTACTCTTTCTAAACACTACGAGATGACCGACCTTGGTGAGATTGACTCCTATCTTGGAGTTAGAATCAAACGCGATAGACCTTCAAAGCGTTTAGAAATAGATCAATCACGCTATGTAAAAGAGATCATAGATCGCTTTGGGTTGTCAGACGCAAATCCTGCGCATACCCCTCTTCCCACTGGCGCAGAAGTGCACCTTAGAAAGTATGATGGACAGGCTTCCAATGCAGACATAAAGTTATATCAACAGATCATTGGTAGCCTGCTCTACGTACAAATTGGCACTTGCCCAGACATCTCCTTCGCTGTCTCATGCCTAGCGCAGTACACTTCTAATCCGTCACCGCATGATATGCGCCAAAGATCCCTTGCAAGATTGGGGTGAAGCCCTACTCTCGGACGCTATGCAAATCATAGAATGGACCGGACAGTTACAGATTCTCGCTACCCGTATTCTTGACTCATGCCCTGTTGATCCGTTTACGATACAATCCGTCCCAGATCTAGAGTGAACCGGACTGCCTTACGATAACCATAAAAACCCATTAAAGTCTATAAGGTCTCTGAATCCTATTTATAGTCGTTTACAAACAAGTAGAGATCTCTATCCCGCTCCATTCCCTACATAGGTTCTCACTAGAGATTACGTTTATGGGAATGGTTAAGGAAGTTGTATGTTCCCGACTTCGAGGCACACCCTTCTCAAGATCAATGACTCATTCATTTTGGACTAGATCTAGATACAGACAACCTTAGACCTACACCATACGATACGCAATCCGCTAAGGTACTTTACTACCCTTATAGGTGGAAAACTCTGCTCTTTGGTGCTGTAGGGTCTTATCCCTGATTAGGGGTGAGTTCAGGGGTCCACAATATCGCGTCTACAGTGTGGCCTGATAGAATTCGTAATTTATTACTTCCAAAACATGTATATAAACCTACTTTTGATGTCGAGAAGCCCTAAGCTTCTCTTGGAAATCAATCCCCTGTTTTCCATACTCAGACCCATCTAAAGGGGAAAGCCTTTAGCTCGTCTCTTACCCAGAACCCTCAATGAAGCCCAAAGAAAGTTCGATAGAGATTGGACTCGAGGAGGACTTTCAACTTCTCTTCGACTTCATTCCCTATCGTGGAAAAGGTTACGATCACTAGTCAGAACCTTTTCTACGACTTGTAGACAGTGTTGTAGTGGTAACTGACTATTACAACATTGTCTTCAAGGACGGCATTGTTGTTTGGTAATCAATACTACTAAACAACTCGGTCGCCCTTACAAACTATAGAGGTTATTAGAAGACCTTGTTATCGATTAGCATTATATCTACTATATCAAAGTAGACTAGTGGAATTATATCATTACGAACCCACCTTAGAAGAGGACTTACCAGACATAGTGATCAGAGGATATACATTCCAGCTGCAACCTAACAGAGCATACCTCCTACAGTATTATAGCGACGAGTCTCTATTGATACGGCTCTACACGAGGAGGAGAACCCTAGAAGGAATTAAAGACAACTCCAGTTGTTTTACAAGCACCAGCTTGCACTTATCAAGTATAAGTGGCATCAGAAGGATCCATATCAGACCAATCGTACGGCTATCGCCAGAATACGCACAGGGCGTAACACCGCATCATATTAGATTGGCCAAGTATGTGCTATGCTATCTAAAAGGCACAAGTGACTTAAAGCTGGTCTATGATGGCACGCATGGAAATGGGTTATATGGCTACTCGGATTCTAGCTGGGGAGATAATCCAGATGATCTACACTCTACATCCGGATATGTATTCCTATTGGCTGACGCCGCCATCTCTTGGTGCTCGCGTAAACAAAAAACCGCAGTGCAAAGTACCACTGAGGCCAAGTACATGGCACTAGCCGAAGGGGCAACCAGGCGATGTGGTATAGGATGTTCCTGGAGGAACTGGGATACGAGGTTGACGATCCAATCATGCTCCATGGTGATAACTCAGGATCAGTTGACCTTTCTCTCAATCCTGTCACCGGGAGGAAGTCAAAGCACATTCCTATTAAAAATCACGCCATCCGGGGCTACATTGAGAATGAGCAGGTCGAGCTCATCCGAACTAGCACTGTAGACATGTTGGCCAATGGACTTACAAAGCCCTTCGTGCACATGAAACTCACAAGCTTCGTATCAGACCTTGGACTTGCCTAAAGTACCAGTGTCTTGATCACGGGGGGATGTTGAGACATGCGCGTGTATGAGCTGACGGGTCGACTGACCGGATCACATATCCGCGTCTCGGACGTCCAAGCTCCATGGTTCGAGGTGCCCAGATGTGTAGATCCGTGCACCTCAGCACATAACGTAGTTACGCTCATATACGCACATATCACTATGATCACAGACATTGTACTTTATATTAGCTTATATCTAGCTCATATACTTATGATATACCACTCATATGTAGGCCGATCATGCTCCACACTCGTTAGCTATATAAGTAGATAGATTCGCGCTGTATCACTTCAGTCTTGTGTATACCAACTGAAGTGAGTACGCCCTTTTACGCTCCCTATGATATTCCTTATTGACTCTTTCATAGTACGCTCTATTAGGTGACTACCATATGCTTAATACAGTCTTGTGTATACTGACTGAATACGCTCTATTAGCGTTATCTTGCCTGCACAGATCTCGCTGCGTTACAACATGAGCATCTCCTCCAGGCACCGCTTCAGGGCGTCATCATTAGGTTGCTGCGCGCCGTTGCCATGACTGGAATAAAGACGTGATAGAATGTCGCAACAGGGACCCGAATGTGCAGAAAGCTGAGTGAGGAGGGAAGACAGTAGGTCACGCCAGTGTTGTTTGTTGATGTCCCGAAAGTCGAAGTAGAAATATGCCATCGAGGCTTGACAGGCATCGTGCCGGATTTTCAGCCTCACGCTCGTCTGCATGCCACGATGCCCGCTCACTGTCACTTATTGAGCTCCGTTTCTCTTTGATCAGTCATCCTTTTTCTTTGACCTGTCTACCTTACTTTTACCCTTAGTGTCATTATCTCTTTACAGTTTGATCACATCTTACTCATCCCATTCGGTTCCCTTTGACATTTTCTCGCGCTCGTCCTCCTCATGCTTCAAACGCGACTCGCCCACAAGCTCGTACCCTCGCTTAGTCTCGTCCCTGTTTCAGTTCCCTTTCACTTATTGTCTCCCTTTCTCTTTTTCCGTCGCCTCATGCTTCAGTTTTACCTTACCATACTATAGTTGTAGTACAAAGGTTTCCACATGTATTTAGGAGCGTCCTCTACAGTCTCGAATATCATCAGTCCCTTCGTCTTCTTCCTCTCGTGTGTGCACAGTCGTGCTTCCTTGTCTTGTTCCCATTTCCGACTCGCATCCCTCTGCATCGCTCGTCACATCGCACACGACTTTGATATCTTGAATGATTGCGGAACTGAGAAACGACAAACAATATCAGTCACTTTTGAGAGATGAAGAATCTGGTCCACAAACCAAATAATGGTCTTGCCCGAGCCAGCTACAAATAAAGATCTTGTCAGGTGGTGTCAGGCAGGAGTGAGAGGGACTCACGTTTTCCATGGATCCAGAGAAGCGACCCCGTTGATTTCCAATCCTCGTAAATGCTGCCCCGAAGGAACCATCCTGCTGTTCCCTGGTGATGAACATTACACGCGAAGTTATGATTCGTAGATAGGTCTGGTGGGGAGAGCCATCCAAAGGCCAAATGTTCGCTGGACGTTGAGACCGATTGATATTTGCTTGTCGCTGTATGTCCCTCAATTTTGCGGAGCTTCGCAAAACGAAACCCGTCGAATTTATCGGGGTTCGAATAGAGCCTTTCATCTGTATGAGTGGAACTCGCTGGGACGGCGACGATCATGCCCGCGGGAACCGTCACTCCGTTGGAAAATGTGAACGGGCGCAGCGCGAGATGTCTCATTGAGACTGGGAAGGAGCGGAAAGTAGATCAGTGTCCCGTACTTGAGATGCTGAGGAGGGAATCCAACGAATGGACTAGACCATCAAGCCGCTGGGTCTCCCGGAGGAAGCTATCTATCTTGTACATCTTGTCTATTCCAGCTTTCGTCCAGCCCTCTTCTCTGATAACAACATCGACCTCTTCGTGAAGGGGTTCGAGATATTCCGGATTGGCAAGGAGACGGTTCAAGACTCGTGTAACAGCCTATTGGCATGCAAGGATTAGGGATGTATAATAGAGGGAAGTCAACACTTGCCAAAGACGTCGTGTTTACAGTTGCAAAATTGGCTAGCAACAATCGCCGGGCAAAGCTCTCCACTCCCATGGCCTCAGTCATAAGCCACATGAGCATATCGTTCTGTAAACCGGTCATTTAATTGTAATGAGCGAGATACCAGATGAAATGGTCAACAAACAGGCTTATCATCCCATTCCTCCCCATACTCCTCCATCTTCGCAAATCGCTCCTGAACTACAGGTCTAATGAATTCAATTTCTTGTTGAATCTGGGACGGAATATTCGATAGCATATGTGAAACCATGCTAACGGGGGGTTTCATTGATAAAGAAACACGTGTAGAGGGAGACTACACAAAGCTTGAGGGGTTCAAAGAACCAGTTGATGAATGTTTTGTAGGACGGGCCGCACAGGAGTTCGAGATGCAAGCGGGGAGATTGGAACTTTGGCGGTGTCGCGATAGCAGCAAATTGGGCATCCTGTGTCTGGGGAGAAGAAGAAAAGGGTTGGTGAGAATCCTCCGATTGCAGATGCTTTCGCAGCACGGGACCATACACGGGAGCGGAAGAAAGGTGATGAAGAAGGATGAGGAGGGATGGCACCGGCACAACTGCTTACCCATGTCGTCGTTGTCTGATCTGTCCCTGGCTCCCAACGATCACCAGCTCCAGCGACTGTGGCAGAGGCTCCTGCGTCCTGATGGTAGGAACAAAACGTGGTGTGGGTTTGTGCCCACCTGAGAAAAGTACGGGCGTCTATTGTTGACAGTCTTCGCCGGCGCTGGCTGCCCCTGGGTGCTCGGGGGAACCTGCACCACCATCAGAGCCAAACATCATTGCTATGCTGAGCATGAGCGAGTGGAGGGGTGAACCTGGGCGGAAAGTAGGGAGAACGTAATAAGCCAGGAGGGGGACACGCACTACTGTACGGCTTACCCACATAGCCATCGTCCGATCCATCACGGGCTCCCGACGCGCACTGCCACTGGCACGTGTGGCAGTGGCAGCCTTCGAGTTCGAGCCCTGCATGCTGACCATGAGAACGGAGGGTGGGTTCGCGGGAGCTAGCAACTCTGACAGTGTGTCATGGAGTTCAGAAGACACCGTGATGAAGCCGTGCAAAATCAACACCGTGACCGTCGTACAGCGTTAGTAAGTCACTTCTCTTCAAGCTGGCCCCAGTGGATCTGAGCTGTCACTTTCGGCGGTTGCCTTACCATGAAGAGTTTTCAACAACCGTAACTAGCCGGTCATCGGTCTGGTCCTCACGGCGCGGGAAGAGCGCTCAAGCTGATCAGGCTCTAGCAGCATACTACTCCAGGGTCCAAGGATTACGTTTTTTGCTGCATCAAGGCAAAACTCAGGGCTCGAACTTTGGAATGATGACTAAAGCATGCCAGTGTAAAAATGACAACATCACGAACCCTGGCCACCGCCACATCACCTTCTAGTCACATAATGCATATGATGCACCGATGCACCGGTACCGTTGTAACAGCCACATTCCTGTTACGCCAATCCACCAGGGCCATTACGCCTCACTGTATCGTGCTTCTCTTAAGGAACCCACTTTTCGGTGTCTTCCCAGGACACGTTAGACAATGGTCATGTGTCTTGCGCGCCTATATACGGCGCCCATCATTTACAAATATGCTGTACCTGCACGTTGTGAGGTGTGTCGCTCTTCTCTTTTCCCTTTTCCCATCACCCACGATTCTACTATCTCCTCCTCAATCCCTAACTTTCCCCTTATGTCCCATACTCAGCCTTCCACACCATCCAACTTCCAACTAATTTTCGATAATGCCCTGAAAGCGTACAAAAAGCGCACAAAGACGGATCTCCGGCTTCTCACCCACCCGCTCGCCGATCGGCTCAAAGCCTGCGATTCGGCTAGTAGCATTCTCACCGTGCTTCAAGAGCAAGTTCAAGAACTCAATCAGTCTCAACGTAGCAATACGAGGT
Organism: Russula griseocarnosa; assembly: GCA_022884055.1. Classification (NCBI taxonomy): domain Eukaryota; kingdom Fungi; phylum Basidiomycota; class Agaricomycetes; order Russulales; family Russulaceae; genus Russula; species Russula griseocarnosa. The sequence goes on from JAGKRU010000109.1 coordinate 49,514, forward strand.
GGCTGGAGCCAACTGTGAACGTCCTTCATGCCTTCTCAGACATACTTGGAGAAGGTGTCGGCTCGGTATGTTTCAGAACACGAACTTGTCTAAGATCTACTCTCATATTTATTTGACAGAGATTATCACCCGCAAAGGTGATCTTCATCGGATTTGATATCCTACTTTCAGTGTGTACCCTTCTCAACTCTGTCATGCGATCCATCGTAATACGAACGATTCTCAGACAGCTAAGGACGTTCATGCGGACCAGGACAATATCTTTGAGCTGTTCGAGCGCATTGAAACATTTTTCAGGCGTCTGGACATGTACACTGAAGTGGAGCCAAATCAAGGGATGGTAGACACGATCACGGCAATAATGGTTGTCGTGCTCGATATTCTGGCCATCGCGACAGAAGAAGCCAAAAAGGGCCGAACGAGTAAGTCCTTGTTGTAATGAATAGATTTCCGTTGATAGAACCCCTTTAAGAAAAATATCTAACGAAACGAATGAAGAAACTAATTGGAAGTAACGACATCGAGGATGCGCTGAAGAGACTGGACAAGCTGACGGAAGAGGAGGCTCGAAAGGCATCAGCGCAACTCATGGAAAGCGCGAATGTCATTGATAGCTCAATCAGGGAATTTGCGGACAATGTGATTGTCGTCGATGATAGGGTGGCCGGCGTGGACGAAACCGTAGACGGCGTCGACGATGGGGTACCCACTCCTAACATAAGTGACCAGTCAGGATCATCACATTTGCGTGAGCTCTTCGAGGCTGCTGTAGAGCACTACAAGCAGCAGACGGGCATAGACTTGGTCGAAGACCCTCTCTCGAAGCACATCAAAGTTTGCAACACCGTCGAGTCTGTTACCGCCATTATTCGTGAACAAGCGCAAGACTTCAAGGAATTCCGTGAAAAGGACAAAGTCTTGAGGCCGCTCAAAGAGGTCTTAACCGTTTTGCATATACTTTCCTCCGTTCCTGATGCCAGCTGGGTATGTCCGTAGGCGCCGACAGTGTGTTTCAACGTCTCTGACCCTCATCCTATAGCATCTCTCTCCCGTGAAAGCAATACAGACTGGCCTCGGTATTCTACTCTCTGTATGTACCTTCATCTCTGGTCGCGCATTTTTGTAACATCTAGGCGTATTAGGCGGTCTCAGGGGTTATAGATGACTACAATGCCCTGGCCGATTTGCTCGAGTCGATTGGCCACTTCCTCAATCGTCTCGAGATCTATACTAAGATCCCTCGCTCAAAAGCCATGGACGAGGTGGTTGTTAAGACTCTCGTGGAGCTGCTCTCCACACTCGCGTTGGCGACTAAAGAGATACGGCGGGGAAAACTTCGTGAGTGCATCGTCGGTGAGGGAATTTAATATCTGACTTATGAATGAAGAAAAACTTGTTTGGAAGCTTGCTGGTGAGAAGAAAATGGAGGCGATGGTCCAGAGGCTGGACCGATTGTCGCACGACGAGGCTCGGCAAACGGTAGTACAGATCCTCGAGGTCGTCCATGGTCTTGTCGAGAATATGAAGATCGTAATGGGCGGTGAGCTAATCCACCAATCTTGTCGCCTGCTGGGTGTTGAGGATACTTCCCTGTAGATGGCAAGGTATCGGTTGACCATCTCAATGAGAGTCTCGGTATGTTTTTTTAGGCCACAGTGAAGTGATCGTTTATCTGACTGAGGATCAGAAATTATGCATCAAGTCGCGAGTGATTTGAATAAGGCTAAGCGTAAGCCATTTTTTGATGTTGTGGTAGCTGAATAGGATCACCGAGATCGTCCAACAGGTGATAGTTTACAGAAAGATATTTTCGGGTGGCTGTCAGCACCCGATCCGTGGAAGAATCATCATATTGCCTGTGAATCGCGCCATCATGGGAGTGCAGAGTGGTTTATTCAAGGAAACACGTTTCTGGAATGGAGAACGTCCGAAGTCCCGGGTTCGCTTCTATGGATCCATGGGAAACGTCCGTTAATCACCAGTTTTTCTTTTCGGACAGAGACTGAAATATTTTTTAAATTTTTGTTTGATTTCGCAGCGGGCGCTGGAAAAAGCGTCTTTTGGTACGTGAAAATTTTCTACTTCCATCTCGGGAACTTATCGTGGTCGTCAGCTCCACAATCATCGAAGACATCCGCGCCATGCGGAAAGCTGGACTCGCGTCGTTAGCTTTTTTCTACTGTGATTTTAGGGAGGACGGAAAGAAGGAATTGCGCGGACTGCTCTCGTCCTTCCTAGTTCAACTTTATCACCAATCCGACGCCTACTTCGATACTCTTTCCAAATTCTACTCCGGACATGACAAAGGTTCGCGTCGTCCCAGCGACGATGCACTTGCGGGATGTCTAAAGGACCTACTCCAACTCCCAAGAATGGCCCCCGTCTATCTCATCGTGGATGGTTTGGACGAATGTCCAAACCCATCTGTCGTCCGATCTCCCCGTGCCAAAGTCCTCGGCTTCATTAAGGAACTTCTGAAGATGCAAATTCTGAATTTGCGCGTATGCGTCACCAGCAGACCGGAAGTTGATATCAAAAATGTCCTCGATCCTTTAATTTTCCTATCTGTTTCCCTACATGACGAGAGTGGACAAAAGAGGGATATCGAGGACTACATCAGGTCTGTCCTTAACACGCGTCCAAAAAAAGGAACGTGGAAAGAAGAACACAGGAAATTGGCTATCGACGTTCTCCTAAAAGGATCGAATGGGATGTAAGACCCTGATACTGAACTCTTGATGACTCTTGCTCATTTCTGTGATGTAGGTTTAGATGGGTGGATTGTCAGATGGTTCACATTTGCGACTGCATCCCAGCTCGTATCCCGCATGCATTGGCCGAATTACCAGAGACGCTGGACGAGACATATGAGCGTACCTTGCGAGGGATCAATAAAGCAAATTGGGAATTCGCGCATCGGATGTTTCAGTTCGTCTCAGTGGCTTCCCGCCCACTTCATGTCAAGGAACTTGCCGACTTGCTCGCATTCGATTTCAAGGCAGGGTCAACACCGAAATTCTACAAGGAGTGGCGCCTGGAAGATCCAGCGGATGCCGTACTGTCTACATGTTCCACTTTGCTTGCCATTGTCAGCGACGAAGGTTACCCCGTCGTACAATTCTCACATTTCTCCGTCAAGGAATTCTTGACGTCCACCCGCCTTGTCGAAGCAACCGACGTCATTTCCCGCGGTTATCACGTTTCTATGACACCTGCGCATACCCTTGTGGCACAAGCCAGTTTGGGTATTTTGCTACACCTGGATAAGGATGTCACCAGGAACGATCTGCAAGATATCCCTCTCACTAAATACGCTGCGAAGCATTGGGTTGATCATGCCCGGTTCGAGGGCGTGTCACGAAATGTGGAGGATGGAATGAAACAACTATACGACCCGAACAAGCCACATCTTGCGATCTGCGTCTGGATACATGACCCATTTTCGCCATGGCAAGGAATTAAAGGAAATAAACCGCCGCCGTCACTTCCCCGAACATTCTTGCATTATGCCGCTTCTTGGGGCTTACATTCTGTTGTAGAGTTCCTCATTATCGAGCACTCACAGGATGTGTGCTCTCGATACTCCGACAACAATGAGACTCCATTGCATCTAGCCTCGCGATACGGACACTTGAAAGCTGTTTGCAAGCTTATTGAGCGCGGCGCGGATCTGACAGCGCAGATAAATGACGGGTCGACTCCATTACATATCGCGTCGCAATGGGGACAAGTAGATGTCGCTCGCATGCTTATTGAGCGTGGCGCGGATGCGACAGGGCAGACCCATGAAGGGTCAACTCCATTACATCTCGCGTTGCAATGGGGAAAAGTAGACGTCGCTCGCGTGCTTATTGAGCGCGGTGTGGATCTGACAGCCCGGGATAATGTTGGGTGGACTGCATTACATCGCGCGTCCCAAAAGGGGCAAGTAGATGTCGCTCGCATGCTTATTGAGCGCGGCGCGTATCTGACAGCGCAGGGCAATGACGGGTCGACTCCATTACATCTCGCGTTGCAACAGGGACGAGTAGACGTCGCTCACATGCTTATTGATCGCGGCACGGATCTGACGGCGCAGATCCATGACGGGCGGACTCCATTACATCTCGCGTCGCAATGGGGACAAGTAGACGTCGCTCGCATGCTTATTGAGCGCGGTGCGGATCTGACAGCGCAGGACAGTTACGGGGGGACTGCATTACATCTCGCGTCGCAATGGGGACAAGTAGATGTCGCTCGCGTGCTTATTGAGCGTGGCGCGGATCTGACAGCGCAGATCAACGACGGGCGGACTCCATTACATCTCGCGTCGGAATGGGGACAAGTAGGCGTCGCTCGCATGCTTATTGAGCGCGGTGCGGATCTGACAGCGCAGATCGATGACGGGCGGACTCCGTTACATCTCGCGTCGCAATGGGGACAAGCAGACGTCGCTCGCATGCTTATTGAACGCGGTGCGAATCTGACAGCGCAGATCAATGACGGGCGGACTGCATTGCATCTCGCGTCGCAATGGGGACAAACAGACATCGCTCGCATGCTTATTGAACGCGGTGCGAATCTGACAGCGCAGATCAATGACGGGGGGACTCCATTACATCTCGCGTCGCAATGTGGACAAGCAGACATCGCTCGCATGCTTATTGAATGTGGTGCGAATCTGACAGCCCGGGATAATGTTGGGTGGACTCCATTACATCGCGCGTCCCAAACGGGGCAAGTAGACGTTGCTCGCATGCTTATTGAGCTCGGCGTGGATCTGACGGCGCAGGACAATTACGGGGGGACTGCATTACATCTTGCATCGGAATGGGAACAAGTAGATGTCGCTCGCATGCTTATTGAGCGCGGTGCGGATCTCACAGCCCAGGATAATGTTGGGTGGACTGCATTACATCTCGCGTCGCAATGGGGACAAGTAGACGTCGCTCGCATGCTTATTGAGCGCGGTGTGGATCTGACAGCCCGAGATAATGACGGGTGGACTCCATTACATCGCGCGTCCCAAAGGGGGAAAGTAGAGGTCGCTCGCATGCTTGTTGAGCGCGGCATGGATCTGACAGAGCAAGACAATTACGGGGGGACTGCATTACATCTCGCGTCGGAATGGGGACAAGTAGACGTCGCTCACATGCTTATTGAGCGTGGCACGGATCTGACAGCGCAGATCAACGACGGGCGGACTGCATTACATCTCGCGTCGCAATGGGGACAAGTAGACGTCGCTCGCATGCTTATTGAGCGCGGTGTGGATTTGACAGCCTAGAACGGGGACGGGAAAACTCCATTACATCTAGCGTCGGCTTCATTAAAACGGGCCCGGATTTCACCACAAAGATATGCAGAAGTTGCTCATATGCTTCTCGAACACGGCGCAGATGTCAATGCCTGGAATAAAAATGGATTGATTCCATTTGTTCTCGCATTGGAACGTGGGCTTGCAGAAATCATACATGTCCTTGTCCAGCATGGTGCTTATTCTGGTGCCCACGACAACACGAATTGAATTTCATTCTAGTGGGCAATCCCGGATCCACCTCGGGGTCACTGGCAGGGCAGCTGCAGCATCGAGTCGTCCTCATCTTTCCTCTCGACAGCCCCACCACTCCCTCAACTACCGACCAAATGCGGACGAAATACCTCTTTTCCTGCCCTCATCACACCATCTTTCGCCTCTTTCTTCCCTTTTCTTGTCCGCAGGTAACGGTAATTACCCCGCTTTCCCCGTACAAATTTCCTGAACGACAGACACAGCGATGATATCGACACCGACACCGACATCTCCCCGACATCTATATCACCACCTCCTCACATTAAAAACTTGGTTCTCGCAGTAGGACCTTCGCGTGTATTTAATCAATCCGTCCTCTTCGAGAAGGTACGTCGCGTTGAATTCCTTTGCGCGATCTCGTGCTCATTCCGTTTCGTACCAATCCTGACTTTCTCTCTGGCACAGCCCCCCCAACACTTTCAATTTTGACACCACAAAGGCGCAGTCCGCTCTGTCCCCGTCGTCATCTCTCCTTGGTTTCACCACTTTTCCTCTCCACGGTCTCTCCTGTCCCTTTCTCAGAGCGGTCCCTTCACTGTTACAGCATCTAGCAAAACTACACAATCCGGCTGGTCAGCGCCACCGCCAAGAGCGTCAACGACCAGACCCAGACTAGACCAGAGGCTCACGGAATGCCTGCCAAGCGTCGCGGAATAATGCAGGGTCCTTGTCTCTCGGCTCTTGGCTACCAACTACGATATGACACTCACCCCATGTACGAGGTGAATGGTGGTAATCCGTTCCATTTTGCTACGGGGAAGCGCAAAGAGGGAAGGTATCTGGAAAGTGAAACTCATGTTTCTACTTGGTCGGCACTGTTGATATTGGTGAGTTTCAGTTGTGCAACAGTCCGTGATGTTACCACAGTTCCCCAGTGATGAATATTTTCTCTTTAAAAGGCCCCAATTAATTGATCGATATATTCCTTGGAGCGCCCTCCCCAGTTTCGTCTTGTATTACCACTGGCACTTGCAAGGCTCCCGGTCATTCTCCGCCGCTGCAACATGGTTATCCTTGTTCTTCATTTCTAGTTTTGCGGTCGGTGGGGGGTTTGTAGCACGACCTGGGAATGGGTATGCACATTGTCTTTTCATTAAAGCTCGCCAATGTAAGACAGACAAAAAAAGTAAACTACTCGCAGCCACTGTTACATGGTGAAATCATACACGCTACGACCGTACATGCATTTTTTCCGAGAGAGTTAAACGACTGGACGAAAAGGCCATCAGGTCCGGTAAGGCCAACGATAAATCTCAGGTCTTCGACTTGTGCATGTGCAGCGCCATAGCATATTCTCTCATAAGCGCATGTGACATGTGCCAGGGAGCGAAATTGAGCTCCTTGACATCATAGTCCTTTCTCTTGTCTCCTTTCCCTCGTCGCAGTCTCACACTTGCATCCTACTTCTCTAGACGCCCCCGACCTAGGACCTGGCGAGATCCTGACTTGGCCCGTCAGGCCCCGGGTCTGCCTCGACGGGACCCCCTAACGCCTATCCCTCAGCCTCCGCTTCAAGTTCGACACAGTTTAAACACGGGGGCCATAGCTGGTGGTGTCGTGGCGTCGCCGGTGGTATAGCAGAAATTTTTATTGGTATTACTGCACTGCTCTTTAATCTGTGATGGCGACATTCACCGGCTCCGTCCGCTCCACCCGCAACCCTAACGATTCCGATTCTGATCCCCTTCCACTATCTGTGCCAGAGTCAATCAATAATCTTTATCCTCCTCGATGCCACACATGACATACATGATACGGCCATATGTAAGCAGGGCAAACCGGTACTGTATCACACTCCGCTGCTAGCTAGACAATGCGTACTGTCGAGATTCGAGACCGGCACCCGTGCCAAGTAACTCATTTTAATATATACAATTTATATTCTGCCAGTGCAAGCATGACAGCAACGTGTCAAGGACGCGTGTCGACTGGTGTGATTCACGTGGTGGAGGGAGCTGCCCAAATAAGGGGTGTGCAATCTGTTTGGTTTGATTTTCCTGGGAGTTCGCTTCGCTTGAATCGCTTCGTCGTAGAGTATGTTCGATGAAGGGTTCGGAGACGCACTCATGAACCCAAGTCTCTTCATCACAATGACTCCAAAAGTTCTGTCGAGCGCAATCGGTACAAGAATATGTTAACAGTCGTGCGATCCTAGGGCCAGCCCAGTGCGTTTCACAAAATGGATTATAACTTGGAGCGTTGATCCGATCATCTGAAGGCATCCATTTGGATCTACAGTACCCCAGGATTGAGGACATCCTACTCTTCAAATTTTCATGCCACTATCATGTCATGCTTTATCGTTGTTCCGTGACCTGCCTGAGTCCAGGCAGAGTCGGCGTTCCGGCCAAAGTAAGTTACTCCTGTGGCGACTCACTTTTTCTACCTTCTTGCGTGCTTCCCCATTTTCCTCCCCTTTTCAACCTCTTTGACCTGAGGGCACTGGACGATCGCCCGAGCAAATGAGCCGGCATGCGTCCTGTCCTTTCATCGAACGTTGACCCTTCCCCTTCAAGATTCTCTTATCTATGTCCTCCCAGACTCACTCGCGCGACCCTATCGCACTTCAGCAGTATTGGCGGTGGCCATTCCGGTGGCCCTGAAAAGTGGCGAATCCCTGCCAAGCGCCGATTCGGGCGAAATATGCGGGGTGCTTGCCTCTCAGCTTGGCCGTCAACTACAATACGACGCTCACCCATGTGACAAATATGTCCTAGTCATTCGTTCCATTTTCTGCGGTGCAAGGCCCAAAGAGGATAGGAGGTACCTGGAAAGTGACACTACTCGGTCGATGTTGGTGAGTTTCAGTTGCGCCGATGCTATTCCCCACTTGATAAAAAAAAATTTAAAAGGCCCCAATCGACCAATCAATCGATTCTTTTGAACGCCGTCCCTTGTTCCGTCTTGTATCACACCACCCTGCAAGGCTTCTGGACACCAATGCCATTCTCCGCTGCTGCGCCATTGGTATCCTTGTTCTTCTTTTCTAGTTTTGCCGTTTTGCGATCGCTAGGATCCATGCCGCGGATTGTAGCACGACTGAGAACGGGTATGCGTGTTGTCATTTGCACATCACACTCCTCGGCCCTTAGCTGAACTGATGGCCATTTCGTCAAGTCGTTCAATTCTCTCGGGCAAAATCCGTGTATGGTCGCAGTGTACATGATGTCAACATGTAACGGGGGCTGAGGGTTGTTTGTTTGCTTGTTTTGTCTTGTGTTAGCACCGGCACTAGTCTTATCGTCTCATCTCTATTCCAGTACCCGCAGTCGACAGCTGCCGCCGGGATACCACTGCACTGGCCCACATCGTTCTCAGGTCAGGCCTCTAACTTGTGCATGCGCAGCACCATCGGATATCTCTTAAATGCATGTGACGGATGCCAGGGATCAGAATGGATCAGGTACGATTTACGTCATCGTTCACGTTTCGACTGCCAAGGCTTATGTATATAACTAACCATTAGCTGGACGAAGCATCCCGTACAACTGCACGAGACTATGCCTCCCGGCTCGTAAGTTTCTGACGTGGTTGAGAACGTATTGCGTTTGACATTGACGCTGAACGACAGGTTCCCCAGCGCTATCCCCGCGGGAATATGTCTCCCCCAGGGGCGCTCGTCGACGTCACAGTTTGTTGCTAAACTTTTTCTCTGCTTACATACTCTGAGCATGCACCAGAACGAGAACAATTGGAACGCCAACAAATATGCCGGCGGTGGTGGGAATTCTCTCCTTTGTCTCCCTCCCCTCCGAGTCGTCACTGTCTCACACTTGCATCTTACTTCTTTAGACATCCCCGAGCTAGGTCCTGGTACGATCCTTGGCCTATCAGGCCCCTCCGGGTTTGCCTCGACGGGACCCACTAATGCCTATCCCTCCACCCCTGCTTCAAATTCGTCATGGTACTCTCCCAGCAGTGTTTCCCACCCGAATTCAGCCTCTTCTATACCGATTGGTGGACACAGTTTAAACACAGGGGCCATCGCTGGTACCGTCTCCGGTATTATAGCAGCAATTTCCATCGCCATTGCCGCCTGGTTTTTTATCCGAGACGGCGACATCCCCTGGCTCCGTCCGCTCCGTCCTCAAGCGACAGGCAACCCAGTGGATTGAACCCAGTCATAGATCAAGTTCCTCGGCCAATCTCGGGTCAGGGAACTGCTGCGTCGTCGTTTCCTGAGACGACCACCTCCCTGCTGAAACCCTACGTCTGTGTCTTCGTGGCCCTGGCTCCGCTTATGTGTGCTCACGTGTTTTTGTTCTCTTTATAGCGCTCAGAGCGCGGATGACTCAGTCCCTCAGTACCTGCGATACAAGTACACGTCGAGCACATGCTACAGCACCCAGTTAATCATGTACCCATTTTGCTCTACAGTACGTATTTCCAAGCCCACTGCGGAGACATCATTTACGACCCCAGACGTGTATTGGATCATCTAGATACATGCATGGCCTCCAAAACAGGTGAACCCGACAGGCAGAACTTCAGAACTCCCGCCGTCCTTCGGGAAATTTTGGAGCTTCAGAACTTGATTTTGCTATTGGATCAAATTTGGATGTCATGAGATTTCGGCAAGTGAATACTGTAAGTAACGTTCAGTTTTGCTGGATGTATGAATGGCTAGACCGAGTCGGTGTAGTTCGGCAGCCGTCACTGGCCGCAAGAGCGAACCCGAATGTTGGATGCCCACGTCGGTTGCAAATTGTTTGTTCATATTTGATAGTGGTAGCCCAAACTGAAATGCCGGAAAGCCAAGGGTACGGCCAAGGCACGCAGTCGCGCGAAACCGAAACCATTACGAAGGACTCGGACGGGGTGCTTGCGTCCGGTATACAGTAGATTTCGTGTTCTGGAACAACTAGGCGTTTTACTTTTACTTTTATTTATTCTCGTCTTCGCTATTGCAAGCTCTGTTGTAACCCCACCTCTATTCGCACATAGTCTTACAACAAATGGAAGAAAAGAAATACGATATTTCTATCGCACCTAAAGATGAGACGATTACAGTACTAAATACTACAAGATGTTCTTACTTCGCCCCATGCTCCACCAGTAATCTTGTGATTTCGTCACATCGTCCCTGATCTACATATCGGTACGGTGCCTTGCCCACAACTTGCAGTGCGGTCTTACCATCAGCGTTGACCGCCTCTACGTCAGCACCGTGCTCGAGCAGTAGGCGCACTACCTCCGGCGCCCCATATTCCGACGCCCGGTGCAACGGGGTGAAGCCGTCGTCGTCTGCCCGTGCATTTACATCTGCACCACGCGCCAGCAGTAATCGAATAACAGAACCATCTTTGAAATGTTCACCTCCTGATGCCCAATATAACGGGGTCCACCCGTACACATCCTTAGCATTGATGTCGGCATTGTATTCGATTAATTTCTGGACCACCTCGAATTTTTCCAATTTGGCCGCAGAATGCAATGGGATACTTTCGTATCTGCCTTGGACATGTGGGTCTGCACCACTACGACGGAGTAAATCTGCGGTCCGGAAGTGTTCCCCCGCCAATGCTGCGATTAGTGGCCTCATATAGTAGCCTCCATCAGCGCCCACATCCTGCGGATAATTGATAATGAGGTACTCTACGAGATCGTAGAATCCACAGAGTGCCGCGTAATATAGGGGTGTCGCAGGGTATATGCTGACTTCCGTGAACATAGAAAAGGTTGCTCTGTTATCGGGCTCGGTGTCAATATCGTATAGCGTGAGCCACACCCTAAAGTGTGGTTTGTGGACGTCAAAGAGAGATTCCATCCCTTTCTGTAAGCGTGACGAGACCCCTCCAAATTGGGCATGAGTAGTCCAGTGCTCGGCAGCGTATTTAGCCAGCGGATGATCCTTGAATGGATTCCCGTCAACCTCGTCGTGCGTTTGTAGCAAAACACCCAGGCAAGCTTGTGCCAGGATCGTATGTGCATTCTTCAAATCGATTCGATAAGCTGAGACCTCTCCACTTGCAGTAGAGAGGCGAGATGAGGTCAGGAACTCCTTGACCGAGAAGTCCGAAAATTGTACGACCCGCGCATCGCCAGCTTCGACAATAGCAATCAGACTCGAGCATGCGATTAGAAGTGCTTGTTCTTGGTCGTCCCACCGCCAATCTGCGTTCAACCGAGGGATCCCTTCCGAATCATCGTAGTCAACTGCGAGCACCTCCGCAAGCTCCGCAACCCGAAGAGGCCGGATGGCCACCACGAGGCATTGCAGTACTCGCTGAGCCAGGCCCCTATTCGGCTTCTTGATTTCCTTCAATATACGCTCATACGTCTCGTCCAGAGATTCCGGCAATTCTTTGAGCGTACGTCGCACACTTGGTGGAAGACAGTCACGTAGAATTTCCAATTGACAGAACACCCAGCGGAACCTGTCCGACGATTAAACCCATATCATGATCATGAATCCAAATTGATTCACTTACATGCCATCGGCTCGTTCAGAAAGGGTCTCGATCACCATATCCTTATCCTCCTTCCTCCATCTCCGCATGATTGGCTCAGAATCCGAGTAAACAACTGATCTAACGTAGTCCTCGATATCCTTCTTTTGTCCGCTTTGATCATGGAGAGACACTCGTAGAGATGTTAGAGTATCGAGGACTTCCCGTATGTCTACCTCAGGGCGGCCCGTGACACATATTCGAAGATTCGGTAGATGAAGGTCGACGAGCTCCTTTACGAGCTGAAGAACCCGATTGCGATGCGATGGAATTCCCGAGGTGTTGGAGCATTCATCAGGGGCATCGATTATTAGGTAGACTGGACGTTGATCCGGAAGCGTGAGCATCTCCTTCAGGCAACGTGTCAGAGTGTCATCGCTAGGCTGCAGCGCGCCATCGTCGTGCTTGGAATAAAGATGTGATAGAATGTCGCAACGAGGACCCGAGTGAGAAGAAAGTTGGGTAAGAAGTGAAGTGACGAGATGGCGCCAGTGTTGTTTGTCTATGTCCCGAAAGTCGAAGTAGAAATATGCCATCGAGGCTTGACCGGCATCGCATATGACTTTGATGTCTTGGATGATCGTGGAACTGGAAAACGACAAACAACATCAATCACTCGCGACAGAAAGAGAGTTCGCCCCACAAACCAAAGAATAGTCTTGCCTGAGCCGGCTACATATATAAGATATTGTCAGGTGGTGCCAGGCACGAGTCGGGCAGAGGCGCACGTTTTCCATAGATCCAGAGTAGTGACTCCGAATCTGTTGATTTCCAATTCTGGTAGATACTGCCTCGGAAGAACCATGTCGCGGTTCCCTTGTGATGAACATTACGCGCAATGTTATGGTTCGTAGACGGATCCGGTGGTGAGAGCCATCTGCGAAGATCCTGCCGTAGTTGATTCCCTGAAAGGTCACTTCAGCCTGTATACTTAGTATCGACGTGGTTTGGAGATCACGAACGTTTCAATTGACTTATGTCATCAGTTGCTTGTTGCATAACGACCCTGGCCTCTTTTCCATCTACGCACATCATTGTTTAACCAATTTTCTGATGAATGATTGAAGATGCATTACGCACCATCAACGACCACTGCTATCTTGTCATCAACGGCCTTCACTCTGTCATCAACATCCTTCATCCTGTCATCGACACCCTTTACTTGGTCGTTGACATCCTTCACTCGGTCATCGACACCCGTCACTTGCTCATTGACGCATTTCACTTGCTCATCAACTTTCTTCAATATGTCGCCGACATCGGCTACCCTATCGTCGATGCCGGCCATTCTGGTGTCGACACCAAGGATGTTATCCGCAATTCCCTGGACTCTGTCATCGACGGTATTGGCGACGTTCAGGACTTGCGCACCAGCCATTCGAGCCTCCTCTTGTGTCAACCTATCTAGTCTCTTCAGCGCATCTTCGATATCGGTCCTTCCGATCACTTTCTTTAGATATCTTTCTGAGAATAGTTCTGTCAACGGCAGCATGATTATATGGCAACAACTTACTCATCCATCCTTGTCTGATCTCTTTAGTTGCAATTCCAAGAACGTTGAGCACCTCCACCAATATTTTCGTAGTAATATCCACCATTTCTTGGTTGAATGCTGCTTTAGTGTAGATTTCGAGTCGTTGGAAAAAAGCTTCTATGCGCTCGAACACCTCAAAAAGAGCGTCTTGGCCCGCACGAACATCTTTGGCTGCCTGAAAACCGTCCGTATTACGATGGACCGAACGAGAGTGTTATAGTAAGGATACACACTAAAAGTAGGACACCGATTCCGGTGAAAATAGTTTTCGCGGGCGGGAATACCTGTAAAATAAGTATGAGAATGCAGATCCCGGACACTTTGATACCACGGGGCATACCAGGCTTACACCTTCTCCGAGGGTCCCCGATAAGGTATTAAGAACGTTCACAGTTGGATCCAACCATTTGGTCAACCTTTCATCGCTGCTTTGAGACTGATTGAGCTCCTGGACTTGCTGTTGGAGCACAGTGAGAATGCTGCTAGGCGTGTTGCAGGGTTGTAGCTGGGCGGCAAGTGGGTGGGCAAGAAGGTCCTTCTTCGTGCGCCTTTTGTACGCTTTCAAGGCATTGTCAAAAATCGCCTGAAAGTTGGAGGATGAGGTGGAAATAGGGTGAGTGTGAGACATGGGAATGGAGCGGAGGATATGGGTTTGTGGGTTATGGGGAGGGAAGAAGAGCACCCGAGTCACCCGACCCAAACGTCCGTAGTAACGACAATCATGTGACTGGCTATGCACCTGCTCGTGAGGTGAGGCCGATCGGGATCAGTGAGGGCATCGCTTAGTGACGCCGACCTTAGTGACGCCGACATGCTGGAGCCATGCTCGCACTGTCGCACAGATTGCTTTCACTTTCACCTTCGAACGCCACAGGCACTTTCATTCTTGATCAATCTGATTTGATTATTACTTGATTGACTTATAACTTAACTTGAACCAGCCTGAGACCGGCAACGGGTCGACCGACCACTTAATGTACTTAAGACCCAGTGCCACCCTACAGATATGAGTCGCGCGCCCACTGCACGCTCGCCAACTCCGTGTCCCCGGCAGTCACTATGGGGGCACCACCCTTTTCTTCTCTAGGTTGAACGATCATACTGTACTGTATCTGATCGTTATTCCTTTTGCGCCCACGTGTGTCCATGCCTTCAATTTCTTCAATTGACCTCATGTACCTTACTTCATTTTTCACATGTTGAAATCTCCTTTGCATTTCAAGGTGTGATGTGCACCTCAATAAAGTCGTTGTCTTCTGGTCTTTCATTCCCTGCATGCCTGCGTCGTGCCGTCCGTCGTCCACTCCACTTCAGGCACATTGTGGCAACAGCCGTCGTTGATTGTTGAAACCGATCGACTAGTTCCCACGCCACTTCCTCTCATTCGCTTTGCGGTCGCGCTCGCGCTGCTACTCGTTTACCGAACACGGTACTGTACTCATTCAAAAACAGATTAGGTGGGCATGATGCTAGGCCTGCCCACTCACCATGTCTGTTTCGACTCATTCCGAAAGTAGATGAATTGGCGACTTCCGGTTACAATCGACGACTATAGTAGGGTGGACGTGTAGCTATTCGTGTACTGTATTGGCAGTCTTACAACAAAGAGAACAGAAGAAACATGATGTTTCCATCGACCCAGGTACTAAATACAACAAGGTGTTTTCACTTTACCCCATGTTCTACCAGTAATCTTCTGATTTCGTCACGTCGTCCCTGATCCACATTTCGGTAGTACAATGACGATGCCCCGCCCACAACTTGCAGAGCGGTCTTACCGTCATCGTTGACCGCCTCTACATCAGCACCGTGCTCGAGCAGCAGGCGGACTACCTCCAGCGCTCCATATCTCGATGCCTGGTGCAACGGGGTGAAGCCGTCGTTTGCCCGTGCATTTACATCTGCACCACGCTCCAGCAGTAATCGAAGGACAGAATTATCTTTGAAAAAAAAACCTCTTGATGCCCAATATAACGGCGTCCATCCAAGATTATCCCTAGCATCGATGTCGATATCGTACTCGATTAATTTCTGGGCCACCTCGAGTTTTTCTAAACTGGCTGCGGAATGCAATGGAATGGTCTTCGAATCGCCCTGGACATTCGGGTCTGCGCCATTATGGCGGAGTAAATCTGCCGTCTGGAAGTGCTCCCCTGCCAATGCTGCAATTAGAGGCCTCAAACAGTGGCCCCCAGCAGCGTTCACGTCCTGCGGATACTTGGCAATGAGGTGCTCTACGAGATCGTGAAATCCACAGAGTGCTGCGTAATATAACGGAGCCGCGGGGGATTTGTTGTACAGTGCGAAGTATTGAAAGGTCGCGTAGGAGCCAGGCATGGTGTCTATATCGTATAGTGTGACCCACGCTTTAAAGTGCGGTTTGTCTGCGTCGAAGAGGTATTTCATCACTTTCTGTAAGCGTGACGAGACCCCCCCAAATTGGGCATGAGTAGTCCAGTGTTCGGCAGCGTATTCGGCCAGCGGATGATCCTTGGACGTATTCCCGTCAATCTCGTCGTACGATTGTAGTAAAACGCCTAGGCAAGCTTGTGCCAGGATCGTATGCGCATCCTCCAAATCGATTCGATGAGCTGAGATATCTTCATTTGCCGTAGAGAGGCGAGACGAGGTCAAGAACTCCTTGACCGAGAAGTGCGAAAATTGTACGACCCGCGCATCGCCAGCTTCGACAATAGCAATCAGACTCGAGCATGCGATTAGAAGTGCTTGTTCTTGGTCGTCCCACCGCCAATCTGCGTTCAACCGAGGGATCCCTTCCGAATCATCGTAGTCAACTGCGAGCACCTCCGCAAGCTCCGCAACCCGAAGAGGCCGGATGGCCACCACAAGACATTGCAGTACTCGCTGAGCCAAATCCCTATTTGGCTTTTTGATTTCCTTCAACATACGCTCGTACGTCTCGTCCAGAGATTCCGGTAATTCTTTGAGCGTACGTCGCACACTTGGTGGAAGACAGTCACGTAGAATTTCCAATTGACAGAACACCCAGCGGAACCTGTCCGACGATTAAACCCATATCATGAATCCAAATTGATTCACTTACATGCCATCGGCTCGTTTAGAAAGGATCTCAGTCACAAGTTCCTTATCCTCCTTCCTCCATCTCCGCATGATTGGCTCAGAATCCGAGTAAACAACTGATCTAACGTAGTCCTCGATATCCTTCTTTTGTCCACTTTGGTCATGGAGAGACACTAAGTGAGATGTCAGAGGCTCGAGCACCTCCCATATGTCCACTTCAGGGCGGCTTGTGACACATATATGAAGATCCGGTAGATGAAGGTCGATAAGTTCCTTCATGAGCTGAAGAACCCGATTGCGATTTGATGGAATCCCCGAGACGTTGGAGCATTCATCAAGAGCGTCGATTATTAGGTAGATTGGACGTTGATCAGGAAGCGTGACCATTTTTTTCAGGCACTTTGTCAAAGAGTCGTCGCTGGGCTGCTGCGTGCCTTCTTTGTGATCTGAATGAAGACGTGATAGAATGTTGAAACAAGGATCTGAGTATGTGGAAAGTTGTGTGAGAAGCGAAAGGACTAGGTCGCGCCAGTGTTGTTTGTCGGTGTCCCGGAAGTCGAAATAGAAATAACCCATCGACGCTTGACCAGCATCACACATGGCTTCGATATCCTGGATGATGGTGGAACTGATAGATGACAAACGACATCAATTATCTTTCACGGAATGAGTAATGGATCCACAAACCATATAATGCTCTTGCCAGAACCAGCTAGACAAATAAGCGTTGTCAGGTGGTGTCCGAGTCAGGCAGGAGTAGGAGGGGGGCGCACGTTTACCATAAACCCAGAGAAGCGGTTCAGAACTTGTTGATTTCCAATCCTGGTAAATACTGCCCCGGAAGAGCCATGTCGCAGTTCCCTCGTGATGAGCATTACATGCAATGTTATGATCCGTAGACGGATCTGGTGGCGAGAGCCATCTACGAAGATCCCGGCGTAGTTGATTCCCTGTAAGAACCCTTGAGCATGTATATCCAGTACCGACGAGGTTTGAAGATCACAAACGTTTTACTTGATCTACATCATCGGCTGCTTGTTGCATAACGACCCTGGCCTCTTTTCCATCTACGCTCGTCATTGTTCAACCGAATTTTTGACGTTTGATTGAAGGTGTATTACGCACCATCAACGACCGTTGCTATCTTGTCATTAACGCCCTTCACTTGGTTGTTGACATCCTTCACTCGGTCATCAACTCCCGTCACTTGATCGTTGACGCCTTTCACTTGTTCATCAACTTCCTTCAATCTGTCGCCGATGTCCGCTAACCTATCGTCGATGCCGGCCACTCTGTTGTCGACATCAAGCATATTATCCGCAATTCCCTGGACTCTGTCACCGACCATATTGGCAACATTTAGGACTTGCGCAGTAACCATTCGAGCCTCTTCTTGCGTCAGTCTATCTAGCCTCTTCAGAGCATCCTCGAGATCGGTCCTTCCGATCAGTTTCTTTAAATATTTTTCTGAGAGTGGTTCTATCAAAGGCAACACAAATATACAGCAACAACTTACTCGTCCGTCCTTGTCTGATCTCTTTAGTTGCAATTCCAAGAACGTTGAGCACCTCCACCATTATTTTAGTGCTTATATCCACCATTTCTTGGTTAAATGCCGCCTTAGTGTAAATCTCGAGTCGTTGAAAAAAAGCTTCCATGTGCTCGAACACCTCAAAAAGAGCATCTTGGCCCGTGCGAACATCCTGGGCTGCCTGAGAACCGTCCGTATTACGATGGACCGAACGAAGGTATTAAGAAGGATACACACCGAAAGGAGGACACCAAATCCGACAAAGATAGCTTTCGCCGACGAGAATACCTGTAAAATAAGTATGGGAACGTAGATCTCGGAACGAGGCATACAAGGCTAACACCTGCTCCGAGGGTATCCGATAAGGTATAAAGAACCTTCACAGTTGGATCCAACCATTTGGTCAACCTTTCATCGCTGCTTTGAGACTGATTAAGCTCCTGTACTTGCTGTTGTAGCACGATGAGAATTCTGCTATGTGAGTTACAAGATTGTAGCTGGGCGGCAAGTGGGTGAGCGAGAAGGTCCTTCTTTGTGCGTCTTTCGTACGTCTTCAAGGCATTATTGAAAATTACTTGAAAGTTGGACGCCTGGTTGGAGGACGACGTGGCTGCGGCGTGAGTGTGGGACATAATGGGGAGTTTGCTCACGCAGAGGAGGACAGCGGGTCGTGGGAATGGGGGACACCGCCTCGCGAATTCGAAAATACCTGTCACCTGGAGCGACACCAAAGCCGTTTACTGTGAAGGAAGACGGAGTCCGAGTTTTAATGGGACAGCACACATTACGGCTAAGGCTGGTATCAACGCCAGCCTTAATATACTTCAGTTCAGGTCAAATGAAAGAAAATCGCAACGGCGTGAATAGGTACCTAATAAAGTAACCACCCGGGACTGTGCAACGTGCGCGTCATTTTCACCATCACGACATGACTGTACCGCAATCGACAGCACCCCAGAGACAGTCCCACTTCGTGGCTTGAAGGCATTGGTACCAGCAGTACTGGTGTAGGTGATAAAATTGTAGAAGGCGATACGTACCTGTTCGAGAATGTGCTTCCACATGAACTCGCCGAGGTCGTATTCGAGAAGTTGATGAACGAAGTCGCGTGGAACATCATGCATCGTCGAGGTTCGTTAGCTCTTCCTATCATTCCCATCTCACGAGAAGACACACAGCGTTTGTCAATAGGTGGTGAATTTCTGCGACTAGTTGCAGTTCAAGGCGAGATTGACGCCGGTGGAAAGTAAGTACTGTATACGCACCAGGCTTGCCTCGGTCTCCTAACAACCAACAGCTAAAACCCTCTCCTGCGCGCGTATGCTACCCAATCTATCGCCACCCTGTCAATTAATCACCACCTCTGCTCGCTTTCTTGCCCACAGTATCCGCATCCGGACACCACACGTTCCAGCATCCAGTAAATCCGTGCTCATCCAGCTCTACACGGGCGCGGGCTACATCTCGGAACACTCGGATAAGACGATCAACGTCGTGTGCGGCTCGCGCATCGTGAACCTCTCCCTTGGTGCTCGGCGCACTATGACACTTAGGACGAAGAAGAACGTTGTTCTCAACACAACTGGGAACGAACATGGTGGTGATGCGACGGTGATGGTGCTGCTGCTGCTGCTGCTGTCACTGGTGTGCAGCGCGCGTCGCAACGCTTCCCGTTTCCGAACAACTCACTTTTTGTAATGGGTCTCGAGACTAATGCTCGCTAGATGTACAGCGTGCATACGGACAGGAGACCGGAGAACACTAACGATCCTGCAGAACGCAGTCCGCGCGTCAGTCTGACCTTCCGACACATCGGTACCTTCCTCTCCCCACTCTCCCCTTCGGCCTCGAGCCCTGCAGGACGAGCGCATGCGCAAGTGCAGTAGCACATCTTGGACAGGGCGCGACGGACAAGACACGCGCCGAGGCGCGGCCGGTCGTACACGGTGGCGAGGAAGCGGAACGTCTTTTCGCGGCATTCGGCGCGGAGAACTACCAGAGCGAGTTGGGAAAAGGCCTACGGAGAGGGGTTCGATGTGCTGCACTTTACTACCAGCACTCCCGTGTCGGCGTGATAGAGCTTCTTTGATTTGTTACTCTAGCGTGTTACTGTAAGTCCCAGCTGAGATCGCTTCTGCTGTCCTTTATCAATGATAGACCGCCCATCTCATGCGTGCAAAATCACAAGGGGATCAAGTTGGATGATTTGTGTTTCTCATTGTCCCGAGCCCGCCTCTCCCACCGCAACTGCGCAACAGATATCAGCCACATCGAGCACTTACCCGAAGACGCATACTAGTGACTCTCCGAGCAGCAGGGATCAAATTGCGCTTGCGTACGAGCTGATACCCAATTCCAGCAAAGCCCCATAGTTTTCGAGCTCGTGCCCTAACTGATCGCCGCCGACCGGCACATGCGCAATCCGGACAAGAATCACGGCATACTGTCCCGTGGCCCTCTTCGGTCTCGTTAAGATGGGCTGGCTCGCCTCACCGACGTCAGACATTACTTCAACCCATGCGATTACGTCGCGCTCGCTCATTATAGTGACAAACAGGATGAGCAGCAATACCCGTTCTTCGCCGTATCCCAGAACGAGTCAATACCCACGCCTTTGCAGCGCATACGGTTACGTCGTCGGCTGGCCTGTCACGTATATGGACGATTATCCGGATAAGGTGCTTTTCGGATATAACCCAATGGGTTACTCGGATGATTGGGAGTGAGAGAGGTCCTCCTTCCCGTGTCCTGACTCCCGACTCCTCCTGTGTTTGCAGAAATGACCTCGGCCTCGACAATCGACGGTGGTGGAGGCTGAGGCAGAAACGGCTGTGGTCGAAGTAGAGCCCAAATCGAAACGCTGGGTGTTCAAGGGTACAACCAAGACAAGCAGCCGCGCGAAGCCGAAACCATTGCGAAGGATGTGCTCACGTCCCGAAGCATATATTCGTATTTCCGCCCGAACAACTAGGCATCTTTTGTGCGTGTAGCGTTATCCTTTTGTCCAACTCGCCGTATTCTTCGTTCCCCTCTCCCTAGTCCCTATTCGTAATTACTTATTCGGATGGGCGGTTGGTCCCTTGTATCGGCACACGAGTTACATGCCGCCTCAGGCTTATAATAATGTCAGCCCTTTTATATATACAAATACCTCTGGTATAGGAGTGAATACAGATGGCTTGACCGCGACGATCTATACAGTATACCAGCGACGAATCATATGCATGGCCCGGGTTCGTACGGGTAGCGGGTAACAGCCTGAGCTTTCTGTACTGTACAGTGGAACACTCACGGCTCCTCCACCGATTCTGATTCTACAGCCCGACTTTCTCAATCGATCCATCCAACTAGAGCCTCCGTGTTCCACTGGCAAGCTTACAGTAAACAATCTACAGTGCTACTAAGATGCAAGAGGTGCATTTCGCGCAAAGTGAATTGATGATCGGTCTATATTTGTGCCATTTTGTGTGTCCGTCTGAAACTAAGAAAATTGGAAGTAAATTGGATTAGACGAGCATGATGATGCTAGCCAGCCGACTCCCTAGGTCAGTTCAAAAATATAGGTGTAATTGGCGACTTCCGGTTACAACCGAGTTGAACTGACGCCCATAGTAGGGCACACGTGTAGCTATTCGTGTATTGGTACATACTGTATAGTAGTTCTATCGACCCAGAGAATCGTACTACAAGGTGTTTTCATGTTCAACTAGTAATCTTGTGATTCCATCACATTGTCCCTGATCCATCTTTGGGTACATTATCTTGCCCACAACTTGCAGAGCGGGCTCACCATGAACGTTGACAGCATCTACGTCAGCACCGTATTCGAGCAGCAGGCGTACTACCCCCAGCGCCCCACATTCCGACGCCCGGTGCAACGGGGTGAAACCGTAGTCGTCCCGCGCATTTACATCTGCACCACGCTCCAGGAGTAATCGAAGGGCAGAACGGTCTTTAAAATGACGACCTTCTGATGCCCGATATAACGGGGTCCGCTCGTACTTGTCCCTAGCATGGATATCGGCATCGTACTCGATTAATTTCTGGACCACCTTGGAATTTTTAAAAAAGGCTGCGGAATGCAATGGCATAGCCTTCATGAAGCCCTGGACATGCGGGTCTCCGCCGTTGTGGCGGAGTAAATCTGCCGTCTGGAAGTGTTCCCCTGCCAATGCTGCGATAAGTGGTCTCAAATAATGGCCCCCATTAGCGTTCACATCCTGCGGGTCCTTGGCAATGAGGTTCTCTACAAGATCATGGAATCCACAGAGTGCTGCGTAATATAAGGGAGACGCGGGGGATTTGTAGGACAATGCGAAGTATTGAAAGGTTGCACCGTCGCCGGGCCTGGTGTCTATATCGTACAGTGTGAGCCACACCTTGAAGTGCGGTTTGTCTGCATCGAAGAGATATTTCATCCCTTTCTGTAAGCATGACGACACCTCTCCGAATTGGGCATGAGTAGTCCAGTGCTTGGCAGCGTATCCAGCCAGCGCATGATACTTGGATGTATTCCTGTCAATCTCGTCGTGCGATTGTAGTAAAACGCCTAGGCAAGCTTGTGCCAGGATCGTATGCGCATTCTCCAAATCGATCCGATAACTCGAGACCTCTCTACTGCAAGTAGAGAGGCGAGAAGACGTCAAGAACTCCTTGACCGAGAAGTGCGAAAATTGCACCACCCGTAAATAACTATCTTCAACAATGGCAATCAAACTCGAACAGGCGATTAGAAGTGCTTGTTCTTGGTCTTCCCACCGCCAATCCGCGTTCAACCGAGGGATCCCTTCCGAATCTTCGTAGTCAACTGCGAGCACCTCCGCAAGCTCGTCAACCCCAAGAGGCCGGATGGCCACCACGAGGCATTGCAGTACTCGCTGAGCGAGACCCCTATTCGGCTTCTTAATTTCCTTCAATATACGCTCATATGTCTCGTCCAGAGATTCCGGTAATTCCTTGAGCGTACGTCGCACACTCGGTGGAAGACAGTCACGTAGGACTTCCAATTGACAGAATACCCAACGGAACCTGTCCGACAATTAAGCCCGTATCATGAATACAAATTGATTCACTTACATGCCGTCGGCTCGTTCAGAAAGGCTCTCAATCACGAGTTCCTTATCCTCTTTCCTCCATCTCCGCATGATTGGCTCAGAATCCGAGTAAACAACTGATCTAACGTAGTCCTTGATATCCTTCTTTTGTCCGCTTTGATTGTGAAGAGACACTCGACGATGAGTCAGAGGCTTGAGGACATCCCGTATGTCTACTTCAGGGCGGCTTGTGACACATATATGAAGATTCGGTAGATGAAGGTCAACGAGCTCCTTTACAAGCTGAAGAACCCGATTGCGATGTGATGGAATCCCCGAGGTGTTGGAACATTCATCAAGGGCATCGATTATTAGGTAGATTGGACGTTCATCAGGAAGCGTGAGCATTTCTTTCAGGCAGCTTTTCAGAGTATCATCGCTAGGCTGCTGTGCGCCACCGTCGTGTTCGGAATGAAGACGCGATAAAATGTCACAACGAGGACCAGAGTGAGAAGAAAGTTGGGTGAGAAGAGAAGTGATGAGATGGCGCCAGTGTTGTTTATCTATGTCCCGAAAGTCGAAGTAGAAATAAGCCATCGAGGCTTGACCGGCGGCGCACATGACTTTCATGTCTTGAATGATTGTGGAACTGGAAAACGACAAACAACATCAGTCACTTTTGAGAGGTAGAGAGTCGGGCCCACGAACCAAAGAATAGTCTTGCCTGAGCCAGCTACACACATAAGATCTTGTCAGGCGGAGTCAAGCAATAGTGGGAGAGGAGCGCACGCTTTCCATGAACCCAGAGGAGCGGTTCAGAACTTGTTGATTTCCAATCCTGGTAAATACTGCCTCGGAAGAACCACGTCGCGGTTCCCTCGTGATGAGCGTTACACGCAATGTTATGGTTCGTAGACGGATCTGGTGGAGAGAGCCATCTACGAAGATCCTGTCGTAGTTGATTCCCTGTAAGGACATTTGAGCCTGTAATCCAACATCGACGAGGTTCGGAGATCACGAACGTTTCACTTGATCTACGTCATCGGCTGCTTGTTGCATAACGACTCTGGTCTCTTTTCCATCTACGCGCGTTATTGTTTAACCAATTTTCTGACGATTGATTGAAGGTGTATTACGCACCATCAACGACTACTGCTATCCTGTCATCGATGGCCTTCACTCTGTCATCAACATCCTTCACTTGGTCGTTGACACCCTTCACTCGGCTATCAACTCCCGTCACTCGGTCATAAACTTCCTTCAATCTGTTGCCGACGTCGGCTACCCTATTATCGACGCCGGCCACTCTATTGTCCACGCTAACCACGTTGTTTGCAATCCCTTGGACTCTGTCATCGACCGTATTGGCAACATTCAGGACTTGTGCAGCAGCCATTCGAGCCTCCTCTTGAGTCAGCCTGTCTAGCCTCTTCAGCGTATCCTCGATATCGGTCCTTCCGATCAGTTTCTTCAGATATTTTTCTGAGAATGGTTCTGTCAACGACAACACATCTGTACAGCAACAACATACTCATTCGTCCTTGTCTGATCTCTTTAGTTGCAATTCCAAGAACGTTAAGCACATCCACCATTATTTTCGTGCTAATATTCACCATTTCTTGGTTAAATGACGCTTTAGTGTAGATCTCGAGTCGTTGGAAAAAAGTTTCTATGCGCTCGAACACCTCAAAAAGAGCATCTTGACCCGCGCGAAGATCCTTGGCCGCCTGGGAGCCGTCCGTATTACGATGAACCGAACGAGGGTATTAAGAAAGAAACACACTGAAAGGAGCACACCAATTCCGACAAAGATAGGTTTCGCAGGCGAGAATATCTGTAAAATAAGTATGAGAATCCAGATCTCTGGAGCCTTGATATCACGGGGCATACCAGGCTAACACCTGCCCCGAGGGTGTCCGATAAGGTATAAAGAACCTTCACAGTTGGATCCAACCATTTGGTCAACCTTTCATCGCGGCTTTGAGACTGATTGAGCTCCTGGACTTGCTGTTGAAGCACGGTGAGAATTCTGCTATGCGAGTCACAGTCTTGTAGCTGGACGACAAGTGGGTGGGCGAGAAGGTCCTTCTTTGTGCGTCTTTCGTATGCCTTCAAGGCATTATTGAAAATTAGTTGAAAGTTGTTTGATGAGGTGGATGTAGGGAGAGTGTGAGACATATAGGAACTAAGAGAAGGGTAGCAATATACAGTGGGTCCGTGGGTTTACAGTATTGGAAGCGAGAAAAAAGTTGCACTGCCTCGTGGCCAGTGTGCGTGCCTCTTCTACGGCATGTGACTGATAAGCGCACAAGTTGAAAGAGTCGAAATTGGCAATTGGCGTGAGCCGGACGAGAAGCCTTGAAAGCAAAGGGCAATGGCTCTGGTGAACTATCGTAGTAGGAATGCAGCACGGCAGACTACTGTAGCATGAGGAATACCTATGAGTATAAAGTTTCCCACGTGGGTGTCGTTTTCACCATTGCGACATGACTACCACAATCAACAGCACCCCAGAGACGGTCCCACATCGTAGCTCGAAGGCATCGGTACCAACAGTACTGGGCGTAGGTGACAAAATCGGGAAGGCGATGCGTACCTAGTCGAGAATGTGCTTCCACCTGAACTCGCCGAGGTCGTGTTCGAGAAGTTGATGAACGAAGTCGCGTGGAACGTCATGCATCATCGAGGTTCGTTGGTCCTTCCTATCATTCCCATCCCACGTGATGATAACACCACAAACGTCTCCACAGGCGGTGAAGTTCCGCGACTAGTTGCAGTCCAAGGCGAGATCGACGCCAGTGGAAAGTAAGTCGTATGCGCCCTCGCCTCAGACCCCTGACAACCAACAGCTATAAAAACCCTCTCCTGCGCGCGTATACTGTACTACGAAATAAAGCTACCCAATCTACCGGCACCCTGCAGATGAATCACCACCTCTCCTCGCCTTCTCGCCCACAGTATCCGCCATCCGGGCACACGTCGAGCACACACTGCAGCACCCGGTAAATCACGTGCTGATACAGCTCTACCGCACGGGCGCGGACTACATCTCGGAACACTCGGACAAGACGATTGACGTTGTGCGCGGCTCGCGCATCGTGAATCTCTCGCTCGGCGCTCGGCGGACTATGACGCTTAGGACGAAGAAGGATGTTACTCCCAACACAACTGGGAACGAGCGGCGGGGTGGTGATGACGACGGTGTCGGTGGTGTCACTGGTGTGCAGCGCACGAGGCAACGCGTCCCGCTTCCGAACAACTCACTTTTTGTAATGGGTCTCGAGACTAATGCTCGATGGATGCACAGCGTGCATGCGGACAAGAGACCGGAGAACACCAAAGATCCTGCAGAGTACGGCCCACGCATCAGCCTGACCTTCCGACACATCGGTACCTTCCTCACCCCACTCTCACCTTCACCCTCGATCGCTGCCGGACAAGCGCAAGCGCAAGTGCAGCAGCACATATTTGGACAGGGTGCGACGGGCAAGACACGCGCCGAGGCTCGGCCCGTCGTACGCGGTGGCGAGGAAGCGGAGCGTCTGCTTGCGGCATTTGGCGCAGAGAACCACCAGAGCGAGTTTGATTGGGAAAAGGCCTATGGAGAGGGGTCCGATGTGCTGCACTTTACTACCAGCACTCCCATGTCGGTGTGATAGAGCTTTTCTTTGAGTTCAATTGTCACTCGGGCGCGCGCGCCCGTTACTGTAAATCCCCGGCTGAGAAATCGCTTTTGCAGGTTTTGCTGTCCTTTCGTCGATTGAAAGACCGCCCGTTTCATGGGTACAAAGGTACACGGGGATCAAGTCGGATGATTCGTATCCGTCCGAGTTAAAGTTACTGTTTACTAGATAGCGGTGTCTCTGTACCGCCCGTCCCGTAAGCGTAGAGAAAGGGAATTCCAAATGAGGCCTCACTATGTTAATTCACGTGACTGTGAGATTGTCCGTCATACAGTTAAGCGCGTCTAACTAACTCTAAACCCGAAAAAGAAAAACTGACACAAATAGGAATCCTACTTTGGTTTCTTTTTAAGCGCGGGACCAATCAGAATGTTCCAACAGATCTAGAGAAACCGCCCTATGGGCGATACTTTGAGTCGTACAGCTGTAGTATTAGTATGCGATTCAAGCATTGCAGTGACAGACTTTCCCACGGATCCGCAAGGCGTGCACGAAAGAGGGAATAATCATTCGTTTTTTGAAAAGAGGGGACTGGTGTGGTAATGGTTCTCGCGGCCTGTGCCGTAAAGGGGTCGTAAGGGTGATTATCATGAGAATCATGAGAATATATCAACTCAATCGATGGAACTGCCTCGGTGAAATCGCAGAATCGTGGACCTATGTGCACACACACGATTATTTCCCCTTGGAGAGCGAGTGAAAACGGGAATCGAATGGGTTGTGGGCAAGTCCTTCGTAACGAAGTCTCATTCGTTGGCTCCTTTGTGAGTCATACGTACGTGTCAGCTATTCACGGTTGCTTTGGTCCCCATGACACACTGAACTGAATCTTCAATGAGGGCTAACCCTCATTGAAACCGTAATAACTTTCGTAGACGCCAAGACAGGGAGAATCCCAGGTGGTTTTCGGTGCGGTGACGTGGGATATGTGCAGCTGGACTGTCTCGTGACCGCACGAACAAGATGAGTCAATTCCTGGAAAGAGGTGCCCCAAGGGCGCTCCGCGTTACGGAAGGGCCTGGGGAGTCCTGGCAATAAAGGGAAAGAGCGCTCAGCCTACTCCCTCCCCTGTTTCTACGCAATCATTTCATGTGATACCATATTTGTGCGAATGATAGATGGTCGCCGCAGGCCAAGTGATGACGTGAGAGACAGGATGGATACATTGTAGAACACTTGATAATATCAACAGAAGAGACAAAGACTGCACCAGCGACGGCAGCGAAACGGAAAATTAGTGATGCGCACAGATGTACGTGTACTAGGGTCAACGAAGGAGAAGGGTGAAAGGGTTCCCCAGTCGGGGGGAAAGTAGTCAGTGGAATCAGAGCCACCTAGATCCGCCCACCTCTGCAAAAAGTGAAGCCGAACGTCAGAAAGAGAGGGGGACAAGTCGAAAGGGGAAACAAAGGGGGGAGAAGAGATTGGAATACGACGTACGCTCAACCATGACGTCGATTGTGTCTGTGAAATTGGGCCAATCAGAACGACGCGCGGAGAAATGGGGAAATGGGGGGAAAAAGAAACGACATTACCATTATCCTCCATATCCAACGACGCCGGCGTATCTTCATCGTTGATTCGGGCCCCATCGTACAAGAACCTATAATTTTCGCATACAAAGTAAAGGTCAGCTAGCCCCAATCGACAAGCACAAGCAACGCGGGAGAGGGGAAAAAAAAAAAAATGAAAAATGACAAATTTAAGCCGTTTAATTGAGGAGACACCGCGCACCTAATGCTGCCAACGTCCTTTCCAACCTTGTTCGCATATGCACCCTGTAGCTTGGAAAGCTTCGTTGTGCGTTTGATCTTGAAGAATACCTCCTCGCCCTGGGCCGAGACGACCTAGATTTGTGGCACCCACGTTCAGCGTGACATCCCTATACCACCCCCCCCTTTGATCCAAAGGATACGCGTACTTTTACATTAATTGTTGTATTTCCATTTTCCCCCTCCGCTTTGACGTCTGGGACCTGGGATGGCGCATCTTGGGACATTGTGACTCGAAATTGGATGGCGTGCGCGGCGAGGATGATAAAGTGTTCAAAAGAAAATCTCTCCTTTTTCCTGAGTGGCAGCACAAAGGCATATAAGTTCGTGTTATGGATGAAGATGAGATCAAGATACCTAGAGTAAATATAGAAAAAGTGAGGAGGTGTGGGTGTGAGGCTAGCTGATCAAGCTCGGAGGATTGCGCCCTTATACCCTGACGACACTGCCATGACTGTCCCAAGTAGCACGTGCTGAGAAAATTCGCCTCGACGCGTCACGGGCTCTTTCCTATTACAGTACTCCGATAGCCATACTGACTTGATTGTCATGCTCACTCCCTGCTCTCAACAATACTTCTCAGCCTCATCTCTCGGGTTCACTGGTGAATCACGCCTCTTACCCTCTCACCCCCCTTCTTTCATCGTCGTTTACGCTGCCCGCTGCGCATCCAGATTCCCGTCTTCACCTGCCGCATGAGGCATGAGCGAGAACGTCGGTTGAAGCGACACCGCCTTGGTGTGATGCATCACACCGACCCGCGGCATCTAATGCCGGCTCCAGCGTTGGTTTTGGTGTGGTCTTGTCCATGACGCGTCCAGTACAGACACGAAGCGAAAAATCCACTGCCGCTCCCCTTTATCATCATCGTCTCTACGATCCTGCGTCTGTGCCCGGGACCGATTCCACGATAACGAGCAGGGGATTCCGGGTGTATTACGATGGGCTTTTGTGTGTGGGATGTGTGAGGCGGGTGATTGCGCATGCGTAGCGGGCTGGCGCAATGGGACCTTCGGTGCCATTCCTGGGGGTTACGTTGTCGCAGGGATCCAACGATGTAGACAGCAGCAAGTGGTGCGGCGAACACGCTCCGTGACTCGAATACGATGGAGGCCATATTTTGTCACAGGCGATGGCACGCGCACCCTCAACAAACCGCGTTCTTATGTTCATACAGCCTGCAGGTTTAAGGAGCTAACCGCTGCTGGTGCGGTCTCGTGCATTACGACCATCCCGTGCCATATGACAGCCTCCACGTTCGCCAGGTGCGACAACTGAAGGGAAAGGATTATCTTCCCATCCCTTTCAACTTCTTTGCTTGAAGGATACTCGCCAGCGAAGCGATTTTGCGCCCAATGCCTCCTCTCTATATATGCCCTCTCCTAGACTGTCCTTGCTAATCTCACCCATGGCTACTGCATCAGTTGCCGGATCACCCCCCACTTAGACATCCTCGTGGCACCCCTGGCCCAGAATAACCTGTCCAGATTACGCTCGCCAAGTAATTGTGCTGAGATAGTGCATAGACTAGTCCTATGAATCTAGATTTGGGACTCATCGCAGAAGAACGCGTCTGCATGGCTCGGAACATCGATTTTGTAGAGTGCGTTGTCATGGTGTCCACTTGCAGGCAGAACTGTATTTCTCGTGAGCCATTCACCACCCTAGTAACGCGCACTCTATACAATTTAATAGACCCATTCAATCAGCGTTGCTGTTAACATGATCTTTTATAAACCCCGATCGATTTTGCCCCAACTCTGGTGGCACGTCATCACCATTTCTGTTATCGATAGTATCCGTGACCTTCAAGACTTGCGCAGCAGCCATTCGAGCCTCCTCTTGGATCAGCCCGGCTAGTCTCTCCAGCGCATCTAGCGCATCCTTTCCGGACCTTACTGGGGACCGCTTTGCCTGATTTCTTCTGTTGCGATTCCAATAAAGTTGAGGACCTCGAAGATTATTTCCGTGATCGTGTCCACCATTTCTTCTTTGGGTGCCACTGCAATGTATACGTCCGGACGTCGGAAACATGTTCCTATGCGCTCGAGCCTCCCAAAAAGAGCGTAGTTTCCGCAAATGTCCTTAGCCGTCTGAGAATCGTTTGTAATTACGATAGACCGTGCGAAGGTATCAAGAAGGGTACACGCTGAAAGAAGGACAGCAAATCCGATAAAGATAACCTTTACTGGTGGGAATACCTTCAAACAAATATAAGAGTGCAGACCTCGGACAAGTTCACGTCCTGCATACCGATGCAACAGGCCCGACACATTCTCCAAGTGTTACTGAGAAAGATTGAAGGACGTTCACAGTTGGGTTCAACCACCTCATATTAATATTGCTGCGTTGAGACCCATTGAGATCTTGGACTTGCTCTTGAAGCGCGGTGAGAATACTGCTAGGCGATTCGCAGGCCAGGAGTCTGGCAGCGAGTGGGTGCGTAAGGGATCCTGCTTTGTGCGCTTCTTGCAACTCGTTCAAGGCATAGTCGAAAATTGACTGGAAGTCGGACGGTGTGGAGTGATTATGAGACAACGTAAAATGGGAGGTGAGGAATTGAGAGGAGGATAGTAAGATCGTGGGTGATGGGGAAAGAGAAGGGCAACCTGCCTCATGAACTGTGCAGACAGCATATGACAGATAAGCGCCATGATGGGCGCGTACTGGCAAGAGACACATGGTCATGATAACAGACGATTAACTAACAGTAGAGAGTGGAAAGGTGACAAAGGCCGGGCAGGTCTCATTAATGGTAGAATCGAACGAGTAGATTGGGAGTGGCACAGACAATATACAACCCAGGTTGTGTATTGCCGTGATGGCGGGCGACGATTGAGACACATGTCCAGCTTCGCTACTTTGTTTATTTGATTTTCCACCGGTTAGACGATGAGGCAGAACGAAGGAA
Organism: Russula griseocarnosa; assembly: GCA_022884055.1. Lineage (NCBI taxonomy): Eukaryota > Fungi > Basidiomycota > Agaricomycetes > Russulales > Russulaceae > Russula > Russula griseocarnosa. The sequence continues at coordinate 81,020 of JAGKRU010000109.1, forward strand.
ACTTGAAGGCAGCATATATGGGGAAACGCGCAAGAATGCCCAACAGTTAATAGAACAATTTATACTACTACGGTAGGGTAAAGATGACAAGTGGAGACGAGGTGAAAGACCAAGAAAAGAGATGAGAAGTAGGATGTGGACGAAGAGAAGTTGTAAACTATAATAGGCGTTCCCTATAAAATCGAATAGGACGGCTAAGAATATAAGAATAATAATGAAATAAAACGCCCTACTGTAACAGATAGTCAGCGAAGAAAATATACAACGTCCGGGAACTTTACAGCTGTTGAGCTTCTGCTCGGACCAGCCAGTGACACCTGGTTCCAGGCATGAGTGTTGTCTGGTTCGAAACCGAATATATCTTTAGCGGAGGGCACAACACCATCCCTTCCAGCCTCCATAAGCGATGGGGAGTATGACGAGCATGCGTGCAGGGAGAAGCGGACGGATGCCATGGCTTACCCTCATCTCCAACCAGTTCATCTACCTCATCATCGTCATCGCCCTCCTGCATCAGCTCGATGACGCGCTCCTCCTTCCCGTGAGAGTCGCCCACAGCTATGGCGGGAGCGGTGGCAGCAGTGTACGAGCTAACGGATATACCATCGACGTCGGACTTGCACGTCTCCAAAGACATGGAGTTCAAGCGGTTCAAACGGTGGTGACTTGGTGGGAGGAGAAAGGACGGTTAAGCGGACACCAGACATAGAGTGATGGTGGCGAAGAACGGCCGCGCGTTCAAGAAATCGCGACGGAAAAGGTGATGATCGATTCTCGGCGCTTGTATCGTTCAAGACAGGGGGGCAACAAGGGCAATTTTCTCTTTTAGACAGTCCGTGCCGTACCGGGACGGGCCACACGCACTTCGTGTGCCCTCGACTCGGATAATACCACTGTCATCAGCTGCAGATGGGAACGTGGTGGCGGCGGCGGTAGCATTCCATCGCGCTCATGCTGACATGCGCACTGGCACTCTCGATATTGGACCTTTCGGAACCAACTCCAATTCGCGTCCTCCAGCACTCCCACCTCCGCCTCCGCCTCTGCATCGCGGTTTATTCTTTCTCCCCAGTTAAGACGAACCTAGTCTCTGGACACGCAGAATTTCGACGTCCCTACGAAGCGTATAGTACTGTATGTCACGGATTCCTCAGCCGTACGGCGCTAACGCTAACTGGTGCTAACTACCGAACTCATGACATTTCAACAGCTCTCTGTTACTAATATAATAATGAAGACCGCTCCAGCACATGGCCACCGCATCCATGATTCAAACCACGCAATGTTTAGCTTTCAGCTAGCAAGATAGTCTGCCTGACTCTGCCAGTGGTCAAGGAAGTGCTTTTTTTCCCTGGCTGATGATGAACTTGGACCCGTATTGATGCATGCACCGACGATGGGCGCACCGGGACCGGTCCAGGACAACATCGCCATGTCATCGCCTATTGACAATTATCTATTGACTCTGGGACTCGGAGCGGAGCTACATCTCACAGGTTCATGTTCGAAAAAGCCACTTGGGAGAAACTGCCAGGTAGTACTGCTGTGCGGCTTACTATTCTCCGGGAATTGCTTGGCTGCGTTCTGAGTGACTCCCACATCATCTCCTATGGTTAACTGACGTTGTAGACAATCGATGACGGACATACAGTAAGAAACTTCAATTGATTACTCCGTCGATCGAGACTTTCCGGCGCCATCCCCATCCCCAGTTTCCTCTACCCCCACCCAAAGGCCGTCGGACCAAATGTCGTTCCTCGCTGCACCAGTGGTACAGTATCCTTGTTATCCTTTTTTCTGTCTTTGGAGTCGCCGCAATTTCTTGTAGCGTGACCTGGGAATACGTATGCCTGTCATTTCCAGAGTGCATTCCCGATCAATTTTGCCCTCTTAACTATGACATCTCAATTTTTGGAACGGCTCAAGCTGATATTGACGCGGAACGCTGCCGCGCTCTCGGCTCAGCGCCAGCGCCAGCTCGTTCAAAATGGGGTACAGTAAGCCAAGCCAAGTCGAATTGAAGTCGTGGCTTGTGGCTCGCAACATCTCGAAGCCGTCCTCATTTGAATATTCCCTTTTACAGTAAGGCATCGCCAGGGTAACGGTTTTGCAGGGCCAAGGGACACAAACAGCCTGCCAAAGGCTGTACAGTATCAAGTTGTATTACAGTAGGTAGATATATTCAAACACACATGGAGAAGTTTGTAGTGTGAGGCTACAGTAGACTCAGGAACCGTGAGCGCCCCGTCGCAACAATCAAGAACTTTTTCATCGTTCACTCATTTGAGTTATACGTTTCCTCTCGTCTCCTTACTGCATCTCTTTCGTGGTCCACGCAGCCTCCTCCTGAACCTCCGGTAAGGGCTCTAACTCTCACCGAAGGTGTAAATAGTAACGTTCCCTTAGGACGAGCCAGGGGGAAGCCCAAGCGGTTTGGGAAGGCAATAAGCGTTGGACTTGGATATGTGCGAGTTCGCCGTCTCAGTGAATCCACAAACGAGACATGACTTCGACATGGATATATCGATTCCGGAAAGTGAGGCATCAAGGGAGTCATGGTCGCGGTCCCAAAGCGAAAGGAAGCTATGTCTCCTCTTCCTCCTTTTCCAAGGAGCAACTCCACGCCACACCGTGCTAATGAGACCGGCGTGACCTGATAGCGTAGGCTAGGCCAGGGTGATCGAGCTGATCTAGACTGAAAACGAGATAGGATGGATATATTTTGGGATACAGCACTCAATAGTATCAACATAAGAGGCAAGGTCCGTACCAGCGACGACAGTGAAACAGAATGATCATAGGGGCATATAGACAGAAGCGTGCTGGAGATAACGAAGAACAGAAGTGACGATCCCTCAGTCCGGAAAAGTTAGCCAGCAAATTCTGCAAAACGTTTGAGTTGAATGTCAGAGAGTGAAGGAGGGGGTGCAGAAAGGGAAACAAAAGACTCGGAAAAAGATTTCTAGATATTGGGAGACGACGTACGCTCATACATAATGTCGATGACGGCTGTCAAGAAGGATTTTTTGAGGTGGGTCAATAAGAAAGACGCACAGGAAAATGAAAAAAAAAAAGACACTACCGTACCATTATCCTCCATCCCAACGACGCCGGCGTATTGTCGTCGTGGATTCGTTTCCCATCATACGAAGCCCTATTATTTCCACATACAGGACAAAGGTCAGTTCGTCCCCATCAACAAGTACAGTACAACAACGCGGTGGGAGAAGAAAGAAAGAAAATATGAAAATAACAAATTTAATCTGTTTACTAGTATTGTAGTAATTAAGGAGACACCGCGCACCTAATGATGCTAACGTCCTTTCCAACCTTGTTCGCATACGCACCCTGGAGCTTGGAAAGCTTCGTTGTGCATTTGGTTTTGAAGAATACTGCTTCTCCCGAGGACGCGACGAACTAGTAGATTCGCGGCACCCACGTGTCAGCGTGATGTCCCTACAGTATGCCATCCCATTTGATCCAAAAGGATATTCGTACTTTTACATTAATTGTTTTATTTTCTTCGTCATGTTTGAAATCTGGGGCTTGAAATGTCGCATACTGGGTCATTGTGACTCGAATCGGATGGGCGTAGGTGGAGGGATGACGCAAGTGCTTGAAGGAGGGAGAAGTTCTCTCTTTCTCTCTTTCTTCTCGAGTGGCAACGTAAAAGAGTTGTTATACACAGAGTAGACTCGAAGAGGAGGCCTGTGTGAGTGTTTGCTGATAAAGCCTGCGGGATTACGCGTTGCTATTGCCGGACGGCCATCATGGCCAGACGAAATGGAATGTGCCGACTCGGGAACAGCACGTGCTGAGAAAACCCATACAGCACCGCATCTTCGGGTTGACAGTTAGTGGAACAAGGGAACGGACGAATAAAGTTACCAATAGACGGAAAGCACCCAAGCCCATTTCGTTATCGGGGGCCGCAGGGGCCGCGCCAAGGAAACTCGTAACTCAGAGTAGACCAACCCACTGGGATGGAAGGAAAGAAGAAAGGGTGAACACCCGGCGATGATCGTGATCGTAACGGATACGCCTCGCCGGCTCGCTGTTTCGCGACAGACTTCCACCAAACCACAGCGTGGAAGGAGCCAGACTAAAATGACGCACTCAGGCACGTAGCATGTGGTGTGTGGTGACAGTGGGAAAGAGACTGTATTTGACCATTGTTCCGTAGAGAGAGAGCTGACATTACTCTAAAAAAAAAGCAATTTCCCCGAGTTCAGGCTTTGGCGTTGTAGAGTTAGTGTTAAGGTTAAAACAGCAGGTCCAGACCGAGTTACATAGAAGTCAGAAACTCCCAAATAGGTGCGACAGGTGAGGTGAGATGCCAGTGGCGGACGGTGGTGAGCAACGACTGGGAATGCGTGCCAATGCGTGCCTGCGCGGCATTTCAATGACGCCGGACACCCATCCGCTCAATGCCGGCTCTGCGATTTATTTGTCAACTGCCTTAGTTACTATACAGTACAGTACGTTCCTCCTTCCGGCAAGTGACAACCCACATTCGTCATTGAGTCGTATTACAGCGAAGAAAAAGTATTCGTATCGTAAATGTAGAACTTATAAGAAATCGTCTACATCTAAGGTAAGGTCGTAAAGCATTGTGCAAAAAATATGACCCGAAATATTGCATGCGATGATTTGCTACAGCTTGATAAATATAAACTTGAATCGCGAGAAAGAAAAAAAAATTGGAGGGAGGCAGGAAGGCGGGAAAAGAGAGAAAAAAGGTCAACTCAGATCGTGAAATCGTGATAAGTCTCACAACCGTTTCTTACTCGCGCGCGTCAACAACCTCCGCGCTTTCGAATACTCCTCATCCTCATCACTCGAATCCACCCAGAAATCCCGTTCGCGATCACGCGCACTGGCGCTGTTCTTCCACCGTCCAATCCTCTTATCGTGATCGTGGTCGTGATCGTCGCTATCGTCATAGTCCTTCGTGCCGCCAGGGCCGCCACCCAGCGGCTCAGGCCTTCCGCTACGCTTCCAAATCTCGTCTTCGTCTTCGTCCAGCGCAGGAGGCGAAGGCGAAAAAGTTGGCTGAAGTGATACCCTCACTGATTTGCGACGTCTCGTGCCGGCGCCAGCGCCAGTGCCAGTAGCAGAATTCGACGACGCGCTCACGTCCGAGTCAATTTGACCGGGGACGGCTAGTGGGGATGAAGACACGGCGGGATAGTTGCCAGCGGCGGCGTTGGCGTACGCTCTTCCCCGAGCGACTCGCGCACAGTACGGAATGATTGGATCGACCCACTGTCGCTCCCATCGCCATCATCCTCATGATGGTTCCTACCGTTAGGAATCTGAGTCTGAGCGGGAGTGGTGTCCGATTCTATGATGACGCGCGGCGGCGCCGAGGTATCACGATGGGTTTCGGTGGCGGAGCGGGTGCAGGTGCAGGTGCAGGCGAGTGGTTCCGTAGCGCGCTACGCAACGGGACTTTTGGCGGCGAGCCTGGGTCGCTGGCATTGGGACCCGGGGTGGAGGCGGAAGTGATGACGGACGTTGCGGTGCTGATGAAGCAAATGCAGGCCGTGACGGCGTGGCGAAGACGCTGCCGGGCGCTCGTACCGATTCGAATGCGATTCCTTGGCCGCCCTCACCGCGGAGGTTGTATTTCGTCACGGGCGGTGGTGCGCGCACGCTCAACAAACCACCGACTTGACTCGTACTGCCTGCAGGTGCAGGGGGTAAACCTGCGCTGGCGCGTTCCCATGCATTACGATTGTCTTTAGTGACGCCTTCCACGATCGTCATGAGTGACAACTGACTAGACCCTGCGCGCCCAGCATCGGCGTGCAGAGGAGCGCTTGGGTACGTGACAGATGCACTCTTCCCGTGACCAAGCGAAGCTTTACGTCCGACACCGGAGCCCGGCGTGGCCGGCGACGAAGGCAAACCCGGTGTGCGCTCTTCCGTGTAATTGAGGCGCCGGGGTGTGCGCGGTGTACTTCCAGTACTGCGCAAAGAACTTTGTCGCGAGATATCTACGCTCGAGCGAGAAAGTGCTTCGACTCGTAGATCTGTCTTCGGTTTCGGGTTGGGCTTTGCACGCGTTGGCGTTAATGATCCCGGGGTCGATGCGGCTGACAATCCCACGGGGGCCACGGATGATGAACGAGAGTGGACCGACGTAGAAGCAGAAAGATGTGAGGGACGAGACGGTGTGCCCGGTAAGGCTGAACGTTTTCTGGCAGATCCCTTGCGCGCACCCTGACCTCTAACTGCAGCGCCATCGCTGATCCATCCTTGATCCATCTCCTCGGCCTGAACGATGCGTTTTCTGAGCTTTTGCGCTGTTGGCGGCGACGGACGTGGAATTTCATGTGACGTACGCCGACTGAAGAATCGACGGGTCGGAGACTCATTATGAGCCTCGTCTTCACTGGAGGTGTCCTCGTCGCGTCGTACCGCCCGCAAATTCGTCTCTGTACGCGTCTTCCACTTGTCAGGGCCGCCGGAATGACCACTGCCAATACTACCACCGCCACGAAACAGCCCAGCAATACTACTGAAGAATCCGCCGCTGCTTTTGCGCTCCCGTTCGGATACCGAGAGCGATACAGAACGGCGGGAGGTGCAAGTGTGGTCGAAGATACCTGGCTGAATGATCCCGTACCCGTGCCCGTGCCACTGCTTGTATTGCTGCCGCTTACATCGCGAGAGCGTGGAGGGCGTAGGGAAAGACGGCGTCCAACGTTAGCACCGGTCCCGGCGCCCGCGAATCGCGCATTTTCAACGACCTCAACAGGACGCGAATCGTCCTCGCTTGAACCCTGCTCCAAGTCCTCAGGCTCCTCGTCTATGGGTCCATCAAGTGTCGATGGTAGCGCTAACTCTGAGATAGCATGTGCGGCGGGATTTGGAGGGTGAATGAGGATGCTGGTGGCATAGGGAGTGGGAGGAGGATCGTGGTGGAGCAGGAGCTGGGCTGACCACGCGTGGCGTTCTATTATGCAGATGAGTGACGTTAGTGAGGTAAGTGATAAGACGGCAAATCACGCACGGCGTTGGTTGGTCTGTGGGCACAGAGAAGGGCGATATGGGAAGGTATATTTGAGAAGCTGACTGGAAGGACCTATGGAGGAGAGGTCAGAGCCTGTTGGGCGATCGAGATCTGGGAGAGGCTTGTGCGGAGAGACTGTGAGGTCATACTATGATCAGGAAACCGAGGGGAGAACGCGACAACAACAAAAGAAGGGCAAGTAACGAAATGGACAACGGCATTAGATGCCTGCGTAAGGATGCGTGTGCAATGCACGCGTATCACACACGACATGCACAACGGGCGCTAAGGAAAAATGCCGGTTCGGACTGCAGTCTGGGTGAACAGAAGGCATTCATCAGAGCCCACGCGGACTCCGTGACTTGGAAGTTACGAAAAAAAAAATAACACTGACCATCGATGCCGTTCACGCAGTATTCTCGATCCCTTCAAGGGCACGAAGACCCTCTTTGCCCATCTCACCCCAGCTCCAGCCACATTCCACCATGGCCTTGCATCGGGCCTCGAGACCACGTCGAACAGCGGAGACTCGACGATCGTCGAGTTCCCTTTCCTTGGCGGCCAGATGTGCCTCGCATGCTTGCAGCTCGGCCTGTGCTACGCCTAGCTTTGAGGATGAGGCGGTTGCTGACGTAAAGGAGCTGAGAGAAATTTGGGACGCGTCGCCAACCGATGAACCGAGCGTGCCGATGAAGGCATCGCGTGTCGGTTTCTGGTTCTTGGACAGCTTGATGAGACGTGTCACGCTAAACAGGAAACCTATCGTTGGCAAGAAAGGACGTGCGGTAAAAGAAAGGGGATGTACGGACAAGATCTCACGGTCTCGGATGACGTTTCCTACCTCCTCCTCGAGCTCCTTGAGCGCGCGCAACTCTGCCTGCCACGCCTCGACACTGACTGCGTAACGACGAAGGGCATCGTCTGCGCCTGCATAGCTCCCTGCGACGGCGATGACGGCACGCGCCACCGGCGCGGGCGAAGCAGAAGCGTAGGCGGCAAAGGCGGTGAGGGAGTGTTGAGAGTAATTGTCCACGAGAGAGAGTAGTTGTTTATGGTACTCCTTCTCATTTGAAAGGAGACCAGTGAGAAGCCTCGAATCGCTCGGGCGATGTACCATGAGATGGTGAGATGGTTCAAAGTAATTAGGAGCGCGTTACTAATACTGTAAATAGGGGACACTCCACAACCGGGCCAATCCGGTCCGGGTCCGACTTTACCCGCCCGTCTCTTACGTCACCAGCACAGCCGTCAGGCAAACGCTAAACAGCAAGCATATAACCTCGGCCTTGTTCCTAACTCGTACCGCCCTAGATTTACCTCTCGTTGTTGAAGATGTCGGCGATGCATTAGGGGACGTTGTGGTCGGCCCACTGCCACTTGAAAAGGAAAGGCCAGACGGTAGTCCCGTGGGTGGGTCTGTGGGTACCCAGTCGTCCGGTCGTGGCACTATCGGTTCACTAGGCACAACCGTTCCGGACAGCGTTACAGTGGGAATGTTAAGGGGAACCCGTACGTCGCACACTCCCCCGCAAAATCTATGCCAATCCGGTTAGACACCCTCGCGGGTAGACTCGCTCTATGTACCACAAGGAACGAACGCGCGTAAAGGCACGGGTGAAAGATGGAGTAACTCAACTGTTTAGTATCGTCTGACCGGTTGTCGCCTCTCCAGGTATCTCAGACACTGTGCATTCTACACAACTGAAACCTGTATTCATATTCTGAACGGT
>JAGKRU010000011.1:600000-925251 GCA_022884055.1 Russula griseocarnosa
ATCAGTGGTCGGGTTGGGACATGCGGTTTGGTACAACGGAGTGCTGCAGCTGCAGCTTTCTTTTGCCTTCCCGCTGCTCCAATACTTATTTGACATTTTCTTATTTTACCAGGTCCCACGTCGAGATTCCGCGCTTGTGCTGGCCCAAATGACGCACAAGCCTCCTCGTTCGACCTTATGTTCTGCTCCGCTCCACCTTGTCGACCCCTCGTTATCCCTCCGTTTCTGTCATGCCCTCTTCTTAAATCTTCCCTATTCCCTTCGACACTGTCAATATATGCGCCAACCTCGCTTCCTCATCAACGTGATTCTCTGCAGTCCTCTATTCTCTTGCCGAATATTCCGTCTCAGAGTACGCCGTCTCCTGCGAATAATGCCTTTCCGTCTCTTCCCGTGTCTTTTCGACTTTTCTGTCCCCTTCACACCAGCTTCTTGATTCATCATCATCTCGCCCTTTACCATTCCCAAGTGACCATTTCTGAATTGAAAGCTTCGAATCAATCACCTACGGTATTTGTCCATTTGTCCGTCAATTCTGAGCCCACTGTAGCCGTATGCATGTGTATGTCGCATGGGATACAGATCTAGTAGGAATGAGGCAACCAACCCAGGCGCCAGTAGTATACCTGTGAGGTCAGATGAGGATTGTAGAAGGGACTAGATATACTTATGACGCGCTTCGTTCACTTGCTGGTGTATGCGCAGAGTTCGTCGGTTTTTAACCCCGGTCTCGGGCTGGCAACACAACGGAAACTTGTAGTAATCCCACATAAGTACTCACGACCATCTGGGCGGTCGCACGTATTGGAATTAGAGACCTTAAATTGGTAAGGCATAGTCGATGCACACGGATAACTGTACCTATCACACATAACATCATACGATAGCACAAAGTATTACACGATCTCCCCTGTATTGTAAGTGCGTCATGGAACCAANAACAGTTACTGTACAATAAATAAAGGCAAAATAATTATTTTAGTTCGCTTTTGGAAATACACGGCTGATTACTAAGTCATCTTCAAAAATGATCGCCCGTCCTGCAGAAATTCAAGCCCTTGCGCCATGCTCCAGCAACAGTTGCGCGACCTGAGTCTTACCGCACTCAATTGCGTAGTACAGTGGAGTTGTGGCTTGGTTATTTAAGGCGTCAATGAGTGCTCCTCTTTCAAGTAGCATTTGAACAAACTCGACCTGTCCTCCATCTACTGCGTGGAACAGTGGAGTCGAATTAATCTCGTCTAGAGCATTGACATCTGCACCATGATCGAGAAGATATTTCCCAACACTGACTATTCCACGCGAGGAAGCCCGATGCAGGGACGTCATGCCATCTCCACCCGGCTATCGACATCCGCGCCGTGTTCAAGTAGTAATGAAAGAATCTCGGTATTTCCTCCTTCAGTCGCAGCATACATCGTGGTGTTCTCCGATCGTCCTGAGCATTCACATGCTCTGGATGCTCAGCGATGAGGTGTGCTGCCAAGTCACGAAATCCGAGCATTGCGGCGTAATATAGGGGGACTGCCGGGTTTCTCCGGACGCATAGTGACATGCGTCTATAAGACTTTCGTCGAAATCCAAAGCCACGTTGCAAAGTGTGGCTTGTTTCATCAAAAAGACATTCCATCCCATCCTTGATCCGTGCCGATACACTCCCAACTTTCGCATGCTTGGGCCAGTACTCAGCAGCGTATCGAGCCAACGGAAAGTCTTTGATGTTGTCCTGGTCAACGTGATCGTCCAATCGGAGAAGAACACCCATGCATGCTTGTGTAAGAATCGTATGTGCGCGCTCGAGTTCAATGTGATAGCGCGAGACATCTCGAATGGGCTCCGCAAGTCGGTCTGCCGTCAAGAATTCCTTGACGGAGAAATGCGAGAATTGAACGATCCGTGAATCCCCGTCATTGACTATCGTGACCAAACTAGAGCAGGCCAACATTACTGCCCCTTCTTGATCCTCCCAGCGCCAATTGAAATTTAGCTCCGGGATCCCTTCCGCGTCGAAGTTGAACGCCAGGACTTCTGCAAGTTCCTTGACCTCAAGTGGGCGAACAGCAGCTACAAGACATTGCATCAATCGATGTGCATGTCTTTGGTTCGGCTTCCTGATCTCCCTTAGTATCCGTTCGTAAGTCTCGTCCAAGCTGTCGGGCAACTCCTCCAGGGTATGCTGGATGCTTGATGGGAGGCAGTCCAGTAGGATTTCCAGTTGGCAGAACGTCCACCGAAACCTATTGAATGTTCAAGTTTAGGATTCGCTAATGAGCAGACAACAATGCCCTTACATGCCATCTGCCTTTTCTGTTAGGGTCTTAATAACTAAATCCTTGTCCTCTTGCCGCCATCTCCGCGTCCTTCGATCTGAGCCAACAATAGAACGACATAATTGGCAATATCTTCCTGTTGTCCACTTTCTTCATGAAGTGACACAGGGTGGCAGTTAAATGGTCGAGGACAGCCTGAATGTCGGGCTCAGGTCGACTCGTAACACATATGTGGAGATTTGGAAGCTGAAGGCCAACAAGTTCATCCACAAAGTCGAGGACCTCTTCTCGGGTGGTGGAATGGTGGATGTCTTCAGACACTCGTCGAGGGCGTCCAGGATGATGTATGTAGGCCCTTGTGCGTCGAGGATGAGCATGTCTTTGAGGCATTCTACCATGGCGCGATCGCTAGGTTGCTGTTCTCCTCGATCGTGGCAGAATAGAGTCGGGAGAGTATGTCACAACAAGGATCGGACCGAGCAGAAAGTTGGTGATAAGAGAGGAAGTAAATTGTGAAGTTTTTGTTTGTAGATGTCCCTGAAGTCAAAATAAAAATAGGCCATCGAGGCCTTCCCTGCACCACGCAAGGCCATGATATCTTGTATGATCGAGGAACTGAATGAAGATGTTAGTTCGACAAAGGTAGAAGAGTCGAAGAAAGACGAACCAGAGTATACTTTTGCCTGATCCCGCTATAGTCGAGAGATGGTCAGCCCGGCCTACGCATAGTAAGGGTTAAGAGTGACACACGCTTTCCATGTATCCATAAGAATGAACCAGTGGATTTCCATTCATTAAATATTTCGCTTTGAAAGAACCATTGGGCTGTGCCATTGTGATGAGCTTTGGAGGCAACGTTATGATTGACGGATGGATCTGAGGGAGAAAGCCATCGTAAAAGACTATCTCTGAGCTGATTCCCTGTGTGATTGACTGAGTCCTCAGAACGACGAGGAAGGGTTTAAGAGATAACGAACTGTTGGCCTCGCGAACCTCACAAGAAATGTCATTTACGTCGCTACCAATGCCTTGCACCCTGTTGTCGACATCTTGAACTTTGTTGTCAACATCGTGCACATCGTCTTGGATATCTTGTACCCGCCCGTCGACATTTTGAACCCTGTTGCCGACATCTTGCACACCGTCCTGGACATCTTCCACCTTTCCCTTTACATCCTTCACTCTATCATCGACGTTGTGTGTGACCTTCAGCGATTCCGCAGATGCCATCCGCGCCTCTTCATGTGTCAGCCTGTCCAACTTCTGCAGGCTATCCTCGATGTCTGTGTTCCCTACCAACTTCCTGAAATACTTTTCTGCACTGACGTGTCAGTCAAGTCAAGATAAACAGCGTCCGAGTCAACTCACTCAATCGGCCACGTTTCACTTCCTTCGTCGCGATCGCAAGGATGGTGAGTACCTCGACCATAATATCAACAATCATGTTCGTCATAGCTGTAGTCGGTGTAATGCTAATGTAAATCTCAAGCCGTTGGAAAAACCTTTCGATAGAGTTGAAGAGATTGATTAGCTTGTCTCGGCTGGCCCGACATCCTTAGACGCCTGAGAGTCAGGTAATAGGGTATTAAAACGGGTCATGCAAGGGAACGGCGAAAGACACGAACCAGGAGAAAAACGCCAATCCCCGTAAAAATAATATGCGCTGGTGGGAATGCCTGAAAGGTGAATATTAGATTGGAAATACTGTATGATAAGGAAATATCCTGATATTCACAAGCCCAACAATCCCGCCGAGGGTAGCAGAAAATGAGTACAAGACATTGACAGTCGGGGCGACCCATCTTGTGAGGCAATTGCCGCTATTCTGGGATTGATCGAGCCGGGGTCTTGCTCTCGAAGGACGGTGAGGATAGCATCAGGGGAATGACAGGATTGAAACCTGGGAAGGAGTGGGTGCGAGGCTAGGTCTTGCTAGTCTTACGATTGTAAGTCTCCAAAGCAGCGTTGAAGATGACGGCAAGGTTGGAATGAGAGGTAGATGTGGAAGGCCCGGGAACAGCGGACATGGTGTGACTGGTCCGTGGTGAAGCGAGGGGATAGTTGGCGGTGAGTGGTCGATACGAAGGGCGCTTCGATAAGTAGCCGCCCTAGTAGCTCGAGCACTGCCATGAGAATTCCGTGAGACACGAGCAGTACTACGATAGTGTTGCCGCCAGTCCGATTTCAGACCGGTGACTCTTGCACCACTTGGCATTTTTGCTAACTCTAATATGTTTCTGCTCGCCGGCAACGACAATCACTTTATGATGAACGTGAATGTTACAACACTGCTCCAAATCTACTTCCATTGAGTAACAGTACTAGTGATAGGCTGCTTGGCCAATTGAGTACAGTCCGATGAACAACCCACGAGTACAAGTTCCCTCAAATCTACCCTCACAGCCCTTTGCTCTTATATAACAGAACATAAGCCGCTGAGTCTTCTCCACCACCGTCGAGCGTTCCAAGTTTCTCGGTGGGAAACACGCTGACCTTGTCGTCGTCGAATTTCACCCAATTCTCGTCTTCTTCATTACCTGTCAGTGCGCGGCGCGCAACGAACGCAATGTAATGTCCTGAATCGGCTGCTGCCCCTTTATGCGTCACAATAGCTACAAACCCGTACTTCGTCAATACACAATATTGATACGGACATGTGACAAAATGAACTTACAGACGAGATCGTAGAGTCCTGTCTGGCTTGCCCCAATATCGTCCTTGATAGACGGATCTATCAACGCCTCCAGTTCTGTCTTCTCCCGCTCGCGATACCACTCTTCCGGTTGCAGCTCGCCACCTTCGGTAGGCTGCTCTGCTGCAGGCTCGCTCATCTCGACGTCACCGCTACTGGCGGCTACTGCATTCGCCTCGGTCCCAGACCCCGCATTAGAGACAGGAGGCTGTACGGCAGGAACCGCAACCCGTGTACGTTTTCGGACTTTGCGGCGTTCATCACGAGCTTTCTCTATCTCAATGCGTTTTCTCGAGACGGGCTGCATCTTGTTTCGGAGCTCGTCGGTCACAATGTCGAGTGCATCAAACTCGTTCGGGAATTTCACTTTCCTCTGCATATGCTCTGATGAACAAGATATGCGAAGAGACTAGCAAGAAATATTCACCATAATTTTGGCCTTCTTGTTAATGTCGCGGCGCCAAGTGAATCGTACCATATGAATGGCAAGATACGACGGGAGTCGAGATAGGCGTGATTGTGAGTTGTACGTCGCTTCACGCCCAAGCGTCGGGGAATTTTTAACGAGCGTTTGATTAAGTGCCTATATCTAGGATGAGGTCCTGCATTGAGGGGAGAAGGTGACGTACCTCCATGATGCCGGAAATCATAAAATTGGTGTTTCCGGTTATATCACACACTACTTTCGATACCTTCTCCTCATTCACGCTAGGTGCTTCCTCGGGTGCCTCAGGGATGACAATCTGGATAAGATCAGTCAGTACATGATTCTGTCGCGTATAAGGCACGACGACGGCAAATTCACGCACGTGCGGACCAGGGTCCCAGTCATATACTGGTCAATGAAAGCAGAACGCGAGTTATTGGTACCCGGAACCGAGATGCCAGGAATGTCCCTTAGATGATTAGTCAACTGTGTCCAACACTCCTCCGCGTCTGGATCATCTCAGCTTCAAAGATGACTATATGAAATAGAGGCAAGACCTTGTTGTGCGAAGCCATTTCCCGTCCTGCTGCGTTCAGCGAACTGAGGAACCGCAGCTCGAAGCGCTGTGAGGAAGGAGAGTGGCATAACACCACCGGTCGAGCGTGACATCGTTGTATAGAGGTCACGCAGGGACCGCGCGATCGCGTTAGTGTCTCGAGAACTGGGGAACGACAAGCATCAGGTAAAGCCTACAGAAAGGAATGGGGCGGCATACTCTGAGAGGGCGGTCTGCAGTTCCGGGATTGCTCGCAGAGCCTGAATAGTCGCACTCATATAACAGGTATTTCCCAAGCTGGATGCACAACATCAGATGACACTAGAAGGTCGAGCGTGTGTTGGAGCCCACTTTGTTAGACCGACGGGCATCCCAATCTAGGTTCCGAATCAGATGATCAGAAAAACGGATCAAAGACATCAAGCGTACTGCATCAGCCAGCTCGGTATCATTCATGTCTTCTAAAAATTTTATCGGCTCTGCTGGAGGTTTTGGAAGCTCTCCCGCAGCACCGACAATCATGAACGTCTGGCCCTGTTACCATGCTCAGTCAGTGGGGGTTGGGTGAGATGGATAACAATAACGCGTACTCCCTTAGGCCCGATCTTTTCCCAATCTGAATCATCCTAGTAGCATCATGCTAAATTCCCTTTTCCGTGTAAATTTCCAAAAGTTTCAACCCACCTTTAGCACACCACCTTTGACCATGACTTTCATCCGATCCACGGGAACACCAGTTACTTGATAAACAGACTCTTTGAAAGAGATAGGGGGCTTCTCCGGATCCAGTTCGACGTCGTGTTTTTTCCCGGCATGTTTGATCTGTACTTTGAGGGGAGCCATGATTGTTGTCCGCAAACTCGCAATGATCTCGGAGAATACGTGACGCGTCAGCCATCACGTGAAGATGTGACGGTGCTCGGAACGTGTGACGTCAGTGGTCCTAATAACTAACCAGGCCACGACACCGTTCATCATCTCATCATCACTCCCGAATATGACTATTTAGTAGGTCCATGTCCGCACTGCACTTCCTTGCCATTCACACTATTTCTCAGCTACACACTCACTTTTATGCTCCTTGCGGCTGAGATGGCCGCATTCTGCATCTTCGTGGCACCTCTTCCCTTCAAGATCCGTAAGAGGCTCTTTCGTTTCCTTTCAGAAAGCCCCATCGTCGCCAAGGTTGCTTACGGCTTGAAAATATCGTTCATGTACGAATTATCGCATATCTACTTCAACAAGTTTAACGTTCACAAACTAGATCCGTCGCAATCTTATTCTTAGACGCGCTTCAGCGCATGTTTCGCATCACTACGGAGGTCCAAGCTGCCAAGAATAGCGGTCAGGGCATGCAGGATGTACGCACGGAGACATCCTTTGCCGCGCGAAAATTCTAGTTCGTGCCCTGTCTTGCCTTCAGACAACAAATGTTGACTCCCCTGTTAAGCGCGCAGCGCAACGTGTACCTCACGGGATTCTGCTTGTTCCTCTCACTTGTCCTCACGCGGACATTCTACATCATCCAGGATCTCATGCATGTTCAAGACGAGTACGCCAAGTTGAAAAAGGCGGTGAGCTTGCTACTTATCCCGTTCACTTGTTCCCCCTTATGAATTACTGCACGTGACCAGGCTGCGGACGCCTCACGAGTCAACGTGGCAGCAGGCGACCAAGCCAAGGAAATTGAAAGGCTCAAGAAAGACCTGGGTAGGCATTTGTCGCTCGTGGTTGGATATATTTTGATGATTTCTATCCACTTTCAGACGCGTTAAAGGCGCAGGCTAAATCACAAGCAACTGAGTATGACAGACTTGCAGAGCAGTACAACAAGGAGACAGGCAACATTTCGGATAAGCGCAAGGACTAAAATGCCCCGAATTGTATATTATCCAGGAGCGCCTGATTTAACCTTTGTCAAAGATGTAACGTTTCATCAATATTTCCTTTGACGGATCTCCGGCTTTGGCGTGACAGCAAACGTATACTGGCAGGATAAGAATGACCACGCATAATGCATTGAACTGTACAGATTATATTGGGATGGTGGTTCAAAAGAGCAACATGTTTGAACGTGGTCACAAGACAATTTAGCATATAGCTAGGTCATAGACAAGGTGGCACATTGGCCACAAGCCTTAAGACGAGGGAGTCAGTTTCAAGGTATACGGTGACGAATGCAACACACACGAGACTCCAAATATGAGCTATTGGCGATTTAAGACGAAGTGATCTGGTCGTGTTCCTTCTGCAGCTCCGCCTATAAAAGTACATGTAGCCCACACGTTGAGCGGCTCTCTAACACGATGTTAGCATATCACGTACGAGTTCAGCTTTCTTTTTCTCCATCTGAAGGCGGGAATGGATTAGGTATCCAAGGCGAGAAACAACTAACTAATGCGCAACGTACCTTCTCTTTGAGCTTCTCGAGTTTTCGGCGTTCCTCCTTCTTTATGTATTGATCTGCTTCCGAGAGCCATTATTCAATTTCGATAATGTAGATGATATCTTAAAGTACATGCCTTCGTGCGCCTTTTCCTTCTTACTAAAGGACGAGCGATTCACAGAATCCGCCTTGCTCAGAACGGGCGGCGAAGAACATTGACTGCACATACCCAAATTCCCTACTGGCAGCGACACTGCCCTCCCTGGCGCTGCTTGTGTAGCTGCGCGCAGAGACCCTGGCAGCAAGAGAAAGCTGGCGAAGAGCAATCCGAGAGTACATGTTTGTGAGTTGTGAGTTATGAGTATGAGTGTAGCCTCTCCTGAAGTCCGTTGAACCGACGGGAGATGCCGGTAATGCCACGCGTTGGCTTAGTCATCAGGTTCTGATGAGTCGATGAATTTAATAAAGCTCGACTTTATCGGTCCAGGAACTCCGTGTGTTCACATACAATGTATCGTGGGTATGCGACACGAGATGCATGCGCGTCTGCGAACCTACTATAGCATACAATGTATTCGTAGAAAGATACTTCTCGACTTCCTGAGCCTCGGAACCCTGGACTGGGATGAGATGATTACATCAATTTCGAATTCCTGTCGTGTCGTTGAGCAGTACTGTCCGTGTCTTGAGCACGGCAGTGCATGAAGTGCTTCTCGACAACAGAATATAAGGATACACATCTACGTATGTTATCAGGTCTATGTAACATACAGCAGTGGTTAGTCCGTGCGTCGGTCGTTGATGAACAGGCTCAATCGCCCTCAAACACAGTGCATGAAGTGCTTCTCGTCAGAATAGAAGGATACACGTCTATGTACGTTACGCGGCTACGTAGAATACAGCTAAGCATACAGCAGTGGTTAGTCCGTGCGTCGGAGAGAGCCTGTGACTTGCGTCTGTGGAGATGGTGGCTGCATGGGAGTGCATGATGACGATGCGAACGGAACGTGGTGTAGGTTTGCGTCCCTGCATCTGTGGAGGTGGTGGTTGCATTGGAGTGCATGTCTACGATGCGAACGGAACGTGGTACAGTATAGGTTTGCGCCCCCGCTGCCAGTGTCACGGGCTGGCTGCTTCAATCGCCCTCCAAGAATACAGTTCATGAAGTGCTTCTCGACAGAATGGAAGGATACGCATCTACATACTTTATGAGCACAGTCAAGAATACAGCCAAGCACACAGCAGTGGTTAGTCTCGTGGTGAGAATCGCGAGCAGAAAATGGGCGAGGCAAGACAGATCATGATCAAAGATCATTTGATCATTTTTTTCCGCGTTATTTTTCCGCGGAATTATCCGGGCCTTTGCCGCCCGTGCGTCGTTCAGGTTCAGTGACAGTGACCGGACCGTCACACACAACACCTGTCACGTCTCACCAACACTTGAACTGCCATGTCAACAATCCTCAAGCACACGGCAGCTGCTGTTCGTACCATGTATTCACATTTCATCCCACTCCATGGCTGAGTCTCCTTTCTTCCGAAGGCCCGCCTCTCCGTGCGCTCGCGTACCCGGGCATATGCAACTACGTCGACCGTCCGCAGAGGTAGCATAATCTCCGAATCCGCAGTGTCCCACGTCCCACGTCTAATACCCTCTGCCCTTTATCACAGATCTCATCCAGGACTTTTATTTGAAGGAACTTAAAGCATATAAAGCTCCACCCGTCGTGAGTCACACCATTTATTCGTCTATTGTAGTTCACCTCGTTTACGGTGACGGCGGCGAAAAATAGGCCAAGGATGCCCATATTGGTGTCGTGAAACCATTCTCCTCTCCAGCGCTTCCCTCTGCGCCTGCGCTCCCCGATCTGGCTAGCGAGCTTGCGGCGTATGATGCAACGGAGCCAACCCGTGCTACAGTTGCTGATGTGCCAACTGGACATGGAGAGCCTGCCGCCGGGCCGAAGCGTTCTTGGAATTTTTAGAGGCAGACGAAGTAAAAGAAGAAGCACATCACTAGCTGGTGTGCTCACTGTCTTATCCCGAAATAATTGATAGATGTAGGGACGCCAAGCAAAACAAGTTGACTCCCTTTATTCCCTCTCGGTCTCTGAGTTATTTTTGCCGATTTCTTGGCGATAAGCCTGAGCGTAAATGACAATTGTAGCCCTTGTGATCCCAAGCGCCTTCTAAGGTACATATTCTGTGGCATTATCATCGCAATGCGATGCAGTGGGTATCTGATAACCGATGTCCCCGCAACGGAGATACTGATGCCCGGTATCCGCGGCACGGAAGTTATCGTACTGGATGTTACTGTAAGTGACACTGGTGTTGGCGCAATGGCTTAGATTTGATTTTGATCTTGGTCATCTGATAGACGAAACCGATGTGTATCTGTGTCCGCTTTTGTTTGTTGTTGTAAAATGAAACAATTTATGTGTACTTGTTACATTCTTCATAGCCCGGCTGCGGAGGTCGGAAGCTGGTACGTCACATCTCGCCGGGTTCATGGTGGTTATTTTCATAGCCAAATACCTGGAGTTCGAGTTGTTGTCTTATTTGTTGGGTACTGTACTGTACTGTACTGTAGTAGCTGTACCTAGGTGCCCGTTCAATCATTTGATTCGATTTATGTATAGAAGATTTAGTGTCAGGTTTCAAGTATTTATTGTCAGGTTGGCTCCGAGTCGACTGGTGCCTCTATGCTCACGCGATCTCCTACGCAACTAGCGCCAGAATTGTAGGAGTACCCCTCCAGTGATCGTTGTCAACCAACCCCTAATACAGATAAACCTGGGGAATGACTCGATCCTGTCACATAGTCCTACAGACGGTAACGTACGTACGTACGTTCCCCATCTACTGGTACAGTTGTACGACGAAAATTGTAAGTTCGTCTCTCCACGGAACAGGACTACTTGGACACGATCGCGTACATTGACATGGAAACCAGGTCTGTTGTGGTACAGATACGTCTATCTTGTGTGACTGTGACCTATCATACAGGATCAGACGAATTACGAAGTCGGGGTTCGCAAAGGCGCTGGCCCTGAGATACACAGCTTTCGGTTGGAGAAAGCCGTACTGGTACCCGAATGGTTGCGTCGGGATACGCGCCACACGCCACAGATGGTCATGTCGAAGTCAAACCCTGGCCATGGAGCTGGTCCTCGGAGGTAAGTTCCACACAGAGACAGAGAGAACTACAGCTGTTAATTACTGAGGCTATTGTACGTTTTATGTCCGCTCGGAGCCGGTGGAGTGCTAAAAGCCGATCCCCAGTGCTTAGGCTCCGCCCTTAGACACTCTTCCAATCCACCCATGCGGATTGTCAGGCAGGAGGCAATGACGATGATTTTTCCTCAGCCTTCCTACACCGTGACCTGAAGCTGGAAAGAGTCAGCTTCTCCCATCGGTTACCGTCGGTACCGCAAGCTCCACCTTTTATCTATTCTAGTGGTTCCGAGTCCTGGCACTCTTTCCCGTGTCATGGTGCGTTTCAGTCAGAGATACGATCATCTTTTTTACATTCCTTGCAGGAGCCCTTTCCCTGGTGCTGGGTCTGGCAGAAGAAACTTTATACGTGGTTGTTGCCACTGTTGCCTACTACTCATATTGGTGGTGGACCTGTAGAGTGCGGGCAGCTGGCTCGACTGGAGTCGCGATGAAACAACTCACTTGTGTTGGGAATATCCAGTGGGCACTGGTTCGTCCCAGGCATAAAAGAAGACGAGAAAATGGAACGAGAGTCCCCATCACCCTCTTCTACAATGGCTAGTAACTACCAAGCACTCTCCGCAGTACGAGCTCTTCCCTCTACAGTTAGCACATACTGACTTTGGCCTGCTTTGCAGAGGGATCGATTGTACACCGATTGCTACATCGCTCGCATGCTCGGAACAGTGCAGGCGCCAGGATACTTCACGCGACTTCTGCACTTAAATGAGCGCTATTTCCAGCTTGTTTATTCGAATGGCACCATCTTGTTCCTCCATCCCGCCATGCAGAACGTCCCACCGATCACTTTCATCAGCAACCGCCCCGCTTGGCTCCTCGATTACATATCGCGACCCGTCGGCACGGTCGTTTCACAGCGCCTTTGGGCTCCTGCTGCTATCTCGGATGCCCAGCGCTATAGCACCGTGCCGTTGAATATGCCTATATTCTTCGTTCAAGCTCAGGGGAATCACACGACGATAGGGATACCACTGAACCAAGCTGCGTCGGGTCATTGCTCTGCGTTACTGAATGCACGCCACCCGGCTCCAATGGGGACCACTCACACGGCCTTCATCCGTATCATGGTAAGCACTTTCCCTCAAGTCGCTCATCTTATGAACAATTGTACGAATAATGGTATCTATTGCTAGTGGCCTGGCTACAACGAATGGAATAGCCAAATCATGACTCGGGACCAGACCCCGGCGCATAACACGATCTCCATCGAAGCACTGGCAGCACGCGTCGCCCGTGCGGTACAAAGGTTCCTACATGTGAGCTCACCGTCAGAATCTCTTGGCCATTCTTCGTGAGACTGAGACCGAAACAGGATTGTGCAGGGCAGCAATGCATGTCTCCCATCTGGTCAGTAGGCCCGCGTGGGATCACGGCGAATGATATTATCCTTGTGGGACTCATCCACGTCAGCCAAGGGAGTTGGCAGCCAATTCTCCAACTTAATCGCTTCGTCTTCTCACAGTCTTCAAATATACGCTAGATGCGATTGACTTACTTTATTGTTAAAAATGTGTGTATTTAAGAGCCGCATCCCGTTAATACAATAGAGAAGCGAACCATGAGATTCGCCGTTTTTTGTTCAGCAGCCCACTTTCGTACTGTATAGTCTATGTTCAACAACCTCGACTAAAGTCAGCGCCCCAATGCCATTTGGCTAAGCCCGATCAGTCGATCTGATTAGATACCCCGCGTTAGCTCTACTACAGATATGGAGATTCCCCCTTTAGTACACCTATCTATCC
The DNA here is from genome assembly GCA_022884055.1 of Russula griseocarnosa. Taxonomy (NCBI): domain Eukaryota; kingdom Fungi; phylum Basidiomycota; class Agaricomycetes; order Russulales; family Russulaceae; genus Russula; species Russula griseocarnosa. The sequence continues at coordinate 613,314 of JAGKRU010000011.1, forward strand.
GACGGAGGTTACAGTCGCTTAGTCCCGTACTATAGCCTCTCAGGTCGCGTGGAACTAGGTATCCGTCCTTTTCTGGGTCAAGCCTGTTACTTACGGAGATGAGTAGTTTGTACTCATTCCTGTCTCTGTACTGTCACGGTGCATGTAAAATAAGTCCCAATTCTTGTGCTGATACACGCGGTGCGGGGTGATACTGAATTTTTAGTCACTTCTGACGGTACGGACCTCGTACAGAGTGAGAATTAGTATTTACAAGCTCAGTAGGGATCGTGACATACGTAACGCCCCGCGTGCTTGCGACTCGAGTACACTAGAATCCATTCCGACCGAAAAGTAGTACTGTATCGGATCGGTTGATTCTGCGCTTCAACGGCGCTTGTCCTCTCTCCGGGACGGTTTTCGGTGTTCCTGGCTGGACAAAGAATCCGGCGAACCGCAGTAGATACAGCAGTCACCACCGGACCCATACAGTACCCCACAAAGAATTGACGAGTCGAAGGTTCCGGTAGTATGTACCGTAGAATTGAACCCCCGCGAGGGGTCGGTGTTTCTCATCGTTGCCGAGAGAAGCACGGTAATCTATACTGCATGCAAGAGATGAAGCGAGATGAAGATCAAACTCAACCCCCAACTGAGACTTGACGTAACGATCACTTGGTACACCCTCATGTTTCCGATGCTTCCGAGGCCCACTGGCCCAGGGTTCATCCGGGTCCATCGGTTGGGCTTTTTGCAGCGGCGCGTGTTTTTTTTTTTCAGAGTTGAAACCTGCTAGGTGCACCGTACAGTACAGTACAGGTCTTGACAGGGCTGGGGGACGTGGGGCGATGTGAAAAATGGTATTTGTCAACTCGATAACTCAAGCCTGGCTACGCGATCCTAGACGAGATAAAGTAAACGCACGGAAAAGCCTACCGAAACTAGGGTACCCCGGGCGGCTCAGTCTGCAGCCGCACTGCTGGTGTGAGGCCCAAGGATGTCGCGTCTCGGCTCCTTAATTCCACCTCTTCCTTGCGATCCATTACCACTTCGATGGTGATGAGACAGATGAAAAAAACGCACCGGCACGTGGCGCGGCCTGAGCAACTTCAAATTGTTGAGCCTCGAGATCGATGACAGGGTTCGTGATACGATTTGCGATTGTGGAGTGACGGGGAGGACGAAGGTGAGAGCGAGTGAGAAAGAGGAGAGAATTGGGCGGGATATGAGTACATGAGTACATGAGTGCGGGCCCGGGCGGCGCTCGGCAGGTGTCGCGCGTTTCGCCTGCAGCCATACAGTACAGTACCGATGGACAGCGACAACGCGACAAGGCAAACCAACTCGACATACTGTACTCACATACTAGTATATGCATTTACCCGGATAATAGTAGGTTTTGTTTGACTTGCCTGGGTGGCTCTGGCGGCTGCTAGAATCGATGAACGAGTGAAAACGCAGCTGAAACGCGTGAGCGTGCACAACGCGGAAACGGCCGGGCGGCCCGGGGATCCGGTGGAGCGTGTAGACGAGGAGGATGAGGAAGAGTGCAAACGCGAGGACGCACACCGGCTCGGGAAGAAGCAAGAACAAGCTACTTTATTGAGGTGCACACCACACCTTTAAATAGTAAAGTAAATGGGTCCAACATGTGAATACGAAGTGAGATACATGAGGTCTTAGAAACAGATACAGGACATGTGAGTGACAACAAATGACGATCAGGCGTGATCGCTCGGGGATGAGAAGAAAAAGGACATGCTCCCATGGTGACATTGGGGAGCATGGGGACGAACGGGATGCGTGTGGAGCGCCACAAAGTCGACAGTTTGATGATCGGCAGCTCCTAATAAAGTGTCGTCCAAGTCAATCAAATAACATAGTAACCATCCAATCAAATGTGCCAGAGGCGTTCGAAAGTGAAATGTACCGATCTACACCCTAGCGCGAGCTCAGCTCCAGCGCATTGGTGTCTCTCCTCCCCCTCAACCTCAGAGGCATGATCGGAGCATCACATGCTGCACGACCACAGGAGCCCCTGAATCATCGGTTTCCATCACTCCCCGCAGGGGCGACTTAGTCCAAGGGCGAGCGAGTGCTGGGCAACCTTCCAGCGCGGGAGTGCTTTGGTAAGAATGTCCGCGGTCATATCATCTGTGGGACAATAAACCAGCGCAACCTTTCCTCCAGCGACCACATCACGGATGAAGTGGTATCGTATATCGATGTGCTTGGTTCGAGCGTGATAGTTATCGGCTTCAGTGAGTCGAACAGCAGCCTGATTATCGCAAAACAAAGTAGTTGATTCTGTAGCTGGAGCTGACAAGTCACCTTTTAGGCGACGCAGCCAGATTAACTCTTTTGCGGCATGCGTCGCCGCAACATATTCGCTCTCTGCCGTGGACAGAGTGACAAGCTCCTGCTTGCGTGAGCTCCAAGAGACAGCGCCACCATCGATAAGGAATGCATGGCCTGATATGGCCCGGCGGTGCTCTTGTGATGAGCCATCTGCATCAGTAAATCCCAGGAGTTCATGGTGTTCTCCCCCGTAAGTTAGCACATGGTCACGTGTGCCAGAAAGATAGCGGAACACCCGCTTGACTGCCTCCCAATGGGCCTCCCCCGGGTTCTCGAGGAATTGTGAGAGCGTTGAGACAGCGTATGTAATGTCAGGGCGCGTGGCCACTGAGGCATACATCAGACTGCCAATCGCCTCGCGGTAGGGCACCTTCTTCATGCGTGCAGATTCAGTTGGGGTGGATGGGGAGTCGCTCCGGGAGTAATTGGCACCAGGTACCATCGGGGTGGAGGAGGGTTTGGCATCAGAGAGGGAGAAGCGGCCTAAGATGGCCTTGATGTACCCTGACTGGGACAGGGAGATCGTCCGGGCTTCACGGTCGCGTGTGACTTTGATTCCCAGTAACCAATGTACAGGCCCAAGTCCGTAAGGGCGTAGTGGTTGTTCAACTTCTGTTTGTACTGGGTGATCAATTGCGGTGAACTGCCTGTCAGTATGCAGTCATCCACATGCGCCGCAAGCACCAGGATGTCAGTGCCGATACGTGCAGTGAACACGCCTGGGTCTGCACTACTAACGCGAAAACCCAGGTTAGTAAGAGCACCTGAAAGGGCGTCGTACCACTTTCGGCCAGCCTGCTTCAGGCCGTAAAGTGCCTTGCGCAATCGTTTGACATGCCCTTCACCAGGCGTCTCATAGCCCGGTGGTTCCTCCATGTAAATTTCTTCATCATCGCCCAGCTCCCCATTGAGGTATGCTGAATTGAAGTCGAAAGCTTCTATCTCCCAGTCATGGCGAGCAGCAAGTGCGAGGACCATCCGAAAGCTTGAAAGTCGCGCGACTGGGGAATACGTCTCGTAGTAGTCCAGCCCATAAATTTGGGTGAACCCGCGGGCAACTAAACGTGCCCTGTACTTGTCAACGGACCCGTCAGCCTTCCTTTTGAGCCTGAAGACCCATTTGCAGCTGACGATGTTCTGATTTGGTGGGCGGATGACTGTGATCCAGGTTAGAGAGCGCTCGAGGGCCTCCATCTCGTAGTCCATCGCTTCCTTCCAGCTGGGCCAGTTGGAGCGAGATCGTGCCTGCCGCAGAGACTTGGGATCACCGTCCACATCCTTAATGACTGTGGCGACATAGTCGTGGGCTGTAAAGGCCCATTCGGGTTCTGTGTCTGGAAGTGGTGCAGTGAGCGCGGTGACATTGGCATGAGCATGAAGGCTTCCATCTGCGCTGCCCTCCCCAGCTGCAATCCGTTGGGCTAATGCGGAGGGCTTCCGAGTGCGTGTCGACTGGCGTGTAGGCTGCACTGGTGGGCTTGCCGTCGGTGCACGTCTGGGCGGTGGTGCGGCTGCTAGCTCATCTTCAACCTCAATCTCCTCTTCTCCACTAGAGGTGGCTGGAGGCGGCTGCATTGGAGTTGGTTGGGCAGTCGTGGTGGCCGTCGTGGTGGGTGCTGGCAAATTGACGGTTACTGTGTCGATTTGGTGTGAGAATTTGACGTTGCGTTCTACTGAGATTCGTCGAGTGTCTGGCCAATAAATGTGGTGGGCATGTGTGCTGTTAGCGTCGTACCCTACCCATCGGGCCACCTTCGCCCGCTCGTCGAGCTTAGTGCCCGAGTCATTGTGGACCCAGACACGCTGCCCCCACTCGGGCACGCCGCTCAAGTTGGGCTTCTCCCCATACAATCGTTCAAGGGGTGTGACGTTGTCAAGAACTTTGGTGGTAGTGCGGTTCTTGATCCAAATAACGAACTGAGCAGCCTCTGCCCAAAGGTTTTTCGGGAGGCCAGCCTGAAAGATGAACGCGCGCACGCGCTCCATCAAACGGCGGTTCAGAGACTCGGCAACTCCATTATGCTGAGGAGTGTCGTGGGTGGTGAGGCGTCGTTCGGTCCCTTCCTCGGCCAGGAACTTGGTGAAGGCATCTCCAGTGTACTCCCCGCCGCGATCAGATCGCAAGTGTTTAACCTTGACACCATGCTGGGTCTTGGCCCAATTGGCAAAGGTTTTGTATGCGTAAAGCGTCTGGTCCTTCGTGCGGAGGGGGGTGAGCGTGGTGAAACGGGAGTAGTCATCAATGAACGTAACATAGTAGCCCCTTCCGCCCAAACTGGGTACAGGAGAGGGGCCCCATAAATCCGTATGCACTTCCTCCCCGAATGCCTTTGCTAAAGGCGCCTCACGCTCCTTGCGGATCTTCTTGCGTGTGGCCTTGCCCTGCTCGCATGCTTCGCAGGTGAATGTCGATCCATCGTCGACAAGCTGGATGCCCTCAATGGCACCGCCTTTAACCATCTTCCTAATGGCATCGGGCGCGATGTGGGCTAGGCGTCGATGCAGCATCATAATGTTGACGCGCTCTTCTGGTGTTGCCGCGGCATACACCCTATCGACCTTGTACAGCCCATTCTGGCTGGCAGGGATGATGCCGATGAGTTTGTTAGATTTGTTTCGTATCTGGCAAGTGTTGTTCTTGAATGTGACTGCGTATCCGGCTTTGGTGATTCGGTTTATGGAAACAACTGTTAACCCCATGTCGGGGGCGTAGAGAACATCTCTGAGCAGGATACGAGTGGGAGACTTGCCATTGGGGACCTCTATCTCAAGATCCCCCATGCCAACAGCGTAAAAAGTTCGCTTGTTCGCAGCCGCGATCGCACGCGGTGGGATTTCGCGATAAGAAATGAAGCGGTCGCGGAAAGGCGACATGTGTCGGGATGCCCCAGAGTCATACAATTCGGTGGAGGTACCCGTGGCAGTGGTGGCATTCACCTGGAGGTGGTCGGAGGGCTCCTGTTGATCCTCGATCAGTGCCCATGCTCCGGCTCCTTGTCCTTCTTCTCCTCAGCTGGAGCAGCGCTTTCCTTTGCGCCCTTGCCCCGCTTCGGACCTTGGCCTTCCTGTCCGCCTCCTTTCGCGAAGCATTCGGACTTGTAGTGTCCCTTCTTCTTGCAATTGAAGCATTTGACTTTGCGTTTGTCTTTGCCACTCTTCTGACTTGAGTCGGCCGTTAGTGCTTCGTCCTTGGTCTCTGTGGACTCTTTGCCCTTGTCGTAGATCTTGCGCCGTTCGTATTCGTCGATGATAAGTCCTTCGACATCGGCGGGCGTGAGTTTGCTCTTGCTGAGGCGCGCAGTGGTGCTCATAGACTGTATGGAGCCGCTGTATGATACCGGAAGTGAGGCAAGGAGCGTGTCGGTATAGTCGTCATCAGCAACAGCCCTTCCCATCCCTGCGAGCTGCTCTCGGAGGTTAGCAAGGTACTGAAAGTGTGAGCGCACGCTCTCGTCCTCTTCGCAGCGCTTATTCCGGAAGCTCCGGATGGCATCTGCTATCAGTGCCACAGTTCGGTGCTCATATAGTTCCTTGAGGCCATCCCAAACTGTTTTGACGTCGGGTGCAGCCTTGACTTTGAGGAACGCGTCGTCAGGCAAGGTCGGGCTGATGGCTGATTTGATAATGCCTTCTTCTTTCTTCCATCGGACTTTGGGTTCGAGATTGTCTATCTTCCGAGATCGATGTAGGATTGTGGGGGTGTGGCAGACTTAATGTGGTCTTCGACGCTGTGGACCTGTAAGCCCCAGATGAGCCTATCACGATATATTACCCAGTTGTCGCCATTTTTGTGCAACTTGGGTAGTTTGACTTGTCGACTGCCTTCATCCATAATGTTGTTGAGTTGCTCGTGCTGTAATCGGACGGAGTGATTTGGGTACTAGTATATTAGGGCAGGGCCCATAACCTAGAATCGATGAACGAGTGAAAACGCAGCTGAAACGCGTGAGCGTGCACAACGCGGAAACGGCCGGGCGGCCCGGGGATCCGGTGGAGCGTGTAGACGAGGAGGATGAGGAAGAGTGCAAACGCGAGGACGCACACCGGCTCGGGAAGAAGCAAGAACAAGCTACTTTATTGAGGTGCACACCACACCTTTAAATAGTAAAGTAAATGGGTCCAACATGTGAATACGAAGTGAGATACATGAGGTCTTAGAAACAGATACAGGACATGTGAGTGACAACAAATGACGATCAGGCGTGATCGCTCGGGGATGAGAAGAAAAAGGACATGCTCCCATGGTGACATTGGGGAGCATGGGGACGAACGGGATGCGTGTGGAGCGCCACAAAGTCGACAGTTTGATGATCGGCAGCTCCTAATAAAGTGTCGTCCAAGTCAATCAAATAACATAGTAACCATCCAATCAAATGTGCCAGAGGCGTTCGAAAGTGAAATGTACCGATCTACACCCTAGCGCGAGCTCAGCTCCAGCGCATTGGTGTCTCTCCTCCCCTCAACCTCAGAGGCATGATCGGAGCATCACATGCTGCACGACCACAGGAGCCCCTGAATCATCGGTTTCCATCAGCTGCTACTGTACTCATCGATGCCCACTCTCACTTCTTCATGGCCATCATATCCACTATCCCTTCCACGTCCACCTCCCATTCCAATTTTTCATCCACCTCCAATACTACATAAGACACGTACAAACATAAAACCAAGAAAGACCTAGCCTCGCATCCGCTCCTTCCAAGGCTTCAATCCTGCGATTCCCCTGAGGCTATCCTCACCGCCCTCCGAGAGCAAATCCTCGCATTCCGTCAAGCTCAGAATGGTGACGATGGACTCACGAAATGGGTCACCCCGACCATGAATGTCCTCTATTCGTTTGCTGCCGCTACTGGTGAGGGTGCAACGACTAGTGAATATCAGGATGTTTCTTCGTGAAAGTTTCCGATCTAATCTTTGTTTTCAGGCGTTCCCAACAAGTATAATCTTTGCTGGGATTAGCGTTCTCCTCTCGGTCAGTGAATGTTGTGGTTTTCTCGCACAACCTATTTTGATGCCCGGGATTCTCAGGCGGTCAAAGGCTCCGGCCAAGACAAACTCATTTATATCTTCAGCCGCATCGAATGATCTTCCGCGACTTGAAATGTACACCAGCATTACACGGACTACGGCAATGACGGACGTCATTGTTGAGATTATGGTCGAGGTGCTAACCATCCTTGCGCTGACGACAAAGGAAGTTAAATGTGGGAGATTAAGTGAGTCATAGATCAATGTTGCGTATACTCACCAGTCTTGACTAAAGCCGCTCTTTAGAGAGGTATATCAAAAGTTGACGAGGAATACCGGCATAGCGGATAACCTGGAGAGGAGGATAAATTGACGCAAGAAAGGATACACATGGCTGAAGGTCACGCACAGCGTCAATGATAGAGTGAGGGGTGTCGATGGGAAGGTGGAAGATTTTCGCGACGACGTGCGCGATGTTAGCAAGAAGGTTCAAACTCGTTTGTTTTCCTGTACAGTTAACACGCGTTGACCTTGGGTCTTACAGAGAGATTTATTATATACCCACGGCTCCATCGCTTGCATGCTCGAAACAACCCAGGCACCAGAATACTTCACGCAACTTCTGAGCGCCATTTTCAGCTTGTTGTTTCGAATGGCGCCATCTTGGTCCTCCATCCCGCCGTACAGAACCCCCATCCGATTATTTGCATTGGCAACCGTCTCGCTTGGCTCGATTACATGTTTCGAGATGTTGGCACGGTTGTTTCGCAGCGCCTTCGGTCTCCTGCGGCTACCTTGGATGCCCAGCGCTACGGCACTGTGCTGTTGAATAACAGCCCATATTTTTCGTTCAGAGGGACGGTTACCATTGAAGCTGCGTCGGGTAATTGCTGCGCTACTGAATCCACGCCTCCCTGCTCCAGTCGGGTACTGTGACTTCTGTGATACACCTTCATCCGTATCATGGTAAATATTTCCCAAGTTGCTCTTCTTATGAACAATTGTGTGGATAGTGGAAACCACTTTTAGCACTTCTAGTGGCCTGGCTACAACGAATGGAGTAGCCAAATCATGACCAGGTACAGACCCCAGCGCATGACGCGATCCCCGTCGTGGCACTGGCAGCACGCGTCGCACGTGCGGTATGCAGATTCCTACAGGTGAGCCTACCGTCAGAATCTCTTGACAATTCCTCGTGAAACTGATGCCGAAGCAGGATTGTGCAATGCGGCAGAGCATGTCTCCCACCTGGTTGGTCGGCCGGGATGGGATCACGGCAAATGATATCATCCTTTTGGGGCTCATCAATGTCACCCAAGGGAACTGACAACCAATCTTTCAACTCAATCGTTACGTCTTCCCACAGTCTTCAAACATACGACAGATACGATAGACTTACTTTCTTACTTTACTGTTAAAAATGTGTGTAATTTAGAGCCACATTCCGTTAATAGTTCAACTCAATATTAATAGAGAAGCGAACGATGAGAATCGCCGTTGTATACCCAGCCCACAGTTCAACAGCTTCAACTAAAGTCAGCGGTTCCTCCGTGGCACGGCATGCAGAGTTGCGATATTAAGCCGCGCTCGATCGATGGGCTAGATTAGATACCCTTAGCTCCGGCCCCTGAATATACCTTTGGAACTCCAAAATTGGCCGATTTTCGTTCGGACTGTGGAAGTAACTTAGTCGGAAATACCTGTTCCGGATTATGATCAGGGTGCTGAAATATTTCAACTCGGTGCGATTAACTGAAACTACAAGGTTTAGAACTCGTGGGCGCTTTCCTCCCGAACCACCTTGCAGTGCGGGTGGCCACGTCTTCCACTTCCGTTTTCGAAACGTTCGAAACAACTGCATTGCCTCCCTGATACATGCCACCCTCTCTTTAGTTTTTAGAACATGTCAAAATCATGTTCTAATTTGAGGGTTATTGTGCCCACACTCGGTTTTGAAGATAACAAGGAGATTAACTTGGAGATTAATGAGATTTGTGGTAGTAATGCAAACTGTTTTGTCCGAAAGAAAGCCATCATGGCCCGTAGTATCACTCGAAATTGCCGGTTGAACATGTGCTCGAAAACTTGTACCGCGATGTTCAAGACAGCCGAAATATTTGAGGAATCATCTGAGTCACAGAGCCATGCTTGGCATTTGCACCCGCTGGCTTCGAGTATAACGCAATTACTGCATGGGATAACGAGTGGGTGAGACCGGTGGGCAACAAAGCGTGTTATCAAAATACACACCTTTCCGACTCGGAGCATCAGACCAGTTGGTGTCATGGACCTTAATCCGTTACCACCACTACCCCTAACCCTAACCCCGGGTTTAAAACCAAAAGTTCCCCGAACATACCTCTTAAACCTTCAATATCTATGCCCTTCCCTGAGAACACACCCTATCGTGTCGTGAACAACCCGTTTCGCGACCAAACTTCCAAAGGGCTCAGCGAATTGCATCAAAAGTCTCTCCAAGACGCCCTAGGGAGCGTCAGTGTCACCGCCGCTACTAGCGACCGCCGTGTGATAGACTTTGGATGGTACTTTGAAGTAGAAGAGCTAAGGGCTAAGCCCCTTAGATGCGTCTGAGTAAGGGTACGTAGCCTCTGTACGTTATACCAGAGGTTCCCCTTGTGAAGTAGAGCTCGAGCGGAGAAGGAAGGGTGGTTTGTGGTCACTAGCCTCGTATTCTGATAGACAGGAGACTCAACTTGGAGCTTCCCAATCCAAGTTGACGCCGTATAAATACATCCCTGAGTGGACTAATGGAGACGCAAACCCGTAGACGGAGATACCAGTATGGGGTAAGTAACTAATTCAACTGTACTACCCGACTGTCCCTAGAATGCCCGACGGAACGATAACAAGCCGATGGATACAAATACAACCCCGGACAATCCGTATCGATAGCTCAAAACACCGAGAAGTCCAGAAGAGCAGCCCGCACTGCTATCAATCCTATGCATTTAGTTTCACAAGCCGACGATCAAGGGAATCACACGACACAAGACACCGAAACAAGAACAAACCCTGAAGTCCGGATCCTGAATGGAACTTACCCTGTCCGTAAGGCGTACAAGCTAGCCTTACCCCAGAGAGCTGGTTACACCACATCCCTTCCCAGACAAGTTGACCCTCAACTTACCACGTGCCCCATAATGCCATCCATTGATCGTCATCGAGGGCGTCCGGCATGAAGACGTCGTCATATGGGGGAGCCGGAATGGGGCTGGATGTTTGCTGACCACCGTACGCCTCGGGAAACTCGGGGTGCATTGGGACCGGCGAGGGACAGGAGGGGTTGCACCACGCGGCCGAGTCTTGCGAGTTCAAGACGTCCTCTTGCAGCCGCGAGGTCCTCGGCGGTACTGCGCGCTTCTGTACGCAAGGCGTCGATGCGCAGAGCCAGGTCGAGCTGGAGGTGGTGGCAACGCCGGAATCGAAGGATCTCTGCCATAAGTCCCCAGTTACCGGTGTCTTGCACGCGCTGCACAAGCGGGGCGTAGAGGTAGGGGGGTCCGGTAAGGAGACGGAGGAGCCAGGGGGCGAGGGGTCGGTAGGGTTCGTCGTCGTCGTCATCTGGTTCTGCATATATTTCTCCGACTGTGGGCGCATCGTCTGGTCCGTTGTTTCGAGGGAGGCCCTCAACGCATCCGTCGGAGAGTTGCCGGACCCACCAGGCGACTGCGGTCCGTCCTTCGTCGAGGATAAGGAAGGAGGGGGCCCTCCGTCCGTCGTTGCGTACAAAGCCGGCGGGTGGTTCAGGTCGGGGGAGCGAGGCCAAGTACTCGGGGAGGCGGGCCTCGAGATACTCCAGTCGTTCGAGTCGGGCCTCCTGGATGGCGTGGAGTCGGGCCTCGACCCTAGATCGCTCCTGTATTGTGGCCACCAGTCCTCGCGCGATGTCGACGGCGGTGGCGGTGTCTGGGTTGAGCTGGAGGGCGATGTTGGCCGTCCCTGGTGAGATTGGGCGTGGCGAATCATGGAGGGGGACTGATAGATTAGCGGGATGGGTTTCGTTGCTTGACCCTGGGGTGGATGGTGGGGTTGGCGTGGGAGTGCGCAGTATGTACGCAACTTCGATATCTGGGTTGCGGATTGCCAGGGTGGGCGTCGGGGATCGTCCTGGTGCCCCTGGGCCCGATAGTGCCTGGCCCTCTCCAGCGTCGTAGTAGCCAATTCGTTCATCAACTGTTCCTCCTCCCGCTCCCTCCAGTATTTCTTCGACGAGTTGAGAGATTCGTTCATTGGCCATAGGCTAGTAGAGGTGGTGCCAAGGGCAGTAGTCAAAGAAGCACCAGTGGCGGGTGAGGAGGGCGTGATCAGTGGGGAGGTTGTTCTGACAGCGAAAGAGGGCAAGGTGGGCAGGTTCGTCTGGCTCAGGATAGAAGTTTCTTTCTGCGAAGATACGTCGAAGTCCCGGTGATGCGTTGACCAGGGCCTTGACTGGGACTGTAGGGATACTGGATTCCATTGGGTAAAGGGGGTTTCGCCGGCTGCTTTTATCTGTTCCAAGGGGGTATGGCGGTGATACTTCTTTATTAGGTCGGGGGCGTGTACGTTGGTCTCGGGCTCCCAGGTGTTGTCGGACTCCGGCCATCCTTCCCATTTGATGAGATATTCCAGTCGCTTTGGGCGCTTTCGCCACCTGTGATTGATGATTCGTTCCACTACGTATTCTTGTCGTCCCTCGATCAATTCTGGAGGTGGTCGGGTAAAGTTTGGCCCATGTTCGGTGTTCTCGGTGTAGGGGGAGAGCAGTGAGGCGTGGAACACGTTGTGGATCCGCCACGAGGCAGGCAGTTCCAATTGATACGCCACCGGGCTAACTTCTTTGGTGATTCGGAACGGCCCATATCGTTTGGGAGCCAGCTTGGTCTTTTGGTGGCGGATCAAGAGGTTGGTTGCATCAAGCCACACTTGATCGTTGATCTGGTATTGCGGCGCGATTGGTTGTCCTCGTTTGGCTACCTTGTTGATGGCATCAATGGCCATTTCTCGTTTTTCCTTCATGATGGTGATGCGCCGTTGTGCTTCATGGTTCTTTGATGATCGCACCGTCGGAGGGGAGGCATTGATTTCATAGCCCAATAGTATTTGATTCGGGGACAGCCCCGTGGTCTCGTTTCGCCGGTTATTGTGCACAGCCGTGGCTACAGGTATCCAGTGAGTCCAATCTTCTGGGGATGCGGAGGTAACCAGACGGAGATACTGTTCGACCCATTGATTCTTTCGTTCAGATAGGCCATCTGTCTGGGGTGGAATGCTGTGGAGAGATTCTGCTGGATGCCGAGTTGTTCATTGATTCCTTTCGCGAAGTGAGAGGTGAACCTGGGGTCCCGGTCGCTGATAACTTTTTGTGGCAGACCAAACCATTTGTAGACGTGTTCTAGGTATAGCTGGGCGATGCCTGGTCCTGTGATCATAGTGGCGCAGGGGATGAATACCACCGCTCTGCTACATCCATGGTCGACGATGGTTAGTATCGCATCCTTTCCCTTGTGTTTGGGCAGACCCGTAATAAGGTCCATGGCTATCTGCTGAAAGGGGAGCGTTCCATCTTCCGTTGGGATTTGAAACGCTGGAGTTTTCTTCCGATGGGTTAAGATTTTGTTTTGCTGACAGGTAGCACAGCCCTTGATGTAGTTGGCGATCCATTGATTCATTCCTGGCCAGGTGGTATGTTGTTTGGCCTTTCGGATGGTTTCATCTCTGCCGGGGTGCCCGGCAGTGGGGTGATCGTGTACTAGGTTCATCAGCGCTCGTCGTTCTTGCTCCCTGGACGTGATGGTGTTGATGAATTTGTCTGATGGGAGCATTGTCACTGCCTGGTTGTCGTTCTTTCCTTCGTCGGCATCATTTGGTCGGGATAGGGCGTCGGCGGAGGTGTTGGTTTTCCCAGGTACGTATTCGATGTTGAAATCATACTCTTGTAAATCGGCGTGCCATCGGGCTGTTCGTCGGTTCAGGTTCTTTGGGGACTTCCAGTACTGGAGGTTCGCGTGATCCGTTAGTATAGTAAATGGTTCTTTTGTCCATCCCAAGTAAGGTCGCCAGTGTGCCAGAGATTTCATGATGGCAAGGAGTTCTCGCTCATATATGTCGTAATTTCGTTCGGTGGGGGTGAAGGTCGTTGAGTAGTACGCTATAGGGTGCAGTTTGGGTTTGAAGTTTCGGATGGCACCAGTTTTGGTCGTAAGGGGTGCTCTGGGTTCTGCCGCTTGCGAGAGTATGGCGCCCACGCCGTACGCGGATGCGTCAGTTTGGAGGTAGAATCGTTTTTCGAAGTCAGGTTGGGTGAGGACTGGTTGGGAGCACATGAGCGTTTTGAGGTGGGAGAATGCCTGGGCCTGTGCCGGGCCCCAGTGCCAGGTTGTGGTCTTCTTTGTGAGGTCGAGGAGCGGCCGGGCGATCTTGGAGTAGTCTTTGACGAAGTAGCGGTAGTACCCAGTAAACCCGAGGAACTTTCGGACGTCGGTAGGTCGACGAGGGGCTGGCCAAGCGGCAACGCTGTCGAGTTTCGAGGGGTCCATACGGAGGGAGTTATTCCTGACAATGACACCGAGGTATTCGATTTCTGGCTGGGCGAACGTGCATTTCTCGGGTTTAAGATAAAGGTCGTGTCGCTCCAGGACGTCGAGGACATGATGGGTGAGCCGTTCGTGTCGTAGCCGGTGTTGTTCGTCGGTTTCTCCCTTGAGGGGCTTTGTGTGGATCGCGATGTCGTCCATGTAGACTGACAGCCAGCCTTGTGCTACCTCCGTACGGAAGATGGTGTTCATCATCATTTGGAAGGTGGCCGGGGAGTTAGTGAGGCCGAAAAACATTACGGTTGGTTCGAACAGGCCTTCTGGTGTGAGGAATGCGGCCTTCCACTCGTCGCCAGGTTTAATCCTGATATTGTTGTAGCCCCAACGGACGTCGAACTTAGTGAACAGGGTACAGCCACTGAGTCGATCAATGGTTTGGGGAATGAGGGGGACACATTGCGGTTCTTCTTGGTCCATTTGTTAATGGGGCGGTAGTCTTGGACGGGGCGTAGTTTGCCATCCTTCTTTTTAACGAAGAAGAAGTTGGCGGCGTATGGACTCCAGGATTCTCGGATGGTCCCTCGTCGTAGGTGCTCTTCGACGAAGCGGTGCATTTCTTCTTGTTCTGCGCGGTTGAGGGGTAGCAGACGGGCGGGTAAGGTTGCTGGGGCGTCAGGGAGCAATTCTATTGCGTGGTCCCAAATGGTATGTCGTGGTAGCCGTTGTGATTGTTCTTCGTCGAATACTTTCTTGTGTCGGGCGAAGGTGGGGGTATTGCTCCCTTGGTTTGTTTGTTATTAGGTTTAGGGTGGATGGTTACTGATCCGATGTAATAGCGGCCTTGTTCTAGTTGGTTTTGTTGCCGAGGTATGTTTCGTTGCCGTGGGACAAATCGGGCTTTGTCTGCATCTGGGGCTCGGAGGATGATGGGTAGTTGGGTGTGGTCGATCCATCCTTTAGCCCAATCGATGTTGGGTTGTACCGCTGCGAACCATGAGTATCCTAATATTGCCTGATTTTTGCCTAGGTCCGTAAGGAAGAATCGAAGGTTGGTGCGCTTAGTTCCTGTGGTGACCTGTAGATCCGTGTAGTATTGCAGCTTCCCTGCTTTGTTTTCTGTATTGTCCACATTGTAGAGCGTTCTTGGTTCGTCCAGTTGTTTGATGGGGAGTCGTAGCCATTTTGCGAGGGAGAGGTTAAGGAAGTTTTCTGTTGCGCCCGAGTCTATTAAGGCGACGATTTCGGCCCTTTTTGCTTTTGTCTGAGTATAGCAGCGGACTGTCATTGATTTTCGTGCTGAGATATATACATCATCCTTAAGCGTTCGTCTAATCAAGGCCGACCTAATTAGACTATTCAAAAATCCGGTTGAGGACCCTGTCCTAGTTCCTGGATGAGTTGTTTCCTGTCGTCGAAGGTCATGGAGTCCATTTGACTCTTTATGTGGGCTACGCGGTCGACCTCTGGTTCTTGGTAGTTGTCGCCATATGGATCTTCTGGTTCGAAGTCTATGAGGTTGATCCGCCTCTTGTCCTTTCTAGCCGGGCGATTTGGGCATTCTCTAGCGAAGTGTCCTTGTTGTCCACATTGGAAGCAGGCCCCATTGCGAGGGGTGGGAGGTGGTCCTGCGAGGTTGATTCGTCCCGGCCCCCGTCTTGGGGGTGCTCTGTTCCTTCCCAGATCCATAGGGACTGGTTGGTTGTTCATCCACCTTGGTGCATTTGATGAATTGTACGTGGGTTGAGGGGGGGTCTATAATTCTGGTGGGAGCGATTGTGGTCGTAGAATGGCCGCGGTGGTGTCCTTTGTTGGAACCTCCCTTGCCCCTGGTAGACCGAGGGGAAATGTGTCCGTGTCCCCTTCATTGCTTGTTGTTGGGCCAGAATTTGTTTTACTTCATTCTGCGCTTGGACGCTCTGGATAGCTCTTTCTTTGATGGCTGGGTAGGTTTCTACCGTGGGCGCCCTCTTTACATCTTTGAGCGTTTCGGGTGTTAGCCCGCGAGGAATTGTCAAATTGTTTCGGGGTTTCCGGTGGTGTAGTTGGCCAATCAGGCCAGCTCTTCGAACTTGCTAACGTATTCGTCGATCTGATCCCCTTTCATAGCGTGGGTTTGTAGCTCCGTTCGTGCTCGTTCCTCCTTTGCTGTATCCTGGAATTGTGCTTCAAATTCGTCTAGGAATTGCTCCCAGAGAGCTGGGACGTTGTCCACTGCCGGGTCCAGACGATCCAGGAAGCCTCCAGCATCGCGTACCCATCCTGCGACCCGGGGTCCCTTCATGTGTGTAAGGGTGAATGCTATCTTCTTCATCGGTGAATTGTGTCCAGCAACGTCGCTGTTAAGTCGAAAGTACATTTTTACGTCTTCGATGAATGCGTCCGCTTTCGTTCTATCCCCATCGAATGGGTCAGGTTGACTTCCCATGGTTCGTACATCTGCTGCGGCAGGTATTGGCACCAATGCATTGGCGGGTCCTCCGCCTCCTCCTCCACCTCCGCCTCCTCCTCCTCCTCCGCCTCCACCTCCACCTGGGTTGGGGGGAGGGAGTCGCTTAAAGGCTTGGTGAAAGGCGGTACGGAGGGATTGGGCGGTGGCAGGGGTTCCGGACTGAGTTGTTGGGTTTGAGGAGGTTCCTGTGCCGGTCTGGGTGGTTGTTGTCGTAGTCATTGCGAGGAACGTTCGCTGCTGGAGTGGTGGGTTACTTGTTGTTGTTGGTGCCGCTAGGAAGAAGTTTCGTTGCTGCGGGTTACTCGGGTTCGTTCAATTTGTACTGGGCTATGTCTGATTGCAGCGTCGATTGGGTCTCTTTCGTCGTCTGATGGTTCTTCTCCTGGCTCTTGGGGTTTCCTGATGGGCTGGGTGCCCTGTCGTCTTCGTCTAATACGTCCCTCTGATAAGCTGGTGGGGAGTCTGGCTTTGGCGCGTCCGCTGTTTCGATAGTGGTGTCAAAGTTGTGAGCGTCGTCGAATTCCTCTCCTAGTAGGAAATTCCTGTTGTCTGGGGTGATATGGATTTTGTACCACTTGTTGCTGAATAGGGCCACCGGTATAGCGCGTTTGAACTTTAGCTTGTCGCTGTCGCAGAAGACCAGGTACTGCTTTCCTGTCTTATTGTCCTTGTTGTATCGTTCGATCAATATGATCCTTGAGTTTGGTCGATATCTGGTTAATTCCTCCTCCTTGAGGTAGAACTCCTCGAGTTCGTCGTACGGATCAGCCACCGTAGCTTTGTCGTTTGTAAGAAAGTTGAGTCTAGTGTCACCGCCGCTACTAGCGACCGCCGTGTGATAGACTTTGGATGGTACTTTGAAGTAGAAGAGCTAAGGGCTAAGCCCCTTAGATGCGTCTGAGTAAGGGTACGTAGCCTCTGTACGTTATACCAGAGGTTCCCCTTGTGAAGTAGAGCTCGAGCGGAGAAGGGAAGGGTGGTTTGTGGTCACTAGCCTCGTATTCTGATAGACAGGAGACTCAACTTGGAGCTTCCCAATCCAAGTTGACGCCGTATAAATACATCCCTGAGTGGACTAATGGAGACGCAAACCCGTAGACGGAGATACCAGTATGGGGTAAGTAACTAATTCAACTGTACTACCCGACTGTCCCTAGAATGCCCGACGGAACGATAACAAGCCGATGGATACAAATACAACCCCGGACAATCCGTATCGATAGCTCAAAACACCGAGAAGTCCAGAAGAGCAGCCCGCACTGCTATCAATCCTATGCATTTAGTTTCACAAGCCGACGATCAAGGGAATCACACGACACAAGACACCGAAACAAGAACAAACCCTGAAGTCCGGATCCTGAATGGAACTTACCCCTGTCCGTAAGGCGTACAAGCTAGCCTTACCCCAGAGAGCCGGTTACAGTCAGAGGCCCGTTTCTTTTTAACTCAGTGGATCCTTACACCTTTGATGGCACATGTGTAGGAGTTAACACTCCATTGGATTCTTTCAATTCCGCAGTAGATATAGTCATCGCTGCCCTTGAGCGTGGCTACTGCACAAACCGTGACCCGGCCCCTTTGGGACCCAGTGACTGGGCCAGATTAATCAGTGCTCTGTCAGTGGCGATCGGAAGAGGATATCACCGCCAATACACGCCAGACCAGGAGGCTGCACTTGAGAAAATGAGGGCGGAGGCCACTGACCCCAACCCCCTCCTAAGCATATACCCAACGTTCTTCCACCGCCTAGGCGTCACAGTGGAGGAAATCGCTTTTCACATCGGGACTGATGCCAAGGAGGGGCTGGACGGCTACCAGGAATGGTACAGCGTCCTTAAAAATAACTTTACCAGAAAAGCAACGAAAGCAGCCGCTGCCGAAGTAGAGGAAAAATGGCTTACCTGGAAAGCTAACGAACTTGACAGGCTTGCAACGTCTTTCAAGAATGAAATCGGAGCGAAAGCAAGAGAGAAAGGTAAGAACTACTTCATCGAAATGGCTGAAAGACTAGGTCTACAGGTCATACACGAGAAGGCCCCTACCGAACCCACCCCACCCCCTCCCCCACAACCGGAAGGAAACGCACAGCCTCAGGTTCATTGCCAAAGGCAACACCTTCAACTCCATCCACCCCAGTGGCGACGAGGATCAACCCTCCACGCGCCGCAAAGCGACCCACCTCTATCTCACCCGCACCACGGGGACGGAAGACTACACCAACCTCCCAACCCACAATGCGTGTAGACCCTCCCAAACCCTCATCCAAAGAAAAAAGCCCCGACTCCACCAATCTGGCCGAGGCAAAACCCGGAGGAAAACAGGCCCGCCCAAGTACCACTTGCCGGCCCCCTGCAACAACCCCGGATCAATCAAACACGGCGGACCTAACAGCGACAGTACTATCAAAAATACTGGCCCGCCTGGAGGCGCTGGAAAAACGATCAATGCCCCCACCAACGAAGCACCTGGAACCACGGAACAAAACTGCTCCGGCACCGGTCATCCACAAGAAGATGCTAACCCCAGCCGCAGCATGTTTAACCCTCCCCAGACTCAGGAACCGATGGAAGAAGAGGGAGAGGACTTCACACAGGTCACCCGAAACGGGAGGGGAAAAAAGGGAAAGGGTAAGACAAACCCCCCACAGATTAACCTCACCCCCGCATCCTATGCCAGCGCCGCGGCATCAGCGACCAACACCAAACAACCGGATGCACCTTCCAGACCGAATGACAAACTTCCCGCGATCACCGAGGTTACAGTCATCCGATCTGGAACCGGAGGCCACCCAGACTCCCAAATTGAAACGAGCATACGGGCCAGAGCACCCGATGCAATCGTCCGAGAGGTGCGTCTTAAAATGAAAAATGCAGTCCCCAACCCGATCCCACTTCGAGCGGGTCGCTGGAGCATCCAGGCACGCAGCAAAGGTAACTTTGTATACTCATTTGATGGTAACATCCCCTTCGACCTAATCGAGACGTATGAGCGCATTCTGTTGATGCCCTTCTACGGCTCAGGAAAACTCAGCCCCTCTATGGGGTGGACCCGTCTTCTGGCCCATGGAGTCCCAGTCTTCGACGAGAACTGGTTCGCCACTGGGCCGGAAGCACTTCTAAAGGAAGTGAAAACCATGCCGGGGCTTAAGAAGGCACACTTCGCTATGCCACCGAGGTGGCTAAAACCTATTGACCGAATTGATTCAGACTACTCCACAATCACCTTCGCTATCTCGGACCCTGACGGCTCCATTACTAGCAAGCTACTGAAGGGCCGAGCAGCGCTATTCGGGAAAGAGGTAACCCTCCAACGATGGGTGGATAAACCGATGTTAGTGCAGTGCTCGCACTGCCACACCCTTGGTCACATCAAAACATCGAGAGCATGCCAGTTGGGTAAGGACTCGGTGAAATGTTATATCTGTGGAGGGGCCCACAAGTCCGAAACTCACGACCAGAAATGCCCCCGGAAACATACAATCGCAGGCATCTGCGACTGCAGTCACTTCAAGTGCCTCAACTGCAATAATAAGGGGCACCACTGTAAGGACACGCGATGCCCAGCACGGGACAACTTTCGCCCGCGCACAAATCGCAAATTGCGTAAACCTAAGAAGAACGGTAAAAACAAGGACTGGGCCCCTGAGGGAGAGCCCGACACTCTCCCCGTAAACCCCACACTGATAGACCTAGACGACGACGACGACCTCTATTCAGCACCGCCCCTTCCCAACCCGACTAGGCGTGAGGTAAGGACGGCATTGCACCATGAGAGGATAGACAACATTTGCAGAGCCCTCTCCCGCAAAGATGACAACTCACAGGCAGGGAACGGAGGCGCCAGCGGAAGTAACGTCACGCTAGACTACGACCCAGAAGAATTTCCAGAGGCCCTAAACTCCTCACCAGAGCCGATGGACACGGAATTCATACATGCTGATTACTCCCCTTCGCGTCCCCAGGGTGACGCAACTACCGCGAACCATGCCTAAATGCCTGCACAACCCTCTATTAATATAGCATCTGCGAATATGCGCAAGCGCAATGCAGTTACACATGCTCTACTTAACAGCATTAAAGATACTGACCTAATACTCATACAGGAGCCGTGGTTCAATCAAATTGGCACTGCAAGAAAAGACGACGCACGCGAAGGGGTAGATGTCATGGGAGGAGTAGCTTCCCTGGCATGGGACATCCTATACCCTGGCTTCGGTAAGGATAAGCCACCTAAGACAATGGCTTACGCCCGAAAACAAACACAAGGCACCGCACACTATACAGTGGTGCCGCAACTAGACGTCTGCTCACACCCAACAGTCCAAGTCCTGGACTTAATATTCGACAACGAGGAATGGCGAGTGATTAATTTTTATCACGACGTCCGAGATAATTCGTCACTTGATACCCTTCTAGGTCTGGACATCGATGCGACCACCCCTACACTTGTCATAGGCGACTTCAATGCCCACTCTCAGGCCTGGTCCCCGCCGGACGTCACTCGCTCTCGAGGGGCCACGTGCATAGAAGAATGGGTGGCCATGAACTTACTCACCCTGGCTAACATGCCCGGAGAAATTACCCGGAAAGGTGCCAACCACGAAAAGGACTCGGTAATCGACCTCGCATGGTACAACGAGGCAGCAATATCGGCCTCAACCTTCTCAGGAATCTCAGTGGATTGGGAAGGCAGTCTAGGCTCAGACCACGCAATGCTGCATGTCTCAGGCAACACGCGCGAACCTCCAGCCCAACAGGACCAAGCATTAGACCTGGGTTTCGTAATTGACCCGGAAAAAGGTGAAGAGTGGACAAAAACTTTTAAGGAAAGATCGCGCGCTCCCTCCTTCCAACCCACACCCACCGAAGCTGAAATTGAGGAGGAAGCTGAGAACTTTACAGCCGACATCCACAAGACCAACGAAGAAATCTTCCGAAAGCGAAGGCCCTATCACCCAAAGGCTTCACCGTGGTGGAATGCCGCCTGCACTGTAGCGGCCCAGAACTTACGGAACGCCCAAACCACAGAAACCCGAGGCATAACCCAAGCTAGGCTAAAGGGCACAGTAAAAGCGGCCAAGCGTAAGTGGGCAGACGAATACATCGAGAAAGCTCAACTATGGGACGTCGCCGCATGGCAACATGGACGACGGCTATCCAATGTCCCGTCACTACGAGGACCGGAAGGCATAGTCCACACCCACAAGGAAGTAGCTGACATCTTATCACAACGTTTTTTCTCCCAATCACCGCCTGATGTAGCCCCCAGCTTTGTCGACGATCCACCGCCTCACCCAACACGAACACTGCCCCCAGTGGACCGAGACATGATCGAGTCCCTTCTCAACAAGGCAGCTAACCGGTCGGCACCAGGGCAATCCAGACACACCTGGATACTACTTAAATGGGTTTGGAAAGCGGACCCTGACCGACTAGTAAACCTGATATCAGCATGCCTGAGAGCAGGCCACCACCCACGCCCATGGAAGGAAGCGATTGTGTGCGTAATCCCCAAACCGAACCGTGCTGACTACACCCTCGCAAAAAACTACAGACCAATCTCACTCCTCGAGTGCCTCGGCAAGTTACTGGAGAAGGTGATAGCAAAGATTATCTACAGCGAAATGGCTAAGTACGCGCTGGTCCCTACCACGCAATTCGGAGGCAGGAATGCATCATCTACGCTAGATGCAGGCCTCACCCTCCTACATGACATCGAAGCGGCTCACAGGTCTAAGTTAAGGGCAGGACTCCTTCTCTTTGATATACAAGGATACTTCGACAATATTAACCACAATAGACTAATACAGATCTTCACGAACTTGGGATTTGCACCGGAACTAGTTAGCTGGTGCCAGTCCTTCCTCAAAGACCGCACAGTCAAACTCAAATTCAACAGTAAAATCTCGGATCCTTTCGAGTCCGAAGTCGGCACCCCTCAAGGATCCCCGGTGTCCCCCGTTCTATCCACAATTTACACGTCCCCCTCCTTCACAAGATGAAAGAGTGGACTAACTCATCCCTAGGTATATACATCGACGACGGCGCCATCTTCGCATGTGGTGAAACCTGGAACAAAATAGAAGCCACCATGCGCAAGGGATACTCCTCATGCCTGGATTGGCTAACGAGGGCTGGCCTAAACGCAGAACCGGCAAAGACAGAACTTATATTCTTCAAGAAACCAAGAGAACGCGTCGAACCCCCTCACTTCATCCACCTCCCACTCCCATCGCATGGCACATACAAAGTACACACGGCAAACACCCTCCGATACCTAGGTTTCTACTTCGACGCTCGACTATCATGGTCACACCATGTAAACATAATGTGCAACCGAGCGCGAGCAACCCTCAAGGCACTACAACTACTAGGAAACTCAGTCCGTGGATTGGATCACGCACGCTGGCGTTTAGCGTATAACGCTATTTGCCTGTCAGTCCTCACCTACGGATGCCAACTCTGGTTCAAAGGAAAACAGGTAACCCTCGTTAAAAAAACTCCAAACAGTCCAGAATGACGCAGTACGACTGATATCGGGGACTTTCCGCACCACGCCCCGTGACCCACTGCATCAACTTCTCAACATTTTACCTATGGATCTATGACTAAACATGATTGTACAGAACGCGGCACTACGACTGTACAGAGTCCCGAAAGAGAGCCAACTGCTCAGGAGGCTGGGTGACGCATGGCATGCCCCGACCACGGACGACTCACCACTACCAGCCCCAATTGGATGCGAAATAAAAACGACTCTACGCGAAATGGCCGCTAGAGTCCAGCAAATGGCCCACGCATTGAACCCTTCCCCGAAATCCCACCCGGAGCGCCAACGTGGAACGGCAGAGTCCAGACAATCCCCAAACAGAAAGACTGGGACTATGAGGCAGTCACTAACGCACTCACGACAGGATGCAGAGAAGGCTCCCTAGTCAACATTTTTCTGTGATGGTGTCCGCTCGAACATGGGACGCGACAATGGAAAGCAACTGGGAGCCACCTCAGCAGTACTATACCAAGAGGGAAGAGAACTCAAACATGTAGAGAAAGTACTTGGGGAAACGGTGACAGACGCAGACACATCTCTCCGAGCCCTTCACGCAGCCTTCGACACACTCACTTACTTCCTAGGTCAAGCAACGAAGCAATCAAACCTTGTAACAATCTCATCGCCCTCCAGCGCTACGATAAAAAAAGTGCTGGACGCCTCCCCACATAACGATCAAGAAGAATCCATCTCCTTCTTGAGAAGACTAAGTAACATCCTTGAATCCTACCCGGATACTAACATCGTCCTCCTATGGCTACCCAAGAAGGTGGCCTCTACAGGTTTCGAACGAGCCAAACAACTCGCTATGGAGGCAATCCGCATGGCGGACCCTGATGACATCATAGAACCCCACACGATTAACAACCAAAAGAATTCGACAAAGGATGCCGCAATCGCGAAATGGGCCGAGAGATGGCACCAGTCGCCACATACCTCGAAGGCCTACCGAACAGCGCTCACCATGCCCCCAGATGGGAAGCCACATCACATGTTCCACGCTGCACAATCATCAAACACAGAACCCCCAGTTAAGTTCTCACGCCTTACGCACTCAACTTTCTACCGGTTCATCACAGGACATGCCTTCACTGGCGAATACACACAACGCTTCTTCCCACAACATACCCAGAACAAATCGCTTGCCAATGCGGCGAGCCCCTTCAAACGATAGAGCATGTACTCTTTCACTGTACGTTATTCACCGCCGCGCGCCGCAGACACCTCACAGTCAGCGGCCGCCCTCGAAGCTTTCCACAGCTGCTCGAAAATCCGAAGCGCGTCCAAACGCTGCTTCGGTTCCTAGAGGAGACAAGGGCCTGCAATAAACCGCGGGCAGAGTGGGAACCGGGATGATGCACAGGGCTTTCTTTTTTCTGCAGCGGAGTCGCCCCCGCAGCCAACTACATACGACCACCAACCAACATATCCTTATTACTGCATATAGCCAGCTCACGCTGGCTTCCTTTTCCCAATGTAAAACGCCTAAGCATACTGTGTAGTACCTACGCGACCGCCTCTGTACCCCGTTGTACGCGCTGCGGAATACAAATTCGGATTTAAAAAAAAAAAAAAAAAAAAAAAAAAAGACCAGTTGGTGTGAATACCATACCGAAGTCAGAGACCCGGATAGGGCGTAACGCTGAGACAGGGAAGAGCTCTGGCAATATTAGATAATACAGAACGGAAGACCGTAGTAACGGGTGGACATGACCATATGCAGAGAGACCCTAACATCGAGCATCCGAGACGAAGTTGCCAGTGAGCAAAGGTACTTTTGCGGTTACAAAAACCTGGCGGTGTTATGTGCCAGTGGCCAACTTATAAGGAGTCCAAAGTGAATATTTTTGACGTATCAACCTGTTTGGAAAAAACATAGCTGCAGCCGCCGCCGCATTAGCTGAATTCTTATATGTGGACAGGGCTGCTACTAGCAAGGCTTGAGTTATCGAGTTGACATGTACCATTTTTCACATCGCCCCACGTTGGCACGTCCCCGGGCCCTGTTAGCACAAGTACAGTAAGTTACTGTATGGTTGCGCCTAGCAGTCCTTGAGTAGTCCGGTTGTCAGATCTTCTTAACACCCGGGCCGCCGTGAATAGTCGAACCGATGATCGATGAACCGAGATGAACGCAGTGGATCTCGGAAGCTTCGGAAGCGGGTGTGCCAGGTGATCATTACGTCAAGTCTCAGTTGGGGTTCGGTTGCAGTGATGGTACTGTACTGTACGATATAGATTACCGCACTTCTCTCGGCAATGATAAGAAACACCGACCACTCCGCGGGAGTTCACATCCGCCCACTCCCAGAATCTTCGATTACGACAGGTTTGCCTTGAGTTCCACTCACCCTGAGGTAACGAACTCTACGTCCTGGCCTGTTCCTAACGCTGGTCATGGGAGCTATCATAGCAGCACCACCTGTGCGCTTCTAGCTGACGGAACCTGCCGTACACTGGCAGGCGAGCGCTCCAGAATACAAGGGGAACATGCACGGCGCTATTTTGTGTCCTTTAGTGCCTCTCCACCGCCTCTCCGCCCTCTTATTGTAATCGTGATGTCAGGAAATCTTGAAGGTGATGAAGAAGAAGGACGAAGAGGTGAGCCTGTGATCGTCTCTCTCCCTTTTTGCTTCGAAGTGCTAACTGCCGTCCGATTGATGATGCAATCGGATCCACCCCTTCAGTTGAAGAGCCCTCAAAGACTTTGACGATAGTGCCAATGACCTATGGTCCCTGTTCGGAAAGCAAGCTAAGAGCTATGATGAAGCATGGGCAAAGGCCTTGAAGGAAGACATGGATGGGGTGCTAATATTCGTATGTGGATGTTTTTCCTACTTGGCCAGGGTTGATGTCACTCTCATTCCAGGCTGGTTTATTATCTGGTGTTCTCACCGCGTTCCTCCTATCAAAGATCCAGAGTTTGAAAGCGAACCCCGCAGACCAGTCGGTGTATTTCCAGAATCAAACTGTTCAGATACTTGATCGAATATCGCGACAACTCGCCTCGGCGGACGGCCAGATCTCGGTCAATTATACTCCCCCATTGCCTTACCCGACCTTTCATCCCTCGGTGTCTGACCACCGAGTAAATATTTTATGGTTCATTAGCCTCGTATGCAGTCTTTCTGCCGCCTTCCTCGCGACGCTCGTCCAGCAATGGGCTAGGGGTTATATGCGCCTCTTCACGTCGCCTAGAAAACCCTTGAAGACTGCGCGGATTCGAATGTTTTTGTTCGAACGCGTCGAGCGCTTACCAAAGGTGGCAGAGTTCGTCCCCGGGCTCATCCACTTCTCCCTTATACTTTTCTTCACCGGGATCATTGACATCCTCCGACACATCGACAAAACCATCTTTATCACCACCCTGGTTTTCATCGTGGTCGGCGCATCCTTCTATCTTTACTGGGTGATTGCACCAATGTGGAATCCACAATTGCCCTATCGGACCCCATTTTCAGTCTACATTTCGAATGTCATCCGAAAACTGCTTCGTCTTGCGAGCATGGAAGATTCTGCGATGAAAGAAAGTGAGGGTCGCACGAAGCGGGACGTGCGTGCCCTTCAGTGGCTAATTGACGACATTAATGAGATCGATGTGCAGACCTTCGTACTGGCATTTATTGACTCATTCAACGAGAAGTGGGGCCGAAACGTTTGGAGAGCGGTCGTTAGCGACGACCCTGTTGACCAACCTCGTCCTGGTCGTCCGTCTCCACGCGAAGGAGCCACCGTCTATCACCTCTGCAGATACGTGCGGCTTTTTCTCGAGAAAGCGAGACATTCCACGGATACGGACGTACGACGTGGGCATACGCGCGAATGGATTGAAGCAATGGCGTCGCTTGTATGCCTTACCGATGTCAAACTGGGTTCGTTCGGACAAGTCGGAGAGGTTCTTAGCGAAGTAGGCGAAAAAGAACAAACAAACGATCCGTCGGCGGATTGAACCCGTTGTTCACCGTGCGCTGGACATGCCTCTCGCTCGTGGCCATCAAGCAGATAGTTAACGACAGCCGCCGGCTGCAAAATATGGCGAAGTTCGCGCTCGACGGAATCATACTTTTCCAGACAAAATCTGGTAGCCGAGGAAACGTGGAAACGGCATTGACGGCCGCACAGAAGATGGACGGTTATCTGGAGAAGGCGTGGGCGGCCATTTTGGATCTACGTCAAGCTTTAGAGCCCTGGGACCAGAACCAGACCGGGACGGAATCCAAGATCAGAAGTATTCTAAACGTTCACGAAGCATCGATTCACGAGCTAGAGGGCATTGCAAGGGAGGCAGCTGATCTGGAAGACATTGATTGGCGAATCCGCCTTCTCCAGGAAACAATGGATGAGGTTACACACAAGTTGATGCGACATCTCCCAGGTGTATTCTTTGACAAGCTGCAGCCCTCAGTACCTTCGATGACAAGCGAAGCCTCCGAGCTGCCTTCCGTTGAAACCACCCCCATCCTACCACAATTGGTACGTCCCGGACAGCAACTTCAGAGTTTATGCATTCTCGGCCGAAGATTGCGCGATATAGCCGAGGGACAGAACACCGAATTGCAAGAGGATACCATCAAAAGCTTGGCGTACCTTCGCGAGGTCCCTGTCTCATTGCCCGAACTCAAGCACCTGATGGAACGTCAATTGGGGCGTCTGCTAGACCTACGTGAAGGCCGCGGTCTCGGTTTTACAATCGAACTTCTCCTCCATGCGCTCCGCCAGCTCTTACCAACATCTCCATCGCCCGACACGTCTTCATCGTCCGAGTTGACGAAGGAATTCTATACCCGCACCTTTGATGTTATCACATCTAACTCGGGGACGATCAACAATTTGGACGGGACACAGCGAGTTCTCCTCGATATTCTCTGCGATCTTGTAATCAAAAGGCGTGGGATCTTTTCCTTTTCTGACTTTACCTACCCGCAGTATATCGTGGACATGCTCCTGGCTCTGTTAAGAAAAATGGTCAAGGGACACAGATGCTCACATCCTCGTCTCATTGACAATGTACTAAATGAACTGAGGAACGAGGATCACAGGAATTGTACGGACCATGGCATCCGCCTCCAGGAAGAAGTGTTGAATGCCTTCTCCAATCCCGTGCCTTTGTAGTCCTTTAACGCAACCAAGACTCGAAATCCGTGCACACGCGGATCGAACCCCTCTTTCCTCTCTGGATGGTGGCACGGAACGTTCCATGGCTGCTGCTGTCCCAGAATTGGAGGAGCTATTATTTTGGATCCAGAAGCCATGGGAAGCTGAGTGGGAGGACAAGGACTCTAATTTGCAGAAGACTCGGAGCGTACACAAGTACATGTAGTGCGGTCGTGTGGTACTTAGTAACGGCGACGCAACATATTCACTGAGATTACGTAATAAACAAGCAAACGTGAGCAAATACGAAGTATGCATTCGGCCGGCCGGCCGCAGCAGGTCGTGACCTCATGGGTTTTTGACCCATTTTACCATTCCCATGGGCAATTGCCTCAGCAGTAAAGCTATCGTACCTTCAAGCCCACCCCCATCGCTTCCCATACCCTGGCCGGAGTCGGCCCAATGCACTCACCCAACATCCATACCCTCGCCAAATGCCTATCGGTCATCACTCCTGGCTTCGTCATCTCAAGGCAGTAGACGAATGCCCACACATTCTACCACTCCACCTAATAATGTTGTAATAACCTCGACACCACCTCCCAAGCCTGTTGTGGTAGGGCGTACGCAACCCCAAGATACTGCATCATTACGCCGCCGCGATGGTAGGGACTACCCGCCTTCGTCATCCGGGGGCAATGTATTCACCTCGCAACATCCAGATTGTCAGGAACTGTATTCACACCAACACCCATCCTGTGGAACGGGTCCTATGCAGCGGACTAGATCCATGTCGATGGGTGCGACACCTATAATCTCACATGGCGATGGACACCAACGCGTTGGCACACAATCCATGTCAGGGCTGTCTTCGGCGGCAACCAAAATGCTAGCCCGGAGACAGGAAGGCCCACCGTCTCTCCCTTCCTCTTTGCACAGCCTACTTTTCAACAACGTCAGGTATGCAGTCAGGCGTTGCTCTGCCAGTCATTACTACTACCGTACCATCATCTTTAGATTCAGAATTCTCGTGGTCGGAGCAGTAAGTACTAGTGTTGTCTATCACACTGGCCGTAGACGCATGTATATTCCATCGTAGCGAGGCTCTGGCAAGTCCTCACTCATTAAAGCTATTTTCAAAGTGGATTTGTCGGTACGTGCCCAGTTATCTTCTCACTCCTGCCTCACGAGCTTATGCGCCTTGCAAAATTACTAGGGGTCTCCAATTAATATATGCGGCAGAACTGCTGAGTTTTGTCCCCGCGACAACGACCACGTTATGGTCCACGAATGTTCGGCATCTGGACCCGAAGAAATGCAAGTCATCCAGGCTTTTATCTCTGCCCACAACCACGAGGACTGCCCAGCTTCGGAAAGATTACACGCTATTTGGTAAAGATGCGATGTTTCATGTGGCCGTAGAAATACACAGCTGATGGCGACCTTTAGGATATGCGTCCCAATGTCGGATGTTGTCGATGGACAGTTCGATGAGGATGTAGTAAGAGTGCTTTTGGGTACTGGAGGTGAGGACACTCAATAAAGATCTTTCAGTCGAAATAAATAGATGACTATTAGTGCCCGTCGTCATTGTCTTCACCAAGTTAGACCTGATTGTCCCAACGTTTCATCCCGTAACTACGAGGACGAAAGGGCTAGGGCTAGGTCATGTCGCTCTCTGTTCAGAAATGTGCCGACCAATATTGTTTCTAGTAATTATTCTTTCGTATGCGTTGTAGAGAAGGGCTGTCTCACGCCTTGCCTTGTTTCAGTACGCCCGGGGTTTCGTGATCTTATCGATAATGTAGTCGCAACAACAGATGAGGTCATCATTGCATCGTCACGGAATATCTCTGCGTCGTCCGCATACGGGGCACAACGAGTGTTCCCTGTGACACTTGCATGGTCAGTCTCACAGAGAGCAAGTCGTGACATTAACATCGAAGCTGCCATTGAGTGAGTAATCTTACTTCTACTTTTGAACCTATTTTCAGTTCTCATTGGGCGACAGCGTTGGGCGAAACAGTGAGTAGAATATGTCTTCCGCACAATAGAAGTCAAATTGCTAAGGTTACTCGCTCACATAGGATATTGGTGTCGGCTTCGGTCCAGTGATGACTTTCGTGGAAAGACCCTCGCAGACTGCATTGAGGTTATTCATGCGGATATTGTTGGCACCTGGAACTTCCTTGATACAGACGAAGTGTGTCTTCTTTTTTCATCGTGGTTGTTCTGCGCTCATGGAGACCAGTACTTGTCAAGCAAGGCATTCAAGGCTGAAATTTCTTATGTTGTTCAGGATTTAAGTGGGTCTCCGATGAGTACCTTAACAAGGTGAGCACAGTCTACAACTTTATAGACCAGAGCCAATTGTTCAATGCGTCATTTTCTTACAAACCTAGACCAAATGGCACACAAGGGATGGGAGCTACGTGGCTGAACCGTCGTTACACGAACAGGTGAGTACGTCCTTCTTATAGTATATAGTCAGCTTCAACGTTTCTTTAGCGAGGAGACTACCTGCCTCTGCCTTGTGGCCAGCTACATTGTAGACCTCACTCTTATCCTCTGTAGGGTCTTTAGGTTTCCGGGAAATCTGTCACCTAGTGACGTTCAGTCGGTGATCAACAACTTCACTCGTTCTAGTCTCAAGACAAGGATCCACGCCGAGATTCGCAGCTTCACCCGAACGCTGCCCCATTTCGAATATCGCGGCATTGACGTTGTCGCGAAAAAAATCTGTGACTTAATCTCATTGAACTGCAATGAACCCTTCGACAATGCCCACATATAAATGTTAATGAATGATCAGCATTACCTTCTCCTGACACCGTCAAATACGATTGTTGTATACTGTACTGTCCTTACCTGTACTGACACTAGCAACTTCCGCATTTCCTTCCCTCTTTCCTTGTCTTATATCGGGTTCTACGGGACCCCTTCTTCCCCTCTTTTACATCTCTACTATAATATTAGCGGTCCTCTCCACAGATCCATTGCAGTCCTCTGGTGTTCCATACTGACATCCCTTTATCAACTCAAGCGGGCCTATCCCGAATTCCCAAACGTCGCTGCCTGCTTCTCCACATTCCTATCCACTGGGTTAATATGAGCGTCTTTGGGTCAACTGTTCCTTCACGTTTGCGATGTCCTTTCCTCATGTCCATGCTTTTCTGCTTGCACTTGTAATATAAATGCACATAATACAATATGTTTCACCTGTCATTTGTATATTTAACAAACAACACAAACCGCCACCACTACGATAGTATATTTCACGTTATATATCTTTATTGATTATTCAGATGTGTAATCTTGAACTTGAAACGTAATACTATTGGCCAACAACTACGCTATGCTATGCTATGTAATAATGTAAACAGCATAGCTCAGGTAAAAGTATACACCGCATAACTCGAATTCGAATTCGAATAAGGTTTACGGATCTATTTCCAATCACGTGACCTATAACAACCAATCAGATTTCTTATGAGTCACGTGCTGGGAAAAGTTTAACGTCAGCACGCAGTGTTGTGGATATTTGTGGCGCGTTCTCATTCTCCACAAGAGTTTGTTCGCTCCGCACTATTCTGCTACTGTTATCGTGATGTCTCAACGGAATGATCAACAGAATGATGCAGTAGAAAAGGGAGAATAGGTAAGTCTTGGGTCTTTTCTCCCCACCCTCTATGTCTTTTCCCTCCGAAGTCCTGATTGCTGTGCGATCTCGAAGATCTTGAAGAGATGACTCAGGCAGGGCGAGCTGGAACCCAAACCCAGCTACAGCAGGACGAACACTTCGAAATTGGTGTGTATCATGTACTTTTTTAGGGAATGTTTGAGGATTGATAGGATCGTGTTGAAGGCATGAATGATCGAAATGATCAAAGTCAACCCCCGAAGAATCCGACGAACAACCGGACTTTGACGATAGTGCTGATGATCTATGGTCCCTGTACGGAAAAGAAGCTAAGAGACATGATGAAGCATGGGCAAAGGCCTTGAAAGAGGACATGGATGCGGTCCTTATATTCGTATGTGTATGTTTTTCCTGCTTGGCCAGAGTTGACGTTACTCTCATTTCAGTCTGGTTTATTCTCTGCTGCTCTCACCGCGTTCGTCGTACTAAATATCCGGGATTCGAAAGTGAACCCCGAAGACCAGTCGGTCTATTACCAGAATCAAACTGTTCATATTCTTGATCGAATATCTCAACAATTCGCCTCGGCGGGTGGTCAGACTTCGACCAATTATGCTCCCCCATTGCCTTACCCGACCTTTCATCCATCGGCTTCTAACCTTCGAGTAAATATTTATTGGCTCATTAGCCTCGTGTGCAGTCTTTCTGCCGCCCTCCTCGCGACGCTCGTTCAGCAATGGGTTAGGGCTTATATGCGCGTCTTCCAGCAGTCCGGAAGTCCCCTGAAGACTGCACGGTATCGAATGTTTATGTACGAAGGTGCCGAACGTTTACCAGCGGTCGCCGAAATCGTCCCCGGGCTTATCCACATCTCCCTCCTACTTTTCTTCTTGGGGCTTGGCGACTTCATTCTTCAAATTGACACAGCCGTGTTTGCGGCCACCATAGTTCCTATCACCCTTTGCGTACTCCTATATCTCTGCTGCATGCTCGCATCAATATGGAATCCCCAATTCCCCTATCGAACACCTTTCACAGACCTCATTCAGCATCTCGTCCGAAGATTGTATTCTAGTTCTTGTTACAATTACTTCCGAGAACTGGCCAGTCCTGCAAGTGTGGAAATACTTCAAGAAAAATTAGCGATGAAATTGACCAAAGGTCGCCGGGACCGGGACGTACGCGCCTTTCGGTGGCTAGTTGAGCACAGTAATGATAGGGACGAGATGGAGGCCTTCGTACTGGCGATCCCCGGTTCTTTCAACCAGAAGTGGGTCGAGACGTTTGGAAAGAGGCCGTGACAGACGACCAGGCGATGTCTCTTGCTGTCCAACCTCACCCATCTCTACACCCATCTCTACACAACAGAACCACTGCCAACCGTCTCGGCAGATACGTGCGGAACATTTTCGAGAACGAAAGAGACGGCGTGGACACGAAGAGACAACGCATGCGTCTGCGCGGATGCATCGAAACAGCATCATCCCTTGCATGCTATACGAATGTCAAACTGGGTTTCTTCGGAGACATCACAGAGATGCTTAGCGAAGTGGGTGACAAAGAGCAGACAAACAACTCGTTGACAATCAGATCGAACCCATTGTTCGCCGTGCGCTGGACATGCCTCTCTCTCGTGGCTATCTGGCAGATAGTTAACGCCAACCGGTTGCAGGATATAACGAAGTTCGCACTCGACGGAATTGCACTCTTCCAGACAAAGTTTGGTAGTCGAGAAAATGTGGCAATGGCATCGACGGCCTCACAGAAGATGGACGATTATCTGAAGAGGGCGTGGGCGTCCGTTTTGGATCTACGTCGAGCTTTAGAGCCCTGGAGCCAGAACCAGAACAGGACGGAATCCGAGATCAGAGGTATCCTAAACAGTCGCAAGGCATCGATTGACGAGCTAGAGGGTATCGGAATGGAAGCAGCTGATCTGGAAGAAATCGATTGGCGAATCCGCCTTCTCCAGGAAGCAATGGATGAGGTTACACACAAGTTGATGCGACGTCTCCCAGGTGTATTCTTTGACAAGCTGGAGTCTACAGTACCTTCGATGACAAGCAAAGCCTTCGATCTGCCTTTCGTGGAAACCACCCCCATCCTACCACAATTAGTATTCCCCGGACAGCAACTTCAAAGCTTATGCATTCTCGGCCGAAGATTGCGCGATATAGCCGAGGGACAGAACATCGATCGGCATGGGGACACCCCCAAAAGCTTGAAGTACCTCCGCGAAGTCCCCATCCCATTCTGTGGACTCAATTACGTGATGACACGACAATTATGGCGCTTGCTAGATCTACGTGACGGCGGGGGTCTCGGTTTTACAATCGAACTTTTTTTTCTTACACTCCGACAAATGTCACCCACTTCTCCATCGCCCCAGTGGAAGAAGGATCTCTATATTGGTACCTTCCGCGTTATCACATCGAACTGGGAGACGAGCAAGGATTCAGCCGGGACGCAACGAGTTCTGGTTGATCTCCTCTGTGATCTCGTTATTCAAGGCCGCGGGATCTTTTCTGACTTTTCCTACCCATCGTATATTGTGGACATGCTCCTGCTTTTGGTGGGAAACATGGTTGAGGGAGACTGGGGCTCACAACCTCATATTAACGATATAACGCAGGAACTGGAGGAGGATATTTTCATGCATCGCATGGACAACGACCTCCGGGACAAAGTGTTGAGGGTCATCAGTGGACGGTACTATGGTACCCGCAGAGTTGAAATTGTACTTAGTAGTTGAAATCGATCTTTTTTTTGAATCCGAATCGCCACATCTCTGCTCCGGAGTCCTATGGGGTATATTCTACCGTGATAGTCTGTGTTCAACAGCATCAAGGCCCTATGGTTCCTCCATGCCACAGCACGATGTCCGACGTTGTATCTGGCTAAAAGCCCCGCTCGCTCGATCGATCTGATGGGCTAGATTAGATAGACTCGGACAACTTCCGCATTAGCTCTACTGTACGTTGACATTTCCCCTTTAGTACACATCATACACTCCGAGTCGGAGGGTAACAGTAGTTTAGTTCCGTAGCCCTAGGTCGCATAGTACCATCGTACCGAGGTGATCATCTGTACCTTTTCCTCTCTGACGCCAAGACCTGTACCGGAGTACTTACGGAAATGGGTAGTTTGTACTCCGAGTCATTGACTCTTCCTGCCTCTGTACATGTAAAATAATAGTCCCAGTTTTTGTGCTTACACACGCGCGGCGTGATACTGAGGGTCATCGGTACGGACCTCGTACAGAGCGAGTATTAAAAGCTCAGTAGTAGGGATCGTGACACAACATCTGACATCCCGCATGCTCAGTACTTTGAATTAAAGAGTAGTACCGGATCAGTTTGGTTGATTCCGCGCTTGTCCTCTCGGTGTTCCTGGCTCGGCTCGACACCGAACCGCAGTGGATCCAGCAATCCACCTCCGGACCCTACCGCATAAAGAATCAACGTATCGAAGGTTCCGGTAGTATGCAGAATTGAACTCCCGCGGAGTGGTCGGCGTTTCTTATCGTTGCCGAGAGAAGTACGGTAATCTATACTGCATGCAAGAGATGAAAATCAAACTGAACCCCCAACTGAGACTTCAATTGACGTAATGATCCACCTGGCACACCCTCATGCTTCCGATGCTTCCGAGGTCCACTGGGTTCATGTGGGTTCATCGGTTGGACTTTTCACAGCGGGCCGGGTGTTTACTAGAAGTATCTGCCGGACTTGGTTGAATACAACTGGACTGCTAGGAACACCGTAGCACCGTACAGCACTACTACTGCTAACAGGGGTCGTGAGGCGATGTGAAAAAAATGGTATATGTCGACTCGATAATTCAAGCCTTGCTGCGCGATCCTAGACGAGATATAGGCTCGGCACGCGAGTGAGTCCGGGAAGAACAGAGATTAAGAGGACCCTAGAAAACGAGAGAAAATCCAAATAATGATGCGTACGGCGGCTCGGTGGCTCGGGTTGACGCTGTGTCGTAAAAGCAGCAGGCAGAGGACAAACGATTGAAACGAAAGGGCGCGCGGGCGAGCTTGCGGGCGACGCAAAACGAAAATAGAACCAGGGAAACTGAACGTCGTATAAGGTGTCCAGTAGTGCAATTATATACTTGATCTGTCACTACCTAGAGTCCAGAAAGGGACGCAAGAGAGAGACGGAAGCGAGGGCGAGAAATTGGAAAAAGTGAGATATGGTCAGCCACATGATGAGGTTGTAACCAGGTCACCTGACACGACTCGCGACACTAGTGATAAATTGACATTTATTACAGCTGAACGTATCAGCTCGCGGTCTACGGAAACAAAAAAAGTGTATTCTACATGTAGTCCTAAAATGTACCATCAGATGTCTAGGCTATATAGAACGCTGAATACCAAATGAAAATGTTACGACGCGAAGGACTGCTTGTGTGCCTGCTCCCCGGTGAGAATCCTCAACATCCTCTCCCTAAACCTTCTAGGGCCGTACATTATGGAGTATTCGAACTGTTGTCTTGCTTCATCGAGATGTGGGCCTTCCTGTCCTTCAAAAATGTTGCCTAGAAATAACAAGAACTCGTCGACGATATAAGCAGGGTAGTATTCGTCGAATTCCCAGCGACGTGACATGGCAATATCAAGAAGGAGTTTTTGTGTTCCAAGCGAGTGTTTGTGGTTGCTCCAGTCCGATGTAATGGCCCGAAACGTGCCCGTGAATAGTGCAGAGTGGGATTCCTTTGATAGAGACGTAGATAACGGTTGCGAGATGACAAGGAAGAAGAGTTCGACTGTAAAGCCAAGCCCATCTCCACTATTCAAATCTTGCAGACGCCACAACTGTCGCTGCATCTCATCTCCCCACCAACCGCATGAAGAGTTGAAAATTTTCAGGCTCGTCAGCACCTCTTTGTACACATTGGCATCCCCGGGGTCCTGTCCTTCAAGAATATTGCGGAGTGTCAGGGCAAGGGAGCAAATGCTCTTAAGAGTCTTCCTAGGGCGTAGAAATTGAAGTTTACGAGGATTACAGGACAGTTCGACAAGGCGACTGAAGGGTATAAGCGCCCAACTGGGCTCGTCGAGAACGCCAGGAAACTGGGAGATGATTTGATGAGAATCGTCATTGATGACATTTTGGGTGCCAAATATCCCATCATCTACCCAACCAAGACGGTTAGCTTCGATATTGATTTGCTCCAGCTCCGAGATCTGAGGTTCGTGACCACGGAGGATTCCTTTTACTTCTTCTGTCAGGTCTTCTGTACCGCACAGCGCGTCGTGTAACTGTAATAGACAAAGGCTTGCTTTCTGAACGGTCCTGTCAATCTTCTGAGCCGCTGCAGGTCGTCGTTATTGCCAGTGTCATCTTCCTCTGCAAACCGATTCGTCATCTGACCCGTCCAAGTGTGCATATTCTGGTTGTCTGCCAGAATCGGTCGAATGGCCACGAGTGAAAGGCAGGTCCAGCGCGTCACAAACATCTCGTCCGTTCCTGCCAACGACAATTCCCGTATCTTTTCGAAACAACCGATATCTCCAAGCAGCTTCGAAATACCTCCAAACCAGGCAAGTTTTGCGTTGGCACAGCATACAAGTGATGCGGTGGCCTCGATACAAGTACGTGTACGCTCCCGCCACAGACCATTGTTGTTTGAAAAAAGTTGACGGTTCTTGCATATCTCTACAGAGCGGGCGACACGTGTGCTAAGCTCGTGCACAACGTTCTCTCCTCCTAAACACGCAGTGGTAGAGTGTGGACAAACATTAGGTGGATGTGGTACAGGTGAACGTGTTGTTGCATCGGTGAGGAGATGACGGGGAGAGGGTTTCCTAACCAGGTGAATGATTGGCCTAAGGACGCTGCGGATGCTCCAAGTGAATGAAGGTAGGTGTGCTGTCGTATCCCTGTGTGGTCTCACAACGACTTCATCCCGGTTTTGGTCCTCACTCTCGTAGTGTTCGCCCACCCTCTTCCAGACTTCTGTGCCCCAGTCCGTGTTAAACGAGCCGGGTATGGCTGGCAAAAACTTTTCCATTTCGGCATCTTCCGTCAGATTGTCAATCAGCCATCAAAGCGCCCGTATATCTCGACCCTTGCGTACCACCGTCTCTTCCATCGCAAGCTGCATCTGTCCCTGTGTCATGTCCGCGCTCACAGATTTCATTTCTCCATCAAATCCGCGATCCCTAAATCTCCGGCCACGCGCCTTCTGGATCAAATACCAGAAAATGCCGGAGAATGAATTCTGGTAGGGCGATTGCGGATATATGATGGGCGCAAATGTCATGAAGATGTACATTAGGCCGCTGATGCTGATGGGAACAATGGTACTTATAGCAACTTTTGTGTTGACATTTATTAGCGAGTCGCCAAGCCCTGCAAAGAATAGGAACAGCGAGATGTGGAGAAATCCAGGGACAGCCTCGGCGACCGTCGGCATGTACCATCCCTCGCATCCTTCATACAGGTATTGCCGAAGTCGAGAGCTCTTCAAAGGATCGCCGTACCGCTGGAAGACATGCATATAATCGCGAACCCATTGCTGAACGAGGATTGCGAGAGTGCAGCAATAAGACTGAAGACGAGGGACATGAACCAGAAAACGTTCACACGGACGTCGGATGCCGATGGATTGAACACAGGAAAGGTGGTGGTGGAGTGGAAGGGATGGAAACCTGTGGGGAGATGGAGGATAGTTGCACAGAAATCTGAGAGAGGATAATCGAATGCTGTCGAAGGTAATACACGGTTTCATCTGCAGGGCTTGGCTTCAAGTCTTGTTTGCTATCGAGTACGAATCCGGTGAGAGCAGCGGAAAATAAACCGGCCTGTGAGACTACACGTCAGTACGACCGCGTTCATCTTAGGTGCAGATAGAGAATGAACACACAAATATAACGGCACTCTCCATGTCATCTTTCAGGGTATTGATCTGGGCGTCGTCGTGGCTTTTGGCTTCATCTCTGAAGAGAGTCCAAAGCGCGTTGGAACTGCCGTCAAAGTCCCCGATCATGCGTGGTTCTTCAGGTTGTTGATCAGATCGGATCAGAGTGCATAGTGAGACCAGAGTCAAAAGTTGGATTTCTAGCCCGGCTGTATTTATATTCATCAGGTCACTGAAATATCCACAATCGTGAGGAAGCACGCACGAGTCTGTGCCTCTGTCTGACACAGCCTATCTCTGGTAGGATGGCTGACATGATCGCTGCTGCGGGACTGGTCGATGTTCGTCTCAGGGACGTCAGTTCCTTCGATCCTGTAACAGAACAGAATAATCGTCTCAGGATGAGACAGCAAGGCCAAATAAAGGTCACACCTTTAACTTGTGAATGCGGATTGTGCCTCATCGTTGATATCTTGGCCAGTAGATGCGGACCACAGTGAACTTGCGGTACTGCTGGTGGTGTGAGGCCCAAGGATATCCAATTCGTGCGTCTCGGCTCCTTCCACCTCTTCCTTGCTAGACGTTACCACTTCGACGGTGATGAGAAAGAGAGAAAAACTCACTGGCACGTGACGCGGCTGGGCAACTTGTTGAGCCTCAAGATCAATGCAGAGCTCATGATGCAAGGACCAGTGGCAATCGTCAAAAACACGAAAGATGAGAAATTTGGTGTGTCAGATTGGTGGAAATAGGCGAAATTGAGTGAGAGATGAAAATTACAACCTGAATGGGGTAATCATCGTCATCCTCCGCCTTCCTGCCGTCGGCTAATAACATTCTCGCACTAATTGATGGTGGCGGCAGGACTCATCATCCCCAGGCGAGTGAGAAGGGGAGCAGTGTCTAAACGCAAGGCACAGAAATATTCGTACCCGCAATTACTAGTCTATTGATTTGATGAATCTATACACTACGAACAATAGTAACTGAAAGTGAAGCAAAAATATACAGTACGTAGTTACAGTAGATGATGATAACATCGCCGTCACCGTTCATCTTGCTGAACAGCATCCAGGCAAAAATTCTATCGTCCTGCAGCTATAGTGTCAGCAAGATGAAGGGTGATGTGAGCCTCTTACCATTCGCACCGCATGACGACATCGAAGTACATGAATACCTCCGATACCCCTGTGCCTATTTTGGCCAAGGTAAGGGTCCGCGCAGCGCCGCAGCGGACTGACATGACTTTGTTTGTGACGCGCAGGTTAGTATGTGCGGGAGGTATGTGGAATGTGGGACAATTGACGTTGACATTGTCGACGCCGACAGCGAGTGATACGATCTGTGATTGTGGAGTGACGGGGAGGACGAAGGTGAGAGCGAGTGAGACACGGTGATATGGCTCGCGCTCGTATCCATCGGCACTTCGGGCTTGCTCGGGGTTCGGCCGAGCAAGTTTTTCGATGACTCTCTCTCTTCATGCATATACGACCATCATGTCCACTATCCCCTCTACACCCACCTCCCATTCCAATTTTGCATCCATCTTCAATACTGCATTAGACACGTACGAACATAAAACCCAAGATAGACTTAGCCTCGCATCCGCTCCTTCCAGGGCTTCAGTCCTGCAATTCCCCCGAGTCTATCCTTACCGTCCTTCGAGAGCAAGTCCCAGCATTCAGTCAATGTGACGATGGACTCACGAAGTGGGTCACCCCGACTATAAATGTCCTCTATTCGTTTGCTGCCGCCACTGGCGAGGGTGTTGAACTAGTGAATATTAGGATGCTTCTTTGTGAAAGTTTCTGATTTAACCTTTGTTTTCAGGCGTTCCCACCAGCAAGTATAATCTTTGCTGGGATTGGCGTTCTCCTCTCGGTCAGTGAAGTTCGTGGTTTCCTCGCCCAACCTACTTAGATACCCGGGACTCTCAGGCGGCCAAAGTTGACAGCTCCGGCCATGACAAACTCACTGACATCTTCAGCCGGATTGAGCTATTCTTCCGCCGACTTGAGATATACACTAGCATTACACAGACTACTACTGCAATTTCAGATGTAATTGTTGAGATTATAGTCGAGGTGCTAACCATCCTTGCGCTGGCGACAGAGGAAGTGATATGTAGGG
The DNA here is from genome assembly GCA_022884055.1 of Russula griseocarnosa. NCBI lineage: Eukaryota > Fungi > Basidiomycota > Agaricomycetes > Russulales > Russulaceae > Russula > Russula griseocarnosa. Next base: position 653,890 of record JAGKRU010000011.1, read on the forward strand.
GAGCGAGTGAGTCAGTTTTGCGTTGACTCACCAATCTTGACTGACACTGCCCTTTAGAGAAATATATCAAAAAGTTGATGTGGAATGACGACATCGAGGATAGCCTGGAGAGGTTGGATAAATTGACGCAAAAAGTGGCACGCATGGCATCTGAGGAGCTGCCGAAGGCCACGCACAGCGTCAATGATAGAGTGAGGGGTGTTGATGGAAAGGTGGAAGATTTTCGCGATGACGGGCACGATGTTGGCAACAAGGTTCAAACTCATTTGTTTTCCTATGCAGTTAGCACGCGTTGACTTTGGGCCTTGCAGAGAGATTTATTGTATACCCACGGCTACATCGCCCTCATGCTCGGAAAAATGCAGGCACCAGGATACTTCACTAATCTTCTGCGTTTCAATGAGCGCTTTTTTCAGCTTGTTGTGTCTAATAACGCCTTCTTGCTCCTCCATCCCGCCTTGCAGAACGTCCGTCCGATCACTTTCATCGGTGACCGTCTTGCTTGGCTCCTCGATTACATGTTTCGAGACGTTGGCACGGTCGTTTCGCAGCGCCTTTGGTCTCCTGCGGCTACCTCAGATGCCCAGCGCTACGGCACTGTGGCGTTGAATATGCCTATCTTTTTCGTTCAGAGGGATCGCACGAGGCTAGGGCTACCACTGAACCAGGCTGCGTCGGGTAATTGCTCTACGTTACTGAATGCACACCTCCCTGCTCCGGTCGGGCGCCGTCATACGACCTTCATCCGTATCATGGTAAACATTTCGTTGGTCGCTTTTCTTATGAACAATGGTGCGAATAATGGTAATCACTTCTAGTGGCCCGGCTACAACGAATGGAGTAGCCAAATCATGACTCGGGATCAGACCCCGGCTCATGACACGATCCCCATCGCAGCACTAGCAGCACGCATCGCGCGTGCGGTACAAAGATTCCTACACGTGAGCTCAACGTCAGAATCCCTCAACAATTCTTCGTGAGACTGAGACCAAAGCAGGATTGTGCAGGGCAACAGTGCACGTCTCCCACCTGGCTAGTCGGCCGGGGTGGGATCACAGCGAATGATATTATCCTTGTGGGACTCATCCACGTCAGCCAAGGGAGTTGGCAACCAATTCTCCAACTCAATCGCTACGTTGCCTCACAGTCTTCAGACATACGGTAGGTGCGATGGACTCACTTTACTGTTAAAAATGTGTGTAATTAGAGTAAATGCAATAGAGAAGCGATAAAATACGCCGTTATATGCCCAGTCCTTTTTCGTAATGTGATAGTTTGTGTTCAACAGCTTCAACTAGAGTCAGTGATTCCTCTATGCCACGGCGGTATTCTGGCCAAAAGCCGTGCTCGATCGATCGATCTGATGGGATAGATTGGATAGATACTCCTGAGATACCCCGCGATTAGCTCTACCGCATTCCCCTTTAGTACATACAACCCACCCGACTCCGAATCGGAGGGTTACAGTAGTTTTGTTCCGTAGCCTCAGGTCGCGTGGTACCGAAATGTTCTGACGCCAAGACCTGTCTGTACTGGAGTACTTACGGAGATGAGTGGTTTGTACTGTAAAATAATGGTCCCAGTTCTTGTGCTTACACACGCGCAACGTGATACTAAAGTTTGTATTCACTCCTGTCATCGGTACGGACCTCGTACAGAGCGAGTATTACAACTCAGTAGGGATCGTGACACAACATCCCGCATGCTCGAGTGCCTTGAATTCATTCATTCCAAAGAGAAGTACAGTACCGGATCAGTTGATTCCGCGCTTGTTCACTCTCGGTTGTTCCTGGCTCAACACCGAACCGCAGTAGATTCAGCAAACCACCTCCGAGCCCGACCCTACCGCATAAAGAATTAACGTATCGAAGGTTCCGGTAGTATGAATTGATCTCCCGCGGAGTGGTCGGTGTTCTTATCGTTGCCGAGAGAAGTACGGTAATCTAGAGTAACTGGACAGTGCCGTCAAGACGCAAGAGATGAAGAAGTTCAACAAACTGAACCTTCAACTGTGACTTGACGTAATGATCCACCTGGCACACCCTCATCCTTCCGATGCTTCCGAGGGTCCACTACTGGGTTCATCGGTTCGACTTTTCACAACGACCCGGGTACTGAGAAAATCTGACAGAGTTGAAAACAACTGGACTGCTAGGCACATACCATACAGTACTAGTGCTGACAGGGGGGTCCTTATCGCCACTGGCATCGGTATCACCCCTCTTCGTACAGTACCATGGCTACCACCCGACGTTAACTTACAAAGGTAGTTTAATAAAAAAGTGGCTCTCTTCCGGTACGCCCCGGGCCCGTAGTGGGGCTGTGTGCGCCTGAGGGCACTGGCAGGGCGCGGTGCCTGATTAAGGGCCAACTAACCGGGTAAATCGATACCGGAGATCCCTGCAGGGCACGAGTCGCGTGGAAGATCCATGCAGTATTAAAAGTTGAGAAAAGCCGACTCGGGCGAGCAGAGATGGTACCTGGTTATGAAATGGCACACGGATAAGCCATTTCGGCATTCTAACTTACTATGAGTTGTGAGTTGTGAAGAGGGAATGTGAAGTGGAGGGAGAGGCTCTTGTAAAAGCAAACCGGGGTCATGGATCGACAAGGTTCATTGCCATGCGCTTGATGTCAACTTGATGTCAAGTCTGGTAAGCTCACTCTGGGATTCGCGTTCGGATCATTGAAAGTAGTCACCGTGTGGTGCTGGTTGGTGGTACGGTAACCTCCCAATAGCCGTTCATTAACGTTCATTGGTCATCCACTTTCCATTTTGGGAAGGAATCCGAGTCGGAAGGCACACACGTCCGCGACTCAACGTACTCAACCTCTAACTTACTTCTCCCAGTACTCCCCTTCACCACATCGACACATGTGGCAAGGCCACATCATTGGATGATAATGAATTGTTCCTAGAAGGTGGATGGCATGTGGCGATCTCTCAATTAACTCTAATAAAAAAAAAGTACGCAAATTAAATCTCGGTCCCCCTGCTCTGCTCAGCTGTTCTCATGTCATAGACTCATGGACGTTTGTGTGTTTCAAACTTTCGCCATCTCGATAGCCGCTCCGAACAGCCGGTTTCGTGACAACTAAACGTTAATACTAAATGTAACGTACTATTCGGTTTACTAACATCCCCTCCAAGAATGACAGATACTTTCTAGATTTCGGCGGACCTGACGTCCATATGCTCCTACGAGGTCCACCTGGCAGTTCAGCCACCAAAAAAAAAAAGATAAGAGTGGTCATTCTAATATTTACCGCAGCATGGGAAGCATCCCATGTCTTCGGCTATGGAAGAGTGCGTTTCGCCGACCACTGCGCTCGTCCCCATGATAAAAAGCCAGTCGAAGGATCGAACAACCTATGCGATATACCAGCGAAACAAGTCCGCATATCCGCAAGATACAAGATACAAAGCAGTATGCATATCCCTCTCTCTTTTTCTCCTGGATCCTTCTTGACACCAAATTGAAAGCTTTGCGGAATGGATATCCTAGTCGACGGCAACCTCGCTCACATGTTCGGTCCAGAGGGCGCCGCGTTATACTTCGCACGTCTCTTGAAAGTGGATGTGCGTTCTCTACATCCAACGATGTCCCAAGAATGGCCACACGCTTTCTTCATAACGAGTCCTACAGTACAGAATTCTGCTGCTGCTCCTACCCTCTACATCAACCGAAGGCCCGCCCAACTGCTAGATTATACCATCCGTCAAGTCGGTACAGTTGTTCCGCAAGCCATCTGGCCTCCGGGCAACAACTACACTTCGGCGGACAACGCCGCAACGCCGCGCTCTGCCAAAACCGCATCACTGAACATGCCCATATTCTTCGTCGGCATGGATCGCGTCAGCCTAGGTCTACCTTTACGCGTGGCTATTGCAGAGGGCGATCGTGTGCCGCTGCAAGGTGATAGCAGTCCGGCCCCGATCGGCCACGGCTCCACGACGTACATACGCATAACCGTAAGCAAAGACCCGATCGCGTGCCAGTATCATTCTTACTAAGTAAGATGGATAGTGGCCGGGTTACAGCGAGTGGACTACGCAGATAATGACCAGGGACCAAACTCCAGCGCACAACACAATAACCTTAGGGAAATTCGCAAAGCGTCTCGCAAGCGCAGTGGGCAGGTTCATGGAAGTAAGTGAGCCAGCCCCCCTTCCCCCCTGAGGGTTCAATATTGAAAAAACAAACAAAACTGACTAACAACCTTTGTAATTTGGGTGTTTTACCCTAGGAGGCCCATGGACTTCCCTGTCAAGAGCCAAATTGGCGGATAGGTGGCGGAGGAATCACGAAAGAACAGGTTATCTTGATTGGGGCCGTACACGTCACTCAGGGCAGTTGGCAACCCATCCTCCAACTCAATCGTTATGTATTTCCACGATGCCAGCGTCTCCCGGGATTGCAGTAGTTGGAGGACGGGTGATTGGATCAGGTGGTGATCAATTCTCTTAACACAGTCATGAGTGCCACTATACCAGTCATACTTTGGATGATGTGATTGGACACATGCTCACAAATACTGGTGCGGAGATTGAAGAAGGTTTTTTTTTACATACAAAGTTCCAACAAACCTCCGAATCGTACCCGTGGACGAGGCTCTTTGTGCAGAGGTTTTTTCTTTTCTGGTTTGGTTTATCAGTGTTTGGGTGCTTGGTAACTGTACAAATAGTTTCCTTTTCATGACCGGCATACCCATTGTAAACGTATCTCTATCTTTAGCAGTTACGTAGCTGATGATTTCAGTTACTATGCGTCACTTATGCTTGTGTCTATGGAGGGAGACTGTAGTTACAGATAGTGGGAAGTGACTAGTGACTTGCTACTTTGTGCCAGTGTGCACTTGATGTCAAGTCTGGTAAGGTCTGCGATTCGGATCATTGCAGTGGTACGGTACCCGGCATCACAATAGTAGCCGTTCATCGATCACTCACTTGCCATTTTGGGAAAGGCATACACGTTGTTCAGTTGAGTACTCAACCCACGACTCAAACTCTGCTTCTCCCAGTGCTCCCCTTCATCATGTCTGCACATGTGCCGAGGTCAAATCATGGGACGACAATCTAGAAGATGGATAGCATGTAGCGGTCTCTCAACTCTATTAAAAAAAAACGTACGCAAATTGAATCCTCCTACCCTGCTCTGTTGTTCCCCTGTCATAGACTCACGAAACCTCGTTATGTTTCAGATTCTCTCCATCTTGATTGCCGCTCTGATAAGCCAGTTTCGTGGTAACTAACGTTGATACCGTTAACGTACTCTCAGGCCTATCTAACATCCCCTCCAAGAATAACAAAAAAAACAACTGTACGTACTTGATATCCATTTGCATGATCGTACGAATCCACGTCGTGGGAAGCATCTCATATCTTCGGCTATGGAAGAATGCGTTTTACCGATCGACGACTTCTTCTGAGAGCAATGGCTCACTACGATCGCCCCTATGACTAAGGAGATAAGCAGTATGCAGATCCCTCTCTCTCCTGGATCCTTCTTGACACCAAGTTATACTTTGTACGTCTCTTGAAAGTAGACGAGCGTTCTCTACATCCAACGATGTCCCAAAAATGGCCACACTCTTCATAATGAGTCGAACGGTGCAGAATGCTCCACCTCCTACACTCTACATCAACCGAAGGCCCGCTCAACTGCTCGATTATACCATCCATCAAGTCAGTACAGTTGTTTCGTAGGCCATCTGGCCTCTGGGCAACAATAACAATAACGACATCGACATCGACATCAATATCAGCAACAGCAACAACAACAAAAACGACAACAATAACACTTCGGAGAACGCCCCTGCGCCACGCACTGCCAAAACTGCGTCTCTGAACATGCCTATATCCCCGTCGGCATGGATCGCGTCAGACTAGGTACCTTTATACGTGGCTATTGCAATCTAGGGAGACGCGAGCATTATGGGAATACATAACGATTGAGTTGGAGGATGGGTCACCAACTGCCCTGAGTGACGTGTACGGCCCCGATTAAAATGGTTTGTTGGTTTGTTTTTTCAACATAGAACCCTCAAGGGGACGGGGATACTACTTGCTTCCATGAACCTGCCCACTGCACTTGCAAGGCGCTTTTCGAATTTCCCTAGGGATATCGTGTTGTGCGCTGGGGTTTGGTCCCTGGTCATTATCTGTGTAGTCCTCGCTGTAACCCGGCCACTAAAGGGGTGCCGGTACGTAGTAAGATATTGAATAGCGCGCGTGGTCAGTGCTTTTGAGAGGATGTCAGCTTTACTTACATACTTACAGTTACGCATATGTACATCGTAGAGCCGTGACCGATCGAAGCCAGGCTGCCAGCACCTTGTAGCGGCGCACAATTACCTTCTGCCGTAGTTGGACAACCGATATGATCGAATCGGATGATGATGATGATGATGGTGATGGTGATGGTGATGGTGATGGTGATGATGATGCATGAATCCTATTACTGTAACCCACACACACATGAGTGCTACTATACCAGTCATGCTTGGATAATGTGGAGTTGGACACGCGCTTGCAAGTACTGGTGCGGAGATTGAGTGTTTTTTTTCTTACAAAGCCCCAACAAACCTCCGAAGCGTACTGACACCCGCGGACGAGGCTCGGGTGCAGAGGGTTTTTTTTTTGCCACCCCCTTCCAGTACTGCCGGCCTCATGCGAGGAAGATGCAGTTACCAGCCATGGGAGTGTCATGCCATCCAAATCATGACGCGTGACAGGTAAGGTATCACACCTAGGTATTCTCAAAGTTCCTTTTTTTAGTAAAAAAAACTGCATTTGTAACACGTAGCATGTCTGTAGGTGCAAAGACATGTGGGCGGCAATGCAACCCACTTCCCTTCCTACACATTCCTGCCCACTACGGGAATCACACAGGAGCATACACTACGATATGTTGCCACTCACCGTCGTTCATCTTCGTCATGAGCTAGAAGGGCGGACTGGCGGCAGTGGTTATAGTAAAGGGGCCGTCCGGTGGGCGAGAGATTCGAGTCGCTTCTTGAAAATAAAATCACGCCTTTTCGGTAAGAGATGGGCGGAGATCACGAATAAGCAGATGATGCGGAGTATAGGGAGGCAATAGCATGGGTTGAGGAGGGGTCAATTACGAGGGGCCAAAATGAGGAGGCCGTCGCCAGACACAAGCGTGCAGTGCGCCACTCGCTTTCATATGCAGCGCAAGAAAATGAGAATGGTGACAGTGAGGCCCACCGCCGGATTGTGACGGACTCCAGTAGCGCGCTTCAATTCTGTGCCTGAGTGATTACTAGTAGAACAGGAAGACGATGACTGGTGTTGCCGTGAGATTGTCGAGGGACTCGAGGCTTTCCAGTGAGCTATGGTCTAGCCAGCATTGGAGTTGGCACTGAGATTGGTGGACTTGGAGCAGATTTGGGGGCAGTTGGCGAAAGAAAGAATTGATTTGCCTTATTTGCCAAGATGCCCAATACGGCAATCGGGCCAAGCCAGTTCGCCAACTCACGTGCACTCTTCCTGATGCCAAACTCAACTCTTGCCATCTTGATTAATTGCCGCTCCAATCAGCCGGTTTCGTAGCAACTAACGTGTTCTTGTAACGTACTCCATCTAGCATCCCTTCAAGAATAACAAATACGTTCTAGATTCCGGACTTGACATCGGATATCCATATGCATCCTACGAGTCCACAACTGGCAGTCCCGCCACCCAAAAAGAAGATCAGAGTGGTCATTCTAATATTTACCGCAACATGAGAAGCATCTCATATCTTTGGCTATGGAAGAATGCGTACGACTTCCGGGAGCAATGGCTTACTACGTTCGCCCCCAGGATTAAAGGCCAGTCGAGGAATCGAACAATCTATGCGATATACCAGCACAGCAAGCCCACATATCGACAAGATACAAGATACAAAGCAGTATGCATCTCTCTCTCTCTCCTGGATCCTTATTGAAAAGTTTCGCAGAATGGATCTCCTAATCGACGGCAATCTCGCTTACATGTTTGGTCCAGAGGGCGCCGCGTTATACTTCGCACGTCTTTTGAAAGTAGATGTACGTTCTTTACATCCAACGATGTCCCAAGAGTGGCCACACGCTTTCTTCATAACGAGCCCTACGATGCAGAATGCTGCTACTCAGGCTCCTCCTGCACTCTACATCAACGGAAGGCCCGCCCAACTACTCGATTATACCATCCGTCAAGTCGGTACAGTTGTTCCGCAGGTCATCTGGCCTCCGTTCAATAATAACAACAACAACAACAGCACCGGAATCAACATCAGCAACTGCAACAGTAACAACAATAAAAACAACAACAACAACAACAATAGGAACAATAACACATCGGACTACACCCCGGCCCCGCGCTCTGCCAAAACCGCGTCTCTGAACATGCCCATATTCTTCGTCGGCATGGATCACGTCAGCCTAGGTCTACCTTTGCACATGGCTATTGCAGAGGGTGATCGTGCGCCGCTACAAGGCGCTGGCAGTCCGGCTCCGATTGGTCAGGGCTCTACGATGTACATACGCATAACTGTAAGCAAAGGCCGACCGCGTGCCAGTATCTTATTCTTACTAAGTAAGATGGTTAGTGGGTGGGTTACAGCGAGTGGACTACGCAGATAATGACCAGAGACCAAACCTCATCACACAACACGATATCACTGGGGAAATTCGCAAAGCGCCTGGCAAGCGCTGTGGGTAGGTTCATGGAAGTAAGCAAGCTAGCCCCTCCCTGCCCCTTAGGGTTCAATACGTTCAATAAACCAACAACCTTATATTTTTTTTTATAGGAAGCCTATGGACTTCCCTGTGAAGAGCCAAATTGGCGGATCGGTGGCGGAGGGATCACGAAAGAACAAGTCATCTTAATCGGGGCCGTACACGTCACACAGGGTAGTTGGCAACCCATCCTCCAACTCAATCGTTATGTATTTCCACGATGCCAGCGTCTCCCGGGATTGCCGTAGTCGGAGGACCGGTGGACGATGAATCCCATTAACACACACTCATGAGTACCACTATACCAGTCGTGCTTTGGGTGATGTGGAGTTGGACACCCGCTTACGAGTACTGGTGTGGAGGTTTTTTACATACAAAGTTCCAACAAACCTCCGAATCGTAACCGTAGACGAGGCTCCTGTGCAGACTCGGAGCTTTTTTCTTTTTTTTTTTGCTTTGGTTTTATTAGTGTTTGGGTGCTTGGTAACTGTACGATAATTTCCTTTCCATGACCGATGTAACCCGTTGTACACGTATCTCTATTCTTAGTTACGTAGCTGATGATTTCAGTTATGCGTCACTTATACCAAATGTCTATAGAGGGAGACTGTAGTAACAGATTGAGGGAAGAGACTTGCTACGTTTTTGCTAGTGTGCACTTGATGTCAACTTGATGTGAAGTCTGGTAATCTCTGCGATTCGGATTCGGATCATTGCCGTGGTACGGTACCCGGTATCACAATAGTAGCCGTTCTCATTGATCACCCATTTGCCATTTTGGGAAGAATCCGGCTCGGGAAGCATACGCGTTGTGACGTTGTTGGTTGTGTACTCGACCACGACTCAATCTCTACTTCTCCCAGTATCCCCCTTCACCATGTTTGCACATGTACCGAGGACATGTCATGGGATGACATTGAATTATTCCTAGCACGTGGATGGCATGTTGCGATCTCTCAATCAACTCTAAAACAAAGCGTACGCAATTTGAATCCCTGCCTCGTGCTCTGCTCAGCTGTTGCCATGTCATAGACTCATAGAAACTTCATGCTTGTGTGTTTCAAGATTTCGCCATCGCTCCGATCAGTCGGTTTCGTAGCAACTAAACGTTAATACTATACAAGTAACGTACTCTATCTAAACAGCATCCCCTCCAAGAATAACAAATAGCATTTTCTAGATTTCTTCCGGACTTTACAACCATATGCATCCTACGAGTCCAGACTGGCAATTCAGCCACCAAAAAAAAGATAAAAGTGGTCATTCTAATATTTACCGCAGCATGGGAAGCATCTCGTGTCTTCCGAGTCGGCTATGGAATACAGTAATGCGTTTCGCCGGCCACTACGTTCGCCCCCGTTATAAAAAGGCAGTCGAGGGTTCGACTAATCTATGCGATATACCAGCAAAATAAGTCCGCATATCCACAAGATATAAGATACAAAGCAGTATGCAGACCCCTCTCTCTCTCCTGGATCCCTCTTGACACCAAATTGAAAGCTTCGCGGAATGGATATCCTAGTTGACAGCAATCTCGCTCACATGTTCGGTCCAGAGGGCGCCGCGTTATACTTCGCACGTCTCTTGAAAGTAGATGTGCGTTCTCTACACCCAACGATGTCCCAAGAATGGCCACACGCTTTCTTCATAACGAGTCGAACGGTGCAGAATCCTGCTGCTGCTGCTGCTGCTGCTCCTACCCTCTACATCAACCGAAGGCCCGCCCAACTGCTGGATTATACCATCCGTCAAGTCGGTACAGTTGTTCCGCAGGCCATCTGGCCTCCGGGCAACAACTACTCTTCAGCGGACAACGCCGCAACGCCGCGCTCTACCAAATCCACGTCTCTGCATATGCCCATATTCTTTGTCGGCATGGATCGCGTCAGCCTAGGTCTACCTTTACGCGTGGCCATTGCAGAGGGTGATCGTGTGCTACTACAAGGTGCTGGCAGCCCGGCTCCGATCGGTCACGGCTCCACAACGTACATACGCATCACTGTAAGTAAAGACTGACTGCGTGCTGCCAGTGCCAGTATCCTTCTTACTAAGATCATGGTATTTACCCTTTTTATAGTGGCCGGGTTATAGCGAGTGGACTACGCAGATAATGACCAGGGACCAAACCCCAGCACAGAACACGATAACCCTAGGGAAATTCGCAAAGCGTCTCGCAAGCGCAGTGGGCAGGTTCATGGAAGTAAGTTGTAAGCTAGTCCCCCCTCTCTGAGAGCTCAATACGTTCAATAAACTAACAACCTTTTAATTTGGGTTTTATTATAGGAGGCGGCCCATCGACTTCCCTGTGAAGAGCCAAATTGGCGGATCGGTGGCGGAGGGATCACGAAAGAACAAGTCATCTTAATCGGAGCTGTACATGTCACTCAGGGCAGTTGGCAACCCATCCTCCAACTCAATCGTTTTGTATTTCCGCGATGCCAGCGTCTCCCTGGGTTGCCGTAGTCGCGTAGTCGGAAGACGGATGATTGGATCGGATGATGATGCATGATGACGCACACACATGAGTGCCACTATACCAGTCATGCTTTGGATGATGTGAGTTGCACACGCTTACAAGTGCTGGTGCGGAGATTGAAGAAGGTTTTTTTACAGACCATAACAAAGTTCCAACAAACCTTCGAATCGTACCCGTGGACGAGGCTCCTGTGCGGAGGTTGTTAGTGTTCGGGTGCTTCAAGTTGGTAACTGTGCGATAATTTGCTTTCCACGGCCGGCATACCCATTGTACGCGTATCTCATTCCTTAGTAGTTGCGTAGCTTATGATTTCAGTTATGCGTCACTTATACCTGTATCTATGAAGGGAGAATGTAGTTACTGTAAGGTGGCAGACTTGGCTGCATCCGTACAGACGCCAGCTCCCTTAATCACACGCTCGAGTCAGTTGTCTGCGCGCTGACTCTTCTTGGCATCTTGGCAGGAAGGTTGAATTCCGCGGACCCCCGACACCACCGTACCCCGGCAACCGGTACCCGCACGTGCTGTTTATGTAACCTGTGATTTTCCCTATGCTATTGACCTCTGCGTTTCGGTTTCGGATCAACGTGTGGTACGGTATACTCCAGCACAATAGCAGCCTTTCATTGATCATCAAATCAACGTTAATCAACGTTAATCAACCCCTAGCCACTTGCCGTTTTGGGAAGAATCCATTTCGAAAGGCACACGACTCGAAATCTCTACTTCCCCAGTAGGCCGCAGAGCCGAACGACCTCATGTTGAATAAACTCGCGCGTGCGGAAACGAGTGGATTCGAGTGTGTGGCAACGCGCAGGTGCCGTGTAATACATGTACTTTATAGTACCAAATGTATGTAACACTCAGGAATGAAATAAACTCGGTAACGATAAAAGGTGCTAACGTAAGTAGACTTGAGCGCGCGAGCTCGATTTCAACACTCAGCTGCCAGTCCGAGCCCGGTAGGCCCCAGGCTGAACAGAGCGAGCCACCATCCGAGAGAGATAGACTGAGCCGGCCCCAAAGGGAGCAAGCTGATAGACCGTGCATGCAGCTACAGCGTACTACTATTACATATGTTAAAGTAATTATAAATTGAATACATGCGATACTAGTCACACAGTTCAAGGTCAGCGAGGTAACACTCGTAACTGTATTACACAATACTGTAAGTGCTATGTAGTGAGTGATATTATATCAGCCCTGCTTAGCGCGCTGAGGCCAGACCGCCAGCTGGGGCGGTCCGGAGTGAGGATGAAAAATGCGTTTATGCACACCCTTCTGTATGGGTAGTGTGGGACTCGGATTGTGGACATATATTGACGTGTCTCATGAATCTCATCGTCAGCTCATCGTCGACTACCCCTAAAACCTTAAAGATCCAGTTTACTGGTAGGTCCTTGTATTTTTGGAAGGGCTCGTCTCTACGTGTGTTTTATTAAATTTGTATATGTTTTGTTCTGATGATTTTTGTGGCAGTGATCCGGTCAGTGTGGCACATATTAGTCGCTCGTTGATTTTCCTCAGCCACCGGGCTTTTGTCTCTTCGTTGGAATGTTTATCTCCATGGATTATTCGTTCGCATCTCAGGACCCATATTAGTTGGGCTGATTCCGATATCAGTATCTGCAAGAGGTGAGTCTTCGCTTTCTTGATCGCTCGCGTGCGTGGATTCATACTGTAGTGGTTTTGAGGGCGATCGAACTTGGGGGTTGTTCAGGCAGCCTATTCCTTGGTGGCCACTAATCGTCGCGATGCGGTCATGCTTCGTTTGCTAGGGTCCATATGATGCGGTTTGCGCTAATGACACATTGCATCAAATCACCGACTCCGTCATGTTCGGCAGGTTTCACGGTTTTCATTGTTTGGTATGTGGTTGTGGATCCATACATCCCCTACTGTATAAATGTCCACGGTTGTGTGTCAGCATTTCCCGGCGGTTGTGTGTCATCGAGTGAGGGTTGGTACTATCACGTGATATGGGTTTCGAAGTACCAGAGTTTCAAACAAAAAGCAGTTTATTAGGAGATCGCCGCAGCAAATTAGCAACCCAATTGTAGATCACCAAAGAAATAAAGAAGTTTGTGCTTGCTTCGCGATCTTGCTGACATTACAAGGGAGGACTCAAAATTGATTAAAACAGTCCCGGGTATAAGCATCTCTTCGAAAAATGTTGTAATACTTTCAAGATATCATATGTGAATATCATTCAAGGTTGGTATAAAGTTATAGAGCATTTAGAATAGCGGGAGGGAAGATACAGATGAATGAGTGAGTGAGTGAGTCTGGGTGGCAACCATCAGGTTTCAAAGTCCGCCACTCAGCGAACGCGTCGTGTTTTGAGTACAACACTGCGACGCTGCGCAGTAACTAGCTGTATCCGTGGTTGAAACTCCCAATTTTTGGACTTGCACAATCGGCTTTGTCCGTTTGTCAAAAGGTGTTGTCGATGTTTCTCTATTCGTGGTTTGGTAAAAAGTTTTGAAACTCCCAACACGTGATAGTATGTTTCAAACTTTCTCCGTCTTGATTGCCATTGCCTTGCCTGCCCTGCTCCAATCAGCCGGTTTCAAGTTCGTAGCGACTTACGTTTAATCCTTTCCAAGAATAACAAATACCGTCACATCAATATGCATCCTACGAGTCCACACTGGCAGCCCCGCCAACCAAAAAAAAAAGGACCAGAGACTCAGAGTGGTCATTCTAATATTTACCGCGGCATGAGAATCTTCGGCTACTATGGAAGAATGCGTTTCACCCATCGACAACATCAGAGAACAATGGCTCACTCCATTTGCCCCTATGATAAAAAGCCAGTTGAGGAATCGAATAATCTGTACTATACTGGCAAACCGAGCCCGCATATCCACAAGATACAAAAGCAGTATGCAGATCCCCCACTCTCTCCTGGATCCTTCCTGACACCCAATTGAGAGCTTCGCAGAATGGATCTCCTAGTCGACAGCAATATCGCTTACATGTTCGGTCCAGAGGACGCCGCGTTATACTTCGCACGTCTCTTGAAAGTAGACGACGTGCGTTCTTTACATCCAACGATGTCCCAAGAATGGCCACACGCTTTCTTCATAACGAGTCCAACGACGCAGAATCCTGCTGCTGCTCAACCTGAGGCTCCTCCTCCTACACTCTACATCAACCGAACGCCCACCCAAATGCTCGATTATACAATCCGTCCAGTCGGCACTGTTGTTCCGCAGGCCATCTGGCCTCCGGGCATCAATAATAACAACGTCAACATCAACAATGACACTTCGGGCCACACCTCAGCCGCGCCGCCTCGGTCTGCCAACCCCGCGTCTCTGAACATGCCCATATTCTTCGTCGGCATGGATCGCGTCGGCCTAGGTTTACCTTTATGCGTGGCTATTGCAGAGGGTGATCGTCTCCTGCTACAAGGTGCTGGCAGTCCGGCTCCGATCGGTTACGGCTCTACAATGTACATACGTATAACTGTAAGCAAAGACCGACGCCACCCGCGTGCCAGTACCACTATCTTTCTTACTGGTCATGGCGTTTGTCCCTCTTCACAGTGGCCGGGTTATGGCGAGTGGGCTACGCAGATAATGACCAGGGACCAAACCCCAGCACAGAACACGATAACCCTAGGGAAATTCGCAAAGCGGCTCGCAAGCGCAGTGGGCAGGTTCATGGAAGTAAGTTGTAAGCTAGCCTCTCCCCCCTGAGGGTCCATTACGTTTAATAAACTGACAACCTTGTAATTTTTGGGTGTTTATTATAGAAGGCGGCCCGTCGACTTCCCTGTGAAGAGCCAAATTGGCGGATCGGCGGCGGAGGGATCACGAAAGAACAAGTCATCTTAATCGGAGCCGTACACGTCACTCAGGGCAGTTGGCAACCCATCCTCCAGCTCAATCGTTATGTATTTCCGCGATACCAGCGTCTTCCTGGATTGTCGTGGTCGTAGGACAGATGATCGGATCGGATGATGATGACGCGCACACATGAGTGCCACTCTACCAGTCATGCTTTGGATGATGTGAGCCGCACACTCTTACAAGTGCCGGTCCGGAGATTGAAGAAGGTTTTTTACAGACCGTGACAAAAGTTCCAAAAACCCTTGAATCGTACCCAAGGACGAGTCTCCTGTATAGAGGACTTGTATTTTTTGGTTTATTACTTTTTGGGTTCTTGGTAACTGTATCATAATTTGCTTTCAATGACCGGCATACCCGCTGTACACGTATTTCTATCCTTAGCAGTGGTGTACTAGCCGATGATTTTAGTTATACGTCACTTATGCTTGTGTTTATGGACAGAGAATGTAGTTACTGTAAGGTGGTAGACTCGGCTGCATCTGCGCCAGCTCCCTTTCGAATTACGTCTTTCACGTCGTCGGTTCGCTACAGTACGCGTCTGGAAGGTTGTACGAACTTCATTACTTCCTCCCAGTCAAGCATGTACAATTTGCTCCATCTGATCTGTCGTATACGGTTGAAAGTTGATTCGAATTAGGCAAGAAAAATGGTAACTCACCGAGCCAGGAACGAACGCAGCCAGACATGACGCGCTCTGGAAGGTGTTAGCTACAGCAAATACGACTACATCCTGATCAATGATATGTGCCATCACACTTGTTTAATCTCGCACATGTACTTATTTGAGATGAACTGGCTGTGTCCAAGACGCCACGCCAAGAGGGATTAAATGACAAGTGAGGACGATGGCGCCAAGGAAAGGGTGGCAATGACGTCAGAAGCCAATCGTATTTAGAGTGACGTGTGTGACGTGTGACGTTTTCACTCTTCTCTGTCCAAACCTACAGTCGCTGCCTTTTGCGCACAACGGCCATGTCTCCTTCGAGTCTTTCGAGTTTTCGAGAATCAGCCACACGTACGCCGCCTCCTGCGTCGACCCCTGTCAAGTCAACTCCAGCCGGCACCAAGTCGTCCCCAGTCGGCAAAGTCCAACCATATTTGATTCAACACAAGCGCGACCAAGTCCAGGCTTTCGATGATAGCGTTCAAAACTTGGAGCATTTAACCCTAGAAGAGTTTCTCGATTGTTTGAATGTCAACGCTGAGGATAACCTGTTCCTTGAGCTTCCCGATTTACCTCACCCCTCTATGACCCACTTCTGTGAGCTGGCTAGTGACATAGCCAAGTTTATAAAAGCGAAACGTGAGCACCCCCTTTTGTGTATTTATCTTTTCTTGACGACAATGATTTTCACTAGATTTTCCGAACCATGATCTCTTGGTGTTCAAGGAAAGGGGAGAAAAAGCACCCAACGGACACGTTACGGGTACAATGTGCAAGCCCGATATCACTGCTGCTTTTGAGAAGGATTATGTGGGCAAATACGCGGACTGGGCTCTTATTCGACTCGCGGGGGAGAAGGCATCAAGTGGCAAATCCCGTGCCACCCAGACGAAGCAAGCTGCCACCTACCTCCATTACCTTCTTCTAGCTAGACCCGATTTCCTCGTCGCCCAAGGCCTGCTTACTACCAAATCTACGGTCAAATTTCTTGTGGGGATCGGTGGCGTCGGCATAAAGCAACTCGTGGTCAAATGGGGCGACGAAAACCTTTGCAAGATCATGTATGCGTCCATTTATCGCCTGTATGAGCCTTCCCACTTTGCAGATCCATCGTATGAGATGACCGGGTTCGACAAGAAAACCTCTGAAGCAATCTATGCCGTGCACTTCAAAATGAAGGAATATCTCGGTTTTCGTTCCACTCATGCCAGAAATCCATTCACGACCCGTACTCACGTGCTCTCTAATCTGTTGCTTTCACAGGTGGAAGACGGGGAAGACGGTCCTCCCACGGTGTTCAAAGAGCAGCTTTGTCGAATTGGACGACGTTTTGATGAGTGGTCGATCCTTACCAGGATTCATCGACCGATGAATGTGCCTGGCGTGGTAGAGGCCGTAGATCGTGAAATTATTGAAGTTCCTCTGTCTCCCGAAAGGAGGAAGTACTGCTTAGGTCTTCGGCAGACGGGATCGCCTTTCACAAGCATCCCTACGGCAAAGAACATGTTGGAGACGTTGTTCGACCTTCTTGAAGGTATTTGGAAAAAAAAATTGCTGTGATACGATCTACTCACATATTTGCAAGTATTGCGGTGTTTGTATTTCAAACGCCGGATCCTTCATCGTGATGTTAGTATCGGAAATGTAATGTACATCGAGAACCCGGAAAATCCGCAAAATGCAGTGGAGCCGCTTTTCTTTGCCAAGTATCTCCTTGGGGAGAGGTATGTATCCAGACGCTGAAGCTGGATAGCTGCTAACAAAGATTGAGCGTAGCGACGTTCCCCATAAAACGTCGTTGCTCCTTGTCGATTTTAACCTTGGGGAAGACTTGGATGATAGAGGGATGGGAACCGTATTGAACGAACGGTGAGTTGCGTGTCTACTATCCTTATCCTTGAGCTGCGCCCATTTTTGCCAGGGAACACCTATCTTTATCTCACGAGCTGTTGAGCGGGGAAATCCAGTGCCACCCATTTTATTCCGTGTTCCTGTGGTACCCAAACCCCCTGAATGCTATGTCAACGCCCACCCGAATCGTGTCGACAGATTTCCGGAGAAAGGCAAAGAACTCGTTGATCCAGACAATCTGGAGAATCAGTCACAAGATGACAATTGGAGGCACGAGCTCGACCACGATGTTGAATCTGTGTTTTGGCTGCTGCTTTACTGGTCTATGGTCGTGCAACCTGAGGGACAGCCAGAAGAATATATCAATTCGTACACCTGGGCGGGCTTGTTAGGAGACTTCAAGAACCGGGGAACTTTACTCTTTGGGCTCAGCGCGGGTAATGAGCTAGACACCCTCACTCATTCTGTCTACCAGCCCTTGTGTTCTTTGATCGAAGACCTCGCCAACATGCTTATAGTGGACAGACATTGGCTTCCAGAAACCAGTGTTCGAAAGAAATCAGGGTACCTCTGTGAAGCGTTTCAGCGCTTAATCCTTCAATTCATTCTTTCATACCGTGATGAAGATTTCATGACCTGTCGTGTTGGCGACTCCTTGCGTCGAGTGCTATCGATGGCGGAATCTCAAGCACTGTCAACTACTCCAAGCTATTTGAGAGATGGATCGGAAAGAGAGAATGAAACGAAGCGACGTCGTCTTAGCAGCAGAACAGAGGTAGGTTGTGTATGTGCCGTGTCTGAATTCGTGTTGTTCTTATTGTTATGCTCATAGGACAAGGATGAGGATGAGGACGAGGACGAAGAGAGTCGGATGATTCTATGAAACGGTATTCTTGAAAGTTCGTCGAATCGTCGATCACCGTCTGCATCTTCTGAAGCGTGCTCCCCGGGCTGATGGATCAATCATGGGATCTCGTACCGCCTTGTGTCTCTTCCATCCCCGACATGCTTGTATTCAAGCCACCTTCGCTCGTCGAGGGAAGGCAAGTCGTCTCCTGACGCCTCGTTCTCCTCGCCCTTTTCTCTAGGCTTATACTGCCCGCCCAACGACGCTTCACGCCCAGGCCACTGAGCCTATGGGCGTGTCCGACCATCGTGTTGACGCTAATCTCGGTCCTTCCCCGGACCCGCTCGCGTGTTCTACCCGCACTACAATGGGTGCTCCCTTATAGAACAACCTTCCTGCGCTCTGGTCACTGCTTAACCTCATGTTCCCCAAGGTCTTCAATTCTGTCAAGTCGCTTGATGAATGGTTCGGCATCCTTTTGCCCTCGGGCACACCTGACAAGATCGAACTGAACGAAGAGGCACTGTTCATTATTCGTCGAGGAAGTCGTTAAGGTGACGATGAGCAAGAAGAGGAGAATGGGGAAGCTGGCGACATGAATGATGATGAAGTTAATGAGATCATCGCGCACTCAGTTGAAGAGGTTGTCTCTTCTCTGAGATGGATATGCAGCGTGAATGTGATGCAGTTGCCACTCGCTACTCATACTACATTATCGTTACCCATGTTCAACTTGACCCTCCGATTCTTCAATGTAATTCACTGAATTATGGCACTCGTTGCCTCTATGTTTTGACATCGCGTGAAAGTTTTGGTGGAGTGCACGACCGCCGGGCCGGGCCATCAGCCACTCATTCGTACCTGCATACACGAGCACCAACCTCTATCGAATCTAAACATACTACAGTCTACAGTATGGCACATCTATTTGGTAGATAATTTAGAATAATTTTCTTTCGGTTTTCGCGGTGCCTTGACGACGAAAGGTGTAACGTAATGATTGTTGATGTTTACCTACACATCATCTATCCTTTTCCGAGCGCTCGGTAGCATTCCGGGTTTTTCTCGATGACTAGATAGCGCACAAAACACATGCCTGTCCAATTGAACGTGGCATGAGAAAACACCAAAAAGAGGCTTGCTGTATCAAGAGAAGCAAGGAAGAATTCAAGCTGTGCGATTACTACAGGAGTACGGCGCAGACGTCAATGCGTGCGACAATAAAAGTTTTGGGCCTCTTCCCGGTAGAAGTCAATAAAGATATTGGCAGTCAAAGGTGGCCTCAAAACGACGCTTCAAGTAGGAGCGCTCAAGCTTTCCAGTGCTGTATTGAGAAACTAAGTGCGATGGGATGAATTACAACGGCAGAACCAGTTGTTAAAGACGTTTGCACTTGTTGAGGAATGGCAGCGACAACGTAAACACCTCGGTCCTCAGACCCCCGACGACCAAAGTTCCACCACCCGTTGGCTTTGCTACTGCAAATCTGTCGTCCCTCTCCCAAGCACGCCATGACAAATGGGCATCTCCTCCACTTCATACTGTACTCGCAGCACCACCTCCGCAGACCTAGTTGACGATGAGAAGTCGATCGACTGCCGATTCCACTACAACTTTCTATTCTGTTTTTTTTTTTTTTGCGTTTCTAGCGTGCACCTGGTAGGTCCGGCAAGGGCCCATCTTAGGAGTTACTAAGGAGTATTCCATCGGCCCGGGATACTATACTTTTTGCAACAAACGTTCAAAGGCCAATTATCAGCGTCATTGTTGTCCTGTGGGGGTCACTAGGTATGTTGCACACTCTCGGATGTTTGTAAACATACATTGGTTCCTGCGCCCAGCTGAGCTTTCACGAACGCGCACAAAGAGGTAATACCTAGAGGTATGGTTGTTCATTCCACTTCCTGTGACTTTACAAATGATAATTTGCACTAGAATGAGATTTATCTATCCCTTGATGCAACTTCGCCGGTCGTCGACATCTCTGCGATCCTCGCTCATTGTGACGTTGCGTCCACCCCAAGAAAAAGTCAAAAGCCCACCTCTTCACGATATAAATCCACGTCTCAACCATGGCAAATAGTTCTTCTGCGTCAATGCATTGCAGTAGACTCTTGAAGTGGGTTATACTATGAACTTGACTGGCATGCTGCCCACAGGAACCAGTCTCTCGAACGTGCTAAGGAGGATGGTATACAGTGGAGTTCCGGCCGGTGCTCCGTGGGCGGTCGTGGTTGAGCCCGCCCAAAAACGCCGGACGAACCGACGAAGACAACATCGGGGTGTGTCGAAGAAGACGCTGACACAGAATCTGGTGCTGGAAGTGACAGTACAGGGACGAATCAGCAAGCGAACTATCTACCCGTGCTGACGTCTTAGACCTCGGTTCTGCCCATCCCGATCTTCCTCAGACACCATCTAAGAAATGCAACTGCCTGCGTCCTGTCAGCAGCGTCCACTACCTCAACGCCACGACGTAAACGCGCGGTACGTGCTCTAGCCGCTCCGACACCACACTCAAAGCGTGCTCTTCGTGCCTGGGCACGTCGACCAGTGATGAGGGCACCGCCTTCCGAAATGGCCGGTGCATTCTCCCCGGCCTTGGTAAACAGTCGACGGAGAAAGACCATCGCGCAATGTATTCCTAAGACACTACACCTTAGCCAATTTACATATGTATTCTAGATACATATTATAATATATATTCCATGGAACTCCGGAGCAGAAATGCTGCGATTCAAATCAAAACAAATCATTTTCAACTACTAGGTACATTCTTAACTCCACGGGCCGCGGACCATAAGCAGCGCGGCAATCCGTACCCGCACGTGCGGGTTATGTAACCCGTGATTTTCCTTAAGGTCACTGCCACTGCATTGCATTGCACTGACAGCCAAAGTCTGTTAAGCTCTGCGACTCGGATCCGGATCACCGTGTGGTGCGGCATACCCCACCCACAATAGCAGTCGTTCATTGATCATCAATCAACCCCTGGCCACTTACCATTTTGGGAGGAATTCGTTTCGGTCCTTTCGGAAATCGGAAGGAAGGCACACGACTCAACAGTCTCTACTATACTCCCCTTTACCATACCCACACATGTGCCGAGGCCATGTCTTGGGGCGACAATGCTTCCTAGATGGTGGATGGCATGTAGCGATCTCTCCACTCTCGAGAAAAAACGTACTCAACTTGAATCGTCCTGCTCTGCTCTACTCTGTTGGCAGTTGTATGTCATAATCAGATAGTCTCATGATGAAAGAATCGGTATGTTTCAGAACTTTCGCCATCTTGATTGCCGCTCCAATCAGCCGGTTTCAAGTTTCGTAGCAACTTACGTTTATACCGTAACATACTCTATCTATCTACTGGCATCCCTTCCAAGGATAACAAATACATTCTAGACTCCGGAGCCGACATCAATATGCATCTTACGAGTCTCCACTTGCAGTCCCACCAACCCCAAAAAAAATGATCAGAGACTCAGAGTCGTCATTCTAATATTTACCGCAATATGGAATACCTTCGTCGGCTATGGAAGAATGCGTTTCACCGATCGACAGCTTCCGAGAGCAACGGCTCACTGCGTTCGCCCCTATGATAAAAAGCCAGTCGGGGAATCGAAAAATTTGTGCTATATACCAGCAAAGCAAGCCCGCATATCTACAAGATCCAAATGCAGTATGTAGATCCCTCTCTCTCCTTGACACCCAATTAAAAGCTTCGCAGAATGGATCTCCTGGTCGACAGCAATCTCGCTCACATGTTCGGTCCAGAGGGCGCCGCGTTATACTTCGCACGTCTCTTGAAAGTAGACGTGCGTTCTTTAAATCTAACGATGTCCCAAGAATGGCCACACGCTTTCTTCATAACGAATCCAACGGCGCAGAATCCTCAGGCTGCTGCTGCTGCTGCTGCTGCTCAGGCTCCTCCTCCTACACTCTACATTAACCGAAAGCCCGCCCAGCTGCTCGATTATACAATCCGTCAAATCGGCACAGTTGTTCCGCAAGCCATTTGGCGATTCTGGCCTCCGGGCATCAACAACATCAACATCAAAATCAACATCAACAATGACACTTCGGACCACACCCCAGCCGGCTTGCCGCCCCGGTCTGCCAAAGCCGCATCTCTAAACATGCCCATATTCTTCGTCGGCATGGATCGCGTCAGTCTAGGTCTACCTTTACGCGTGGCCATTGCAGAGGGTGATCGTGTTTTGCTACAAGGTGCCGGCAGTCCGGCTCCGATCGGTCACGGCTCTACGACGTACATACGCATAACCGTAAGCAAAGAAACCCGACCCGGGCCGCGTGCCAGTATCAATTTTTTACTAACAAATTAAGATGGTTATATAGTGGCCGGGTTACAGCGAGTGGACCACGCAGATTATGACCAGAGACCAAACCCCAGCACACAACACGATATCACTGGGGAAATTCGCAAAGCGCCTTGCAAGCGCAGTGGGCAGGTTCATGGAAGTAAGTGAGCCACCTTCTCCCCCTCCCTCCCCCTGAGGGTTCAATATTGAAAAAAGACAAACAAACAACCTTTTGTAATTTTGGGTGTTTTTACCATTTATAGGAGGCCCATCGACTTCGCTGTGAAGAGCCAAATTGGCGGATCGGCGGCGGAGGGATCACGAAAGAACAAGTCATCTTGATCGGAGCCGTACATGTCACTCAGGGCAGTTGGCAACCCATTCTCCAACTCAATCGTTATGTATTTCCGCGATGCCAGCGTCTCCCTGGATTGCCGTAGTCGGAGGACGGGTATGATCGGATCGGATTGGATCGGACGATGCATGGATCCTATTAACACATACATGAGTGCCACTACTTATACCGGTCATGCTGTTGGACACGCGCTTACGAGTACTGAAGGAGGTTTTTTTTACATTACATACAAAGTTCCAACAAACCTTCGAATCGTACCCATGGACGAGGCTCCTGTGCAGAGGATTTTATTTTATTTTTTGTTTGGTTTATTAGTGTTTGGGCATACCCATTATACACATATCTCTATCCTTGGCAGTCACGGAGCTGATTTCAGTTAGGGATCACTTCTATATCTATGTCTATAGAAGGGGACCGTACTTGCAGATAGAGGGAAGTGACCTGCTACTTTTTCGCTGTATTGTGGTACTCATCAAACTAACGTCGAGGGTCTGTAAGAGAGAGATACAGTTTCCCAACAGCAGTGGGTGTCCAATCCAAAGAGAACAGGTAGAAGCAATGTGAGCATGTGAAAGTAGTGATGTGCACTAATACTATTAATGTGTGGAATAATGGTGGTGGTGGTGGTGGTGGTGGTGGTGAGGCAATTAATAAATGATATGCGAGACAAATAAGAGCGATAAAAAACACGAAAAATTTTAGATGGCACGAAAGCGGCGATCATGAGAAGAAGTAGAGCGATGACTTGATCTTATTCACGTCAAATTCGCCCTTGCTCGGCACCGGCGAAAGCAAGTCAACAACATCGACGAACTTGCCCTCAAGCGAAGGATCCTCATTTTCGGTGTCGGTGTCGGTGTCGGTTTCGGCTTCGGCTTCATCTCCGGACTTCTTAGACGATCGCTTCCGCTTCCGAGTCGCCGCCACCCGTTTGCGGGGGCCTGGTTTCAAAAGCTTCATTGCCTGCTCTTTCGAGACCACCGACACCGCCGGCGGCGCAGTAGCACGCTCCAGCACCGCTTTTTCTTCGTTATAATCGGTTTCTACTGCTCTCCCCTTTTCCCCGGTTGTTGCGTCGGGGGCGGCATTTGTGGTACGGCTATATGTTAGATCTGTGCGTATGTTGGCGAGACCGAGCTGTTTGAGCATAGGAAAGCTGTTCAAGGAGGCAACTGGGACTTTATAACCAGCGTATCGCTCGTGGAACTAGTAAATGCGAACAACGCAACGCGTAAGTGATGATGATAGAATGTTTGCTGGATGGGAACACGTTACCTCGTTTGAGAGTCTACCAAGGACATCAGAGGAATGTAGAGCGATGAAGGTATCGCGGATGATCGTAGACATCTGATCAATCGTGGACGCGTGTGTCCAGTAAGAATCATGAACCGATGCAAAGGTCAAGTCTTGTGTCTGCAACGACAACGGTGAGTAACTCCCCCCATCCCGCTGCAGTGCAGGAGGGAAAACGTACTCGACATTCTAAAGCTGTAAGCAGCATGTGGGTCGCATCTAAGCTATGAATGAAATTAGGCGGGAAAGCCGTCGCCTGCTTTTTCGAGTTGACTGTTAAAAAATTAAAACATCAGCACCTCATCAACACCAACACCAAGTAATGGACTAGCGTCTGCTTACCCGCGGCAGGTATATTTGGGTCAGAAATGTACACCGACTGTACGCTGGCTACAATCTGCCTTCGCTTAATTTTACGATAAGGCTGAACGATGGGCAGTCCCAGTGGGGTCGTCCACACAACGCTAGTCATTTGTTCCTTGCGCCAGCGCGTGGTTTGAACTCTACCAGTATCCTTGTTGGAATTAGATCTCGACTTGCGATCGGGTTCCATAGCCTCAAGAACACGATCACCCGGCACAGATTTCGCAATGATGCGTGCGGAGGTGGTCAGCCAGTTCATAATGTCATTTGCGCCTTTGAAGAGATCACCGATGCATTGCAATACCTAAGGAGGGAGAGAGCATATCAAAACCCATTCATCCGGTAGGAAGGTAACGACAATCCCGTACCTGCGTTGCGAGGTATACCGCTGCCAGGTAGCATTCGTCAGTGGGAATATCACCGCGGTCCCTCAGCTGCTTATCAATTTGTTCCCGTGCTCCAATAAAGGTGACACCGTACACGGTCGTCATCACGGTCTGCTTGACAACTTTTCGCGAGACCTTTCCCATAAGTAGTCGCACCCTCTCATTATTCGGATTCCGCTCTAGCTCCTCTTGCATGCGTTTCTCGACCATGTTTGCAACGTACGTATACACGTCTGATGGCCGGTCGGCATTGTCGAGATTGACTTGGCGTGCCCCGCGCGCATCACCACCTAGCGCGGCATAGTGCTGCAGTCCGTTACATGTCCCGTCTTGATGTACAGGCAATGCGGACTCGTATGCATGTGGGTCAGGCGAGTCGAGCGCGGCCTTGAGCTCCATGCAGGTGGCAAGGCATTGCCATGGGTCATCGGCCTTCTGCCACCATTTACGTCCCTGATACAGAGATATGGTCCCTTAGACGGAGTGCTTGTGTAAGGGGAACGTGACTCACATTTAGAGGATTCACTGCACTGTCGAAGACGTCGTCAAGGTGCTTGTGAACGAACTCCACCCGTTCTTCAAAGGTCGCCTTATCAAACCCGTACAAGTTAGACAAGTGGATCTTAAGCCATCGCAAACCACGTTCGCCAAGTGGCTTGGACTCGCCGAACAGAAGTAATCCGCGACTAAGATCGTCCCCAATATGGTTCAGATGAGGGGGGGGTGGATAGGCGCGGCCACGGAAGTCGAGGTTATGGGGGAGATAGAAAGTGTCGCCCAGAAACTTGGCTCGCGCGTCAGCATGGAGAGCAGTAAGCGAAACAATCGGATCAAGAGGCTCACCGCGCGAGCAATCTCAATTTTGTAGTTGACACTACACCGCTCCGCGTGATTGTTTGCTTTATTTGTGTGCCACTGGCGTTGACGTTGGATGTAGACACTTCGCGCCTTCTGGTCAGTTTCCATCTCGGGCGTTTTTTCAGGTTCGGGTTCCTCATATACGGCAGGCGGCAGTTTTCCAAGGCGATAGCCCGCATTCCAAACTTCGAGCACGACGTCGAAAACATTGCGATTGATCTGCCATGGTGTCGAGCCGAGAACATCGAGACCAGCATACACCAGTTCGACATTCCCGCGTGACGATGCGTGTTTCAGGTACTGTTGCTGCTCTTGCGAGTCCTTAAAACGCATTACCTGGCCTGCAAGAAGCCTTAAGTTTCAACCATTTGACTTTAAGAAGATATATACGCACTCTTATTATAGATGTAACCGCCTTCATTGTAACTTAACCACGGCTTCGGCTTGATGAGCATGGGCAAATGCCTTGGATGCATCGTCTCCCGGATGTTGTCCTTTGCCATTCGTTCCGCCACCACGGGGTTCAATCTGATGATGCCAAGTTTGTACCCACGAACGTACTCATACGAGTGTGTGAATGCGGGCTGTTCTTCCTCAACAAGCTCGCCCGTCCGCTTATTCGTTCCGGTGCGGATCACCTTCGCAACGTCGATCAAGCGGTCGATCAAAAAGCTACCAATTTGCAAGCGCAAGGCCTGAGTCCAGTCACTCGTCCACTCCTCGGCGTCTTCCATGTACTTTCGCGCGGTGACGCGTCGAGCGTGGAGATCACGGTATGAATAACGAGAGAAGAAACCAGACTCGCCGGGCCGCATGATGGACGGTATGGAAATGTTATTCTTCTTGCATATTTCGGCTTTGTACTCGTATTCGACGACCCTACCGACGCTGACGAGGCCACGGGCGACCTTCATGCCATCCGCAACGCCACCTGAACCCTGCAGACGCATAATCTCAAGGATGGTGATAAGAGAGAGTTTTTCGGGTTTGATGAGGGACAGGAAGGGTCCAAGCTGCCGCCGCCGTCTTCCAACTCTATTCTCTGTAGGGAGACGCTGGGTAAGGTATCGGGTTTGGAAATGAGTGAACTGACCGTTTTCACTTTTAACGAGGGATGCGATGTCCTCTTTCAAGCGTTCTTGGAGGAGCTGGTGCCATTGCCACATCCATAACTGCAAGTCCTGCTTCTTTAGAGCCGAGTCACCCAGTCCGAGCTCTTTGAACAGTTCAGCCTGCCGTCGCAGGCGTTGAATTGCAACTTCGTATACGGAGTCTTCAACAAGTTTTTGTCGCGCGACCAAGTCCTCTGGGAGGACTCGCCGTGCTAGAGAGACGTGTGCGAGATGCTTCCGAAGAATGTCGAGGTTAAAAGGAATCTCTTTCTGTGTTTTCCCCGAGGGAGTGCCGTCCTTGTTCAAAACAGGCTAGTATAGCGTTAACAATGCAGTAAGATGACAGAACGAGGAAACTACCGTGGTGACAGTAACAGGGCGTACTTCGGGGACGTCCATATATGGGTCAGAAACAGACAAGCCTATCGTCTCCGCCTCGCCGAGCTCACGAACGATTTCAGAGTAGTTGAGCTGCATTGCTGCGCTGATAAGCGCCTTGATGATTTTTTGTGCCTCCTCAGAGGACTTGATGGCACGGTCTGAGACGACGGTGGATACTGAGAGCTGGTTATCGACAATGCCCTTTAAAAGCGAAGCAGGTGTGTGGTCCGTGACACGACTAATGGGTGTTGGCGTATTCTCAGACGAGTATCTGAGAGATGATCAAAGCAAAGTCATATCATAGGGAAGCGCAGACGCACCTTAGCCAAGCTGTGAGCGCTAATGCATACGCGCTTGAAGTGACCGAAACTCTCTCAATCCCGCAAAACATCACATCTAATAGTGCCCAAGCGTCTTCAACCCACAAAGTCTTGTGATCTGGTTCCTTGAGGGCCATATCGAGATATGCCTGTACGAAAGAGGTGTAAAGACGCGGGTGAAGAATCTGCTCAGCTCTCTTGGTGCGGAGGTTATCAAAAATCTCCTTGGCGCGGGGGACGTCGTAACAATTATGTAGGCAGGCATTCATGACTGAAATGAGATCTTGGGTGGGGGAGTCGATGTACAGCAAGTCGTTAAGCTCGGAGCCCTTGTCCTGTGGAAGGGGCGGGGGTAGAATCGTATAGGGCGTACGGCTTCGAAGGAAGGCGTGCATGTCACTCGTGTTCGAGTCGTCTAAGACATTTCCGGTAGGGTCGGCGAGGTTTGGGTGAGCGGGAAGAAATGCAGGATAGGAATCGGAGATGGATGAGGCGACTGGGTCAAAGGCCTGTGCGCTGGCACGTTTCGTGGGGGAAGAGTAGAGACGGGCAGGGCGAGGAAGGCGTTGACGAGAGTAGGACAGTAAAGCGGACTCTGTCTTTTTGCGGGCAAGCCGTGTTGAGAGTGGAATCATCCTCCTCTTTTCCTCTACGAGGTGTTTTCCAATTTTCACCGTCGCGTGCGTGAGTCCCCCCTTTGCTCTGATGCATAACATAATCATTTCTCACATATACAATGTCCATATATAGTATCCCTAGTCTCGTGACCAGACCCTAGAACTCAGACCTGCGGAGTTAGAAAAACTCATACATGGGTTTGAGTACTAGGGTCTGGTCTATGACATTTCCATGTTTCCATTTTTCTCACTCCGACATGACTCCGACTTAAATGTCATAAACGTCTGGGAACGAGACTATAGTATCCCCATATTCTAGAGAACAATTAATGACACAAGGCATATTAATTCGATCGGTTCTCATGAGTGCATTGCACTTGTATCTTTCACATGGGACTGTCTGCGCCTGTTGGAGGCCTATGCTTTATTTGTCATCACCATGTTGCGCCTCTACAACGGGGTCGTGATCGTCTTGACAACTGCCCTGCTACTTGGATAGTTCTCGGTGGTGCCACCAAAGCGGGTATCTCTATCGTGCCCGGGAGGAACATTTGGGATACCAGCGAGAGGTAAATTGTTATACGTCGAGCCAGGAGCGGAGGCCTACGAAAACGATTAAAAAATGGGGGAGCTCAACGAAAGGGAAGGAAATTTGATATTACCACTTGATAGCACGCTGGGTAGCGTCGACCTAGTTCATAGCGGAGGTCACTGGTCAGTTCTTGGAAGCGAGGGGGGCGGAGTGTGGCAAGTTTCTCGCGAGCCTGGTTTCGTTTAGGATGGAATCCTGCTTGAGCAGGGAGGAAGCGAGGGACGAAGGGGACTAGAGCGGGGGGTTGAGCCGGGAAGATTCGGGGGAAGAAAAGCAAGACGTACCTGGACCATTGGTGGTTTCCGAGTTGGTCTGTCGTCTGATCAACTCATCGTAGACGTCTGTGCAGAGTTCCTGGAATTGTTGAGGAGTAAGCTTCGTGAGCCTTTGTCGTGGAATCGTGTCCGCTTGATCTGAAACCGAGAATGAGGATAGATAGCTTAAGTGGAGAATGGGGGGAAAAGCCCAACCGTTGTCGACGTATGAAGCGTGGTGCTTGCTAAATGCCTCATAGTGAATGCTTGCGACGATTGGATCTGAGACGACACGATATTCGTCTAATACACGACGACTTGCAAGTCCGGAAAGACCTTCATTTGTCGACGGAGGGACTTTGGCACGAAGATGAGAACCTGATCCCTTCATGGTAGTGGTGGTGGTGGTGGTGGTTCCGAGTGTACTGTATCCGTGGCGAGAAGAGTTTGGCAGAATCCAGACATCGAGTCTCGGTCTTTTAGACCCGCGTTCTGGCCTAGTCGAAGCGCCTGCTGTCAGAAAGGGGATATAGCAACGACGTGGGGAGATGTCATAACCATGGGGATCGTGTACAAGAGCGCACGAGGAGTTGTAAACGGCTAAACGTTACTGTGTGATTACTGTATGTAAGAGAGTATTGGCCCTTCACTGGCTTCACTGGCAATACCTTCCGGTCGTCACTGGGTCACCAACCTTTAAAGTTTGGCGTTGTTTGGCTGGGAATCGTAAAATTCTACTCTGTACTATACAGTACATACAGGCCGGCTGAAAACCACCTGAAGCCCGTCCCTTGCAGAAGGGGTCTGACTTTCGCCTTTTAGCGCCCTCACAGTGAACACTGAACAGGGCCAGGTGACCGGGGATAGTTTGCCAATTTGATCATTTCTTCGGATCCTTCCTACATGCTGCATCCTCTTTATCATGTCGCCAACAATACCGTACTGTAACTCAAAGTTAAAAAGCCAATCACCGTCAGACCCAGTTGAGAAAAAAGTCCATCAATCCTGGCACAAAGCAAGCCTACCCGCCGTGTTTCCCATTTTTGTCAGCATCCCACTGAGCATCGATAGACCTGAAAGTAGCTTGTGTCCTAATATACTTAATTTACTGTAAGTGCGTTACTGTAAGTGAGATTTCAGAAATCGACTCTACGGAATTTAAAAGTACTCCATGTCGTATTCGCATTAAAATTCAGTGTATAATCGAGTCAAACGGAACAGATTACCAATACAAAACCAATTGATAGACAAGGGAAATTCCCTGTACTCTCCTCGGGATAAATGGCATATCAGAGCCCTTAACTTTAGCACATACGTAATGACTACAGTAGTATAGAACAGGGATCTTCACTGTAAAGCAGCAACGACCAACTCGAGGATTTCCTTGGCCGACTTGCCCCCGTTTTGATCATCCTTGGCGATAGGCTGCCACGTCTCACCATGACGTGGTTCCGCCGCCTGACATCGCACAATGACATCCTCCTGCTGTGCCGCGGACCCATGTTGGCGCTCGAATTTGAGCCACCAACCCCACGCATCACCCAAGTGCGGGCCTGCACTCACAGCGCGCTCGAACCACTCGCGTGCCTTTTCGATCCTCCGATCTGCCCAATACAGCCGAGCGACGGTACAGATCACGAGTGGGTCGGCCTCGCATTTCCTGAGCGCGTCCACACTCCGGGCCTTGCGTTGCGGACGGGCCTCGGACCAAATTGCCATCGACCAGAGTGTGCCGGATGTTGGGCATTCTTGCAGCGCCCGCGCGAGCAACGCCTTTCCTTGGGCGGGCGCGCCTGAACGCTCCTCGACCCTGACTGCCTCCGCCCAGAGGACGTCACTCTTTGGGTTGACTAGGCGCGCTTTCTCGAGCAACGCCCTTGCGCGAATACTCTTCCCATCCGCCTCTTCTAGTCTGCTAGCGAGCACCCGTAGAGTGATGTCCTTCGGGACAGCCTTGATTCCGGCAGCATAAGCGGCGCGCGCTGCGGAGTAGTTGTTGGCGGCTTGATGGATCTGCCCTTGGACCATGTACAATTTGGCAAACTTTGGATATTTCGATAATGCGGTGGTGACCGTTTTGAGAGCGAGTTCAGA
Source organism: Russula griseocarnosa (assembly GCA_022884055.1). Classification (NCBI taxonomy): domain Eukaryota; kingdom Fungi; phylum Basidiomycota; class Agaricomycetes; order Russulales; family Russulaceae; genus Russula; species Russula griseocarnosa. Next base: position 685,252 of record JAGKRU010000011.1, read on the forward strand.
CTGGCCTTGTTGTCGTTCGAATACTGCCGACTTCATCCAGATCTAAGGGAGAAAAGGTAAAACGACAAAAGTGAGTTCCAGTACTCGCCGAGAGAAGAAAGAAAAGGAGGTTATACTCACCCTCTCGGTGTCTGCGACTGTCCGCGCACGCACCAACAGTTCTCGTGCCACAGCCAATTCTCCATTTTCCGCCTCGAGCTTGACGGCCGCCAGCCAGATCTGTTCGCTCTCCGAATTCCTCACGAATGCGCGTTCGAGTACCTCACGCGCAGCACGTACGTCCCCGCCCAGCCACTTCTCCTTGGCCCACATAAGCCATAGCACTTCCGCCTGAGGGCAGCACTCGACGGCACGCGCAAGAAGTTTGTCGAGGCTCTCGTGAGTGCCGTGTGCCTTCTCTAGGTCAGCCGCGCGGCGCCAAAGGTCGCGGCGGTCGGGGAATACGCGTAGAGCGTAGGCGAGCACAGCCCGTGCAGTACCAACGCGCCCGCGCGCCTCCGCTGCCTCCGCGTCGCCAAGCCATGTCCCAAAACGGTCTTCCTCCTCCACGTCCATCGCAACGGTTGCAGATACAATCGCTTCGCACGTACGCGGCGCACCCTCCGCCTCGCATCGCTCAGCTTCCTTGAGCCATTGTTCGCGTGTGAGCAACACGCCATGCGCACGCAATTGCCGCACGGCTGTTGCAAGCGTCTTGTCGACGCGTTCGAGTTCCTCCGTACGTTTCTCCTCCGAGATTTCGGTCGCATACGCCTCTTGTTCGATCAACCGCCCTGCGGCGATCCAAATTTCGTGAGATGTCGGCACCGCTTTGCGCGCCTTGTTGAGTACCCCTTTCGCATTTTCGGGCGTCTCAAGGCGGGCAAGGGCGAGCCAAAGCTCAACCGAAAGTGGGATTACTTCAACGGCCCGGGAGAGGAGAATGCGTGCATCCGCAGGGGATGTTTCTAAATTGACGGTTTCTTTCCAGAGGCGCACCGAGTTCGGAATGTGTTCGAGGCTAGATCACAAATGAGCTTGTAAAAGATGATAGAAATTGAGAAGTCGTACCTCGTCGTAATACACGCTTCTTTGCTTTCACGTCATGCTCAAGGTCAGCAGCCGCCAGCCAAATCTTTACGCTTTGTCCAACGTGCTGCGCAGCATTGGCAAGAATGATTTTGGCATCGTCAATTTGCTGGGCGATGGTGTCAGCCTGTCTGTCTTAGCGAGATAGGATGGTCAAATCCACGTACATGTAATCTTGCAGCTTCTAGCCAGACATCTTCGCTCTTCGGGCACTGCTCGCAGCCCTGCTTGATAAGTTTACGCGCAGCAACCATACGCCCCGCATGCTCTTCCAAGGCAGCAGCTGCGATCCAACCGGGGGCGTGTTTTGGATTGGACTTGATGAGCGAATCGAATAGCATACGCGCGCGTTTAATGTCGCCAATCTCTGCCTCGGTCTTGATGACTTGACTATCCAATGAAGTTAAGTAACCTTTTGGATCGATGGACGTGGCTGAACCAGATGTTGTGGCAGTTCCCGAAACCTGACGTACAGTCAAAAGCCCAGACTAGATGCGACAGTGATAGGCATCTGTACCTGATCAAGTTTGAGAGAAAGGATCTTGTCTCGGGCTTGGCCAATCTCAACAAAGTTCGTTAAGGTGCCAGAATCGGCCGGAGTCTCGAATCCGCCATGTTCCTATACATAATGAGTTGACGGAAGTTCGCAATGGCCAGGAGTCGGGCGCACCTGCTGTCGTGGATCCAAGGAATTTTCGAATTCACCCTTCCCCGGTCTCCTACGATGATGCTGTCTGGCACAGCAAACGAGCGCTCTTCCCTCCTCCGTTTTCTCCGCGTAAGGTTACTGACGTCCGGTATGCTCTCCCACTCAGCATCCGTAACAACCGCAAGCCCTCGTTTCAAATCAGCGAATTGTTGCTGGAGTTTTGGCCGCTCTGCGCGGTGCTTTGCCAGTTCAGCCTCTTCCCTTGCCTCACGGCGGGCACGCCGGCGCGAGTCCATCGTCTGGTCGACGTGCTCGTAAATCTTATCGGCTTCTTCGTCGTCAGCCTCGTACGTAGTGCCTGCGAACAGGCCGTACTCATTATCTGGATCTTGAAACTGTTCAGGATCGACGTCCGGCTCTTCCCACGCCTAGCTTGGGCCTCGCTGTGTACAGTATATTAGTTAGGATGAAAAGGGGCATCGAATAAGACGAGACATACGCAACGACCTCTGCAGATGGCCCTTCTCGCGCAGGGCCGATGTCTGACCGGGTGGTGAAACCGGAGGCACTAGAGAAGTTGGAGTCAAAGTTATGTCACGCAAACAAACAGGACAGAGAACCTACCCTCGACCAAGACCAGCGACGTACGAAGCCGGCGCCGGCATGGAAAGGAATGCGAGTTTATTCTTGTCGGATGACATGGCTCACTGGCTGGAGATATTGTGCAGCGAGTGTGTGGTGGTGAGTAGCACACGCCAAAGGAGGGATATCACGTGTCCCCATACATCAGCGTGCACCTGCGGCCGTGAAGTTCGCCTGTGCGGTCACCACTCGTACATCACTCGATGGAAGACGACCTCATCGTTGTCGACGATCTCGACTCCAACACTCAGGATGCCCAGGTCCCTCGAAGATAGCTGCGGATGCTCAGCCCACCACACAAGCTACCACTGGCCGCCCACAAAGAGCCGCGACGCTACGTGCTCGAAGACAGAGCTCGCCTGCGAATTCCGACAGTGCTGATACGACCTCTGCTCGACCAATGCGTTCTTCGGCGAAGAATAAGGCTGCGCCAAAACTTAAACTCAAGTTGAGTGAAAAGGCCGCCGCCCTGGCTCCGGACATGTCCTTCCTTGGCCCTTACGATCGCGAGCTCGACTCGGATGAAGAGGAGTTGTCCTTTGAAGAACAGTTCATTCTTCGCATGCCCCCTGGAGAGGACTGTGGCAAGCTACGCGAGATGGTAGCCACCCGTGAAATCTCACCTGATGTCTGGTTCAAGTTAAAAGGTACGCTCTCTCAATATATATGTGTTCTCCAAGCATACGACTGATTACTGCGAGCAGACTCGCGTCGCGCTGTCTTCCACATAGGGGACAATATGTATTCAGCAAAACTGGTTGATCTACCTTGTGTTATCGAAGCACAAAAGACCCTCGACAATAAGAGAATGTTTAAGGTCGCTGATATCTGCCAGGTCTGACCCTCTGTTTTGTTTGTGATCGTCTAATTTTACACTTGCGCAGATGCTCCTTGTTGAACAACGAATTTCCGGCGAGGAGGTAGTGAGTAACCAAAAAAGTTTCAACATCGACGACTTCATTTGGCCCCACGGCATCACCCCACCGCTCCATCATACCAGAAAGAGACGATTCAGGAGACGGGTAAACAAACGGACAATAGAAAGTGTTGAGCAGGAGGTTGAGCGACTACTCGAGCAGGATGCCGTCGCGCAGGACGTTAAGTACGGTACGTCTCTATCCTATCAATCTCTGTTCCTCCTGCTGAACTACACTTTATAGATGTGTTGGACAATGTAAACCCCGACTTATCGGACTCTGAGTTTATCGAACAAGACGACGGATTAGACGGGCAAACTCCCGGAGGCCATTCCGAGCCCGGTGATGCAGGGACACCTGGTGGGGCCGACGGCGATGAAAGTGACGAAGATGGTGAAGATGGTGAGGCAGACGGCGACATCGATGAGGAGCTTGCCGCAGAGCTGGATCGCGAACTGGAGGGAGAGGATGAGGATGAGGACGACGAAGAGGAGAGTGAAGACGAGGATGAAGAAGATGAGGACGAGGACGATGAAACACAGCAGGCACGTCAGCTCCTGAACGAGGAGATTGCCGATCTCGAGTCCGCGGTGCGCAAGAAGGAAGCAGAGGTCGCGAGAACGGGCAATCCTCTGATCCGCAAGCGCTTCGAGGACGCGCTGAAGAAGCTCCGTGCGGATCTGGAAGTGAAGATGGGCCAGAAGGACGAAATGATCGAGATGGCGAGACTTCGCAAGGCTGGTGAGCCTGAGCCGGACGAGGGCGAGGCTGGAGATGAGGCAGAGGGTGAAGATGCTGAAGATGCTGAGGAGGATGCGGCCGACAGGGAGGAAGCGGGACCAATTCCTATGCCAGGCATCGAGATGCCAGCAGTCATTCAACTCAATGGCGCGGAGGGTGCTCAGTTGCCTCCACCAGATGGTGATTTGTTTGGGCCAGAAGACGACATGGACATAGGATAGATCATGAGATGCATACCGTATGTTATCAGAGTGAAATATTGGGTGCGCATGACGTCACAAAGTACAGACGAACCATGGAGAGGACTCGAAGTTTGAGTACGCTGAGTAGAGCATTCAACACATGCTAATGGACGACTATGACAGCAGTCTACACAACGACATGGTTCAAGTAAGATACTAATAACTGATGTGACGAGTAGCGATACAGGAGCCATTCCCAGCCTTGACGCGATAATCAGATTCATTCTTGGATGGATCTGCAACAACTCGACTTGCAACGCATTCCATTTCCGGGTTTTTACCGAAACTACTTTTGTCTGCCACTCACATTCGATCGAGCTTTGTTCATCGCATCAGGGTGTAAATAGAGAGGGGGAATATTCTCCCAAAGATGAAAGTCAGTGGCAGACAAAAGTAGATTAGGCAATTCCTGGAAATGGAATGCCTTCCAACTAAAAGTCGACGTGGTGCAGATCCATCCGTTTATTTCTAGAATGAGAATGAATCAGGAATTAGTGCATACATACATAGCTGGCCCGTGATCCAATCAACCAACCGCATCGCCAAACCAAAATCTGTCAGTTCTGGAAATGGCTCCTGCATTAAAATATAGTATATCTTGCTGCCAAGACTCCCTGTAACGTCCGCGTCCGAGAGGTCGATTTTACATATGCGGTCGTTGGGGTCCAGTACAGTGTCGCAATGATGTTGTGGAGATTCAGGCAATGTGGGGCCTAAATGCAACGGATCGGATCGTCATTAATATTGTCGACACACGTGTAGAAGCGTGTGCTATGCTTCGCCTCAAGGCCTCACTGGCAACGGCCTCAACTTTGAGCGAGTACCCGTCTCCGTCTTCAGCTTGTATCACGTAGCAATCGAAAAATCCCTAGGAGGACAAACGTCAGGGAGGAGCATGTCAGCTATCAACCCGGCCTGTTCATCGCACCACCGGCAGTCAGTAGCAGTTCCAGGACGTTCAAGTTGCGCCACCAAAGACAGACATACTGTACGTACATCAGTCTCCTTTGGTGAATTTCCTTCCCGGTCGGTCATAATGAGTTATCCTTTCCCATCAATGAACCTTTCAGGATGGTAATCGATCAGAATCGATGGCTCTGGATGACCACGAAAGGATGTTGAGGCGATGGCAGAATATGCTGAGGTGAGGAGGAAGCCAAGATGATGGAGATGCTCCTGAGCAAGGTTATTCGAAACAGTGAATTTTCCGTTGCCATTGGTTACAGTATTCAAGTTAAATTACTGTGTTAATTTAATTTATGCCTTCCCTTCCCGAATCCCGAGCCTGCTTAGCAGCCATATGTAAGTTACATATACAGTAGATCCTGGACCACGTCAAGGTCACAGTGCCTGATGTGCAAACCGAGATTGAATATTGAATATTGAACACTTGAAGCTTGAAGCTTGAAGCCCAGCGAGAATTTCGTTGATGCTAGGTAACTTATTCCGACGCAGTAGGGCTCAACAGAATATCAGTGAGCGTTGACCAATGATAATTTTACAGCCATTTACGGCAGGAAAAGTTCCATTGTTCGATGCTATCTGATTACAATACAACTGACACTATTTCTCATCGCTGCATCCAGTGTTGTTCTGCAAAAATAGAATTGTTCATAACACAACGATAGGATAGAAGAGCTCCTTGACGTACTAGACACTTTGCTCGATCTTTATATACAGTAGATACAAAGTAGGTTAGTCCAATTAAAACACCCACTTCATCCCTCATTGCGACATTCCATCATTTCAAAGCTCTTCTCGTTCCGCCGCAAAGATGCCACTTCCGCTTCCATAGCTTGCATGCGTTTCATAAGCATATGCACGACTCGGTCCTCATTCGTATTGTCAAGACCTGTCGCAGTCTGAGTACGATATGTGTCTGCCTCCGCTTCGTTCTCAGTACCACCATTCTCCGTGTCCGCGAGTTGCAAGCGGAATGCCGCCGATTTGGACTTTCTTGCCTCGAGTTCGGCGCGCATCTCTGTGAGTTCTCGTTGACTCTGCTCATTGGCTTCAGCGGCGCAGGATGCTTTCTGCAGAGCGCTTTGAGCCTGCTCGAGTGCGTGATCGCGAGACAGCAGCGATTCGTCAAGCCTCGCTTGCAGGTCACGTAGCTCCAGTCCTGCACGCTCCTTTTCTTCTGCCGCATTTGCCTTGGCCTGCTCGTGAGACAGGAGCGATTCGTCGAGCTTCGCTTGCAATTTGCGTAGTTCCAGTCCCGCACGCTTCTTTTCTTCCACCACATTTGCCTCGGCCTGTTCAAGTAGAGCACCCTTCAGCGCGAGCTCGTCAATTAATTGTGCAATACGCCGGTCCCGCCCAGTTTCCGAAACGAGCGTTTCCGACAGTTCTTCTGGGGTAGCTTTTTGAAAGGGAGAAGCACCACTGGCATGTGCTGCATGGGTATCCGACGAAGAAGATGACGGCTGATCTTGTTGTTCTCGGGTAGGGGGACTCGCTAAAGACTTCCGCACGGGTTGGGTGGCCTTCTCACTAGGACTGACAGCGTCGGAGTCGGGTTCCGGGTAAACGAGGTGCTCTGTGTTTCAAACTTGGGGCTGTCCATATGAAATGACAAACAGGAAGTACATACTTATGTCAAGAACGTGAATGAGCTTAGTTTCATCCGCACGTGCGTCTGGTGATGAATCCCTCCAAGCACAAAGACACGTGTCCCGTCACAAGCCATGGTATGACCGTACCTTCCGCTTGGACTTGATGCTATGTCTTGAAACGAGATCCATCGCTGAGCTGGATATTGTATGTGAACGAGCACATGTAAGTTGAACGTGTTAGATTACTTACTTGACAAGTTGAAGGCAGTCAGATCACCTAATTTGGTCCCATTGGGACCACGCCCGCCAAAGACATACATAATATCATCGACGAGGACAGCAGCATGATCTCTACGGGGAGACGGAATGGATCCAGTGCATTGTAGTTCAGTCCAGTTCCGTGTCGAAATGTTAAACGACCAAGTGTCGTTAAAGAAATGTGGGTCACCACGACCACCAAATCTACAAAATATTATAGTGAGGGAAGAAGGCGAGGATAGGATGGATACGAACATGATGATGCGGTCGCCGGTGGTTACTGAAACATGACCGGACCTCCGAAGGGGCTTCTCGTTTCCGGATGCGGGGTCATATGACTCCCAAAAAGGATTCGATTCTACTGTTGAAGAATCTGGTCAAAATGGCTCAGGCAAACAAGGGGAAAACGTACAACAATTCAAATCCAATGCCCAGATATCATTAAAACGCTTCTTGGGGCCCAGCCACCGAAGATGAAGAGCTTGGAACCGACCAATGTCATGGTATGGCAGTAACGACCGCCAGGCCCAGGACCATTGACCTCGATGCGGGTCCATTCTCGCGATACTGGAATAGAAGAAGATCTGATCAGCTGGGGCGGGTTTTGACAACAAAAGATCCGACGTGCCGAGGCTGAGAAGATATAATGAATCATCAAGAGTCTCATTTTGCTCGTGGTTGAAACTCGCTACTCCGCCCCAAATCAAAAAGGTAGCGCTGCTGAGTACGGCACGATGTCCGTAACGTGGGTTGGGAACATCTCCGCTGGTCTGCAAGAGAGTTGTGGAGAAGTCCCGTGTTGAGATCACATATTGATCATTGCATATACGGTCCGGCTTCTGTGCAATGCCTCCAAGGAGGAACAATTCACCGGTGGCAGTGGCAGTCGTGGAAAGCGCAAAATGACGTCGAGGAAATGGTGATGGCGACTTTTGAGATGGGGAAGTATGTGCAGACCATGGGGAGAGAAGAGGCGGTTCTTGTGTTTGCTGGGGTGATTGCGAGTGTGATTGCGATTGCGATTCAATAGGATTCTTGTTACGAGAGAAGGGCATGCTCTTGCTCGAGTGCAAGGTGGAGCAATGCCTCTCTAATTTGTACATCAACCATTTACTGCAGTAGCGCTGGCCCGTGCCGCGCACCGGGATGCATGAGTCATGCATCTTCAATCCAATGATATGTTATTTTATAGCACTATCAGTCAACTATAATCTCATTATATACAGAAGTGGCGATGACAGGTAAGTACAGTAGCATGTTCCCTCACCTCTGTCGACATCTACGCTGAACAATGTCTGTTGTCGAAAGACTTTCGACAATGCCCGTGGTGGCAGTCAGGTGGACGCTGTGCTGTACTTCATTACAGTAAAGCGAAGAGCCCATTCTCTGTCTGTGTCTGAACGTCTGCGTTGTCCAAGGGCTCTTTTCGAAGACTCGAAAGCGAAGATGACGGCGGTTCGACGCGGTCGGGACTTCACGCACTTGAAGCTTCAGCTTGAACACTTATCGACTTATCTTCCACCGCCGCGTTCATAAAGTCCTTCTCCAGTCCCTCCCCGCTTTATGCAGCAGCGTTGTGAGTTGTGAATTTGTCCGTCCTGGGAAACTCACCTTCGCATCATTGATAACTGGATCGTGTCGCCGCCTAGCTAGTACACAGCAAACGGCCCTGGCCTCTCTCAACGTCGTATCTGCGACACGGAATACTGTATTTTTTCGTTCGAAAACCGGAATGGTTATGTTTCATTCATTCATCCCTTGTTCAAAGATAGCGTTCAAAATCTGCCGGACCCCTCTCTCAGTCTCAGACCTCGGAACCCCTTATCATTTAATATTTAATTCCCATCATCTGTTTTTCTAATAGCCGTACTGACATAGCCAGATCATTGTCCAGGACCTCCCGCCCCTCTCTGTCTGAGTGAACAAAGGGCAATGTCATGCTAAGGTCGACCCGTAACAACACATGCAGTGCGCGCATTCCGAAGCTGCGCGCGCCAGGCCAGTCATAGTCCAGAGCTTTGAAGCTATTAAATGTCACGCTATGCATAGAATTATTTTTATTTCTGAGTGAGGTAAAAGGTAAAATTACAGTGTGTATGCTGACCAGGAGAGGATGAGAGGCAAAGTGTTTAACATGATTATGATACTAGTAAGTGCGTAACAGTAATAAATGTCCTTTAGAAATACATAGCGCTGTTGCGGTCCAATTTATATCTCAGTCCATTCACCTTCACTGTCCGAGTCAGCATCATTCAGCTCGGTGTCATCCCCTCCCAGCGAAACAAGAAGCCGATCACGGCTGAGCGAAGCCGGGAGTTCCTCAGGGATAACCGAGGGACTAAGAGAGCGACAGGGGTAGACGAAGGAGCAATAGCCCGAGCGTAGGAACAGAAACTTCGGCGGGGAATCTGGGGGTGTAATCAAAATCTCCGGTTCCGAAAGTACAGATGTGATTTGATCGATTGTCGCCTGTTCAGCAGAGACCTCCGAGTCGTATTTCGACTCCGAAACATCTTCGCTAGAGATGGTGGCCTCAATCTCGTCCGCAGGTCCTAGCAAAGGAGAGGCCACCGGGACAGCAAGGGCAACTGAGCCCGGAACAGGCGTAGAACATTGATCACGAGAATATCGTCATCTTGCGCGGACTTTGCATCGGTATGCGTAGTATCGTTCGGCACGCCACCTCGGAATTTGGTATAGCCAGAATTTCGGGCCTTGAGGAAGCGGAATCCACGCGATCATCAGAGTTTGATGAGAGTTCCTCCGCTTCAGGTTTGTCGACAGCGACAGAGGGATTCTCATCTACAGCTCCATCGACGTTCTTGCCTCCGGGAAGGTTGGCTTCAGCGGAGACCGGCGATCCAGGCTGGCCGCCCGGTCTCGCGCTTTCTCTTGCCTCCCTGACCCTCTTCTCGACGTCTTCAATTGACTTCTCTACCTCCTTTACAGCGGCTCTCCGTACCACGCGCACCTCTTCATCACCGTCAGACTCGACGGCATCGAGCTGTTCTAGCAACTTGTTGAGCGCGTGTTCATATACTCTCACAGGAGCATTGGTAGTGGTGTATGCGAGCCCATCCGGTTCATCATCCGAGAAGTCGAGTGAAGGCGGAAGAGAGAAACTGGCAGAGAGCTTAGTGAGAGCAGAGCGGATATCTTCGATGATCGAGAGTGAAGAAGGGGGCGTCCTGGAAGTTGGAGACGTGGGAGAAGGTTCACTTTTTTCGGCTACCTCCGCGCGGTGAGCTTTGAAAGATGCCTTGGCTGCCTCGGCTGCGGCACCTTTAAGAGCATGAGAGCGGGAAAGCTGGGCACCCTCGTCTGGCTGCGTCGAGCAGGTATTCAGCTTGGAGAACGACATCAGTACTCGTCCAAGGACATTTATGAATGCAGAGTGAAAGCCTACCTCTGGGGACGACGCAGCTCCAGATGGGCTGACCCCTGTCGCAGAACTGAGGTGACGAAGAATAGCACGCGCCAAATCTTGTACTTCTTCATCGCCGGCTATCTTCTGCAGTCGCTCTCGGAGAACCGACTCTAAATTGGGTACGGGGCACTGACACTCGCCTGCCTCGGAGGCGGAGAGGGGGCAGTGGTTGAGACTCGTCTCTTCCTCTGCATCGTGCTGCTCCTGAGCCATGATTAGCACCGAATGCAAACAGGATTCAAACCGAAGGCGACGTACCTTCTCCTTTGAACACCACGCCATCCGCGCACGATGCCTTTCCACCACGCATACAAGAAAGAATAAGCATATCGGAAAGGGGTCGTTCAGAGTCTGGTACATGACCCTGACTGGGACTGGGACGACGTGGTGGAGTGAGGGGTTATCATCTCCGGAAACTGCCGCCCGGGCCAAAGCCTTTGCCAGCCCCTGTTTGAACTGCCGGGCCTCCTGCTCTCTACGTGCACGCGCAAGTTGCGCAACACGAAAGCGTGCTCGTTCCTGACGAATAGCTTCCGCTCGCGCCTTCATCAACTTGGCTTCTTCGCGGGCGCGGAGTAGAGCATTGTATTCTTCTTCGGCCGCAAGATACTCGCCAAGCGCACGGCGATAGCGCACCTTGGGGTTTGTGACTAGTAGACGTGAATCAGGAGACGACAGGTATGGTGAGTACAAGTCGTCATTAGGGTAGACGGAGTAGATGGGTGTGGGTGATGAGTACGATGAGTAGCGGAGTGCTCGAGGATGTGAAGGATATAAGCTGAACATGATGGTTCAATGTCAAATAGTTTACGGAGACTTCGCAGTTGGGACGCCATTTTATAGTCAAAAGTTGATTAAACAGCGAGAACTTGGTCGAACGGCCGCGAAATGTCGTGGTGATGCTGACTCGATCGAGAACATGCTAGAATTTCATTTCCTAAAACAAAAATTCGCACTTACTCGTATCAGTCAGCAGGGAGAGACCCCCCGACACCTCGTTCCCGGCTTCGGAGTTCTGTTGTGGGTCCGGACCCGAGACCCCCGAGACCGCCGCCGCGATAGCAGCTGGCACGGGCACGGGTAAAGGTAAATTAGTCCAACGGTATTGGGTCACGCTCATCCCACCACCACCCGTCCCGCTTAAGTATGGGGTATTGGATCATGTGTTCTGCCCTTCCCCCCTCCCCCTCACCTTCCATCACCCGCTGGATGAACCCACCAGCCGTCCGACCAGGAAAGCGAGGATCGACGAACCATATCTCCGTAAACGGTTCCAGCATCCGTAAATGATCATCGAGAAACATGTCCGCCCAGGCGGCGAGCAGGACAAGGTTGGCCTTCAACGTATCATCTGCCGGTGCATCATCATTTCTCCCCTCGTCAGTTTCGTATCCTTCATCCCCTTCGTCCACGTCCATGCCAGCGTCTTCACCCACTCTGGGCCCCTCCTCTTCGTCCTCCCCGTAATCCTCTTCATCGTCGTCGACGAGCGCTGGGCGGTAGAGGTCAAGGACAAACATGCTGGCGAATACGATGCGGCGGAGCTTCTTGAACTTTCGAAAAGCTTCGCCCCAGGCGCCCTAAACGAAGAAGAACTTAGTTGGCGAGGGCTCCCACAGACGGTATCCAACAGAGAACTAACCCGGTCTCCCGGTAAGGGCGTCACGTTGAGCATGCCAACCTGATCAAGTGAGATCTCCTCGAGATTTGGTACCAACTTGGCAAGCTCCAAAATGTATTGAGGACCAATGTCGGGAAGCCATGTTCCGTAGTGGTAGACGACGATTCTCAAGTGCGTGACCGAAGAGCGAGAGAAGCCACGGAAAATTTGCCTCAGGCTCGATAGGCAGAGGGTGATCATATTTACTGAAAATGACCTCAGCTTTCCGAGGACCCCACGTTCCTATATCAGGTGGTCGTTTACACCGCCACCGTTATCAGCCACCAAGAACGGAGAAACAGCTTTAGATGCACACTTACAAAACCAGATTGAAGCGTTTGTCCAAGAGTATTAGCGTCAAAGTGCTCCCTATTTTCCAGAACAAGAGTTTCGAGCTCCGTCGCTGCCTCCGCGACGCGCTGGAGGGTCATGTCCCATTTTTTGTCCCCTCGATTCCAGGTACCCAGTATCGTAAACCCAAACCAGCGCAATTTCCGTGGGTCTTGCATTATCACCGGCAACCGCGCACCGCTACACACCCTTAGGCTTACCCGCTCGTACGCAGGCGGTGCTTGGTCGAGAGTGCGTCCCTGCAGGGAGTCGTTCTCGGCCATGCACATCGGGACCGAAAACATTACGAGGCGTAGGTCGCGGACGGTGCGCACTCGTGTGAGTGTTGCGAGGGTTTGTGAGAAGCGGTGGATTGCCTTGGTCAGGGTAAGATCCAAGTTGAGCGAGTAGATGTGTGGTGCGTTCTTTAATATGGTCGTTACGCCGTCGTCCAAGGCTCTGTACACCGTTCCAAAGTCGTAGCCGTCGGGGACGTTGATTGCGTTCCAACCGACGATACGGAGCGTGCGTACCGCCTGCGCGTAGTGAGGTGAACGCGCGAGCACCTCTGCGAGTCTGTGGACAGAGCACGCAAGGGAGAAGAGACTGTTTGGAGGCAGGAACTGTAGGTGCGTGTATGCGAACGTGTTGAAACCGTACATCTGACGGCAGGTACTTGAGAGTGCGATGCAATCCTTCGAGTGCAAATGCGTATAGATGTTCCATTTGACCAGGAAGGGCAGAGAGAGGAAGGTGGTGATGGCTGAGTGTTCAGTGGCAGTAGTGATGCCGAGGTTGGAGATTCTCTCTGATACGTCGTCTACGTTCTGCCGATAACAAGTGTCAGCCAGAGGGGAGGGACGAGGAGGATAAAAAGTAACAGAGCGGCAAAAGCCTGAGGGATGGCATCACAGAAAATGGACTTACCATGCCCTCCATGTCTGTGATAATTTAGGAGTCGAAAAGGCAGTATGCCAAACGTAAAAGGATTCGACGTCGAGGGCATAATAAATATATATATAAAGTAACGTGGCGGGCGCTCGGAGAGATTGGCCAAAGGTACAACAAAGGTGCGGCGCAATAAGGACGCTCGACTTGGCTGTCTCCAGTCCAGCACTCAAGGTTCGTTTTTTTTTTCCAGGAGGGCCCGGCCGGCGAGTCGTCACCCCACCCCCCTCACACACTCCCCACCAGCTAAGCGGAATAAGCTGGATATGGTTTGTCAACTGCACCCGCATCAAAACTTGAAGACTTCCATGCCACGCCCATGCTCATGCCATGCCACAATGGGCCAGACCAGACCACGTCAGGTCAGGTCAGGTCAGGTCAGATCTCAGGTCAGGTCTCCCAGGCTGAGTCACGGTCACGGCCAGGTCAAGTCAAGTCAAGTCAAAACGGAAGGTGAGGTCAGATTAGATCAGGTCCGAGTCCGAGTCAGGTCACGTCAGTTCAAACGGGCCTCTTCTTCCGTTCCTTCGACCCGGAGCCTGAATCCGAAATCGGAGGCCGGACCAGCTCCAGTGACAGTCCAGTGGGAAAAAAAAACGGTCAACGAGGAAGGTCCAGGGTCCAGGAGCATGAGGAAACGGCAACGGCGTCCGAAAACTTGAAGTTGTAGCACGCCAGCAGCGACACCAACACGCAATTGTTGCATGATCATTTAGTACATGATGCATGATGAGGGGAAGCCTGACTTTGTCGCGACTTTCCCTTCCCGGTCAGAGTCCGTCGAGTCACTTTCTGTCTGGCAGAGAGGAGGCGCTCAAGTCAAAATATCGAATCGATAGTTTACAAGGACTAGTACACTCACTAGTCTGAGGCCCTGAGTACCGTACTACTGTACAGTATTTCTTTTCAAATTCACACGGTGTCATGTCGCGTTCGTCTGATTGAAATTTCTCTTTCTTCCGCCGGCGCAGCGCAAGCCGCCGACTCGGAGATAAACTTACTATAACTGTGAGGTACCATAACGGCAATGTTTTAATTTAATCCTTGGGGCTTGGGGTGGGGACAGTTAAGTTATTTTTTTTTCCACACGGGCAGTGGGTAATTCTTACCTGAATCGAAACGCCGTGTCCTTAAGAAGACTCAGAGGGAGATTTATTGTAAAGGAAGGAGGGGAAAGAAAAAAAAAAATCAAGCTGCGGAATGTTGCCAGTGGCGTCTGTCAAACCCAAAAGGTGATTGATCGGGATCGGAAGTGTTCCTCGTTCCCTCGCCGTTCGATCACCATCATCATCGACGATCGTAATGCGCGTGGTGTTCTAATGCGGACAAATAGTTTTCCCGTGCTTTGAAAAGAGCTCCCTCGCTCTCCCCACTTCTCGCAATAAAACCCGCAATAAAACCCGAATTTTCCAGTCCGCGCATTACCAGCGCCATCTTAGCTCAAAGACGACCAACTCCGAGATCACCACAACACAACAGGACGGTTGGCGACGAAACGCTCGACTCGGGTCGACGCGTCACTTGTACTACCGTAGAAAACAATGCCTAGCGGAATTGGCTCACGATTTTCAATTTCATTAGATCGGACCCAGGCAGGTCCAACAAATACAACAACCAAAAGACACATAGGCTTGAAGAATAATAAAGCAAAAAAAAAATCACATGCATGTACTGCTTGTCTGATCGACTATTCCGACCGTCCATTCAAAGTTATCAAAGTCGAAAGTCGCCGATCACAAAAAATTGAAATGTGGTGTCGCCACCACATCTTATGCATCAAACTCTGCCGTCCACCCATCCTCCACGCTCGTCACAGATCCACCTTCGCTAGAATTGTCCACCAGTACGGCATCATCGTCATGTGGCACTCCTGAGTTCGTGCTTGACTCAGAAAACGCCGACCTCGGTGGGAATCTGAACTGATCGTGTGACAATGACGTGAGGAACGTTTCGGCGGCCGCTGCTGAAGTAGACGGGGATTCGTTCGAAGAACTGGGCACAGGAACGGCAACAGCAGTAGAAGCAGGAGCAGTAGGGGTAATTGTTGCAATCGAGTCCGAGACGTCCTCAGCCTCAGACGCAGAAACAACTTCTGTATCGGTGCAGCTGAGAGTCGAAACTTCCTCCTCGGCACGTGTTGTCCCCGCGGCATTGTCCCGCTCAGCGATCACCGCTCCTGACGGTGTGGCACCAGCAGCAAGCTCGTACTCTGAAGAGATAGCCACATCAATGTCGCCGTCTGCCTCAGAAGCCACACGAGGGAGGTTGGCCAGCGCCGGTTGGGCAACTTCGGTGACATGAACAACGCCTGGCGAGACTGCTTGGCTCGCAGAAGCGCCACGGCCTTCGCTTTCCACATCGCCCGCCTCTTGTTTTGTGACTTCAGAGACTGGAGTTTGAGGGGCCTGCTCTTTGACCTTTCGTTCCACTTCCTCTAATGCCCGTTCCACCTCCCTTACTACCTCCCTCCGAACGTCGCGAACTTCTTCATCGCCATCGCTCTCTATCGCATCGAGTCGCTCAAGAAGGCCATTCAGAGCATACTCGTAGGCCCGCACGGGCGCGTTATTCGAGGAGACCGCGAGTTCAGAACGGTCGAAGTCGAGAATAGATGGGAACTTGAACGCGGATTCGAGCGCGGAAAACTGTGTGCGTACGGCACGGATCGAAGTCAGGGGTGAGACCGGCTCCGAGACAGCGGCGGAAACAGATGGGGCTGTCGCATTACGAGTGGGAGAGGCTGCGCGCCCCGACGAAGATGGATCCTCGACCTTCACCTGCATCTGCATGTTAACCATCTCTCATTGATGGAACACAAGACTCATCAACTCACTTTCGAAGAGGACGCAGCGCGGCTGGACTGGGAAGCCTTAGAGGTGTGTGCCTTCTTGATATCGGTGGCATCACGATCCTGGAGACTGAGCTTGATTGCATACTCGAAGTCACGCAGCTCTTGATCATGTGCTCCGCTCACACGGTCGCGGAATAGGCTCTCAAAAAGAGTACGTTCGGGCACGGACTCGGCCTTCGCTTTGCCCTTGCCCTTCCCGTCTACATGTGTAGCTTCGGGTCGAGATGGCAAACTCTGCTGTCAAGCCCATATAAGACAATGGAATAAAACCCTGCAAACATACGAGCGTACCTCATGAGTAGACTCCTCTCTACCAGCTGCACCTCGGGCCTGACCAGCAATACTATGGAAGAATTCCAGAATGTTGCTCAAGTTCACCTCTCCACTGTCATGTTCGGCCGGTTGGGGTTGAGTGTGGCGTGTAGCTTCATGTCGAGACGGCAAATTCTGCTGTCAAGCCCATATAAGACAATGAATAACATCCTGCAAACACCCAAGCGTACCTCATGAGTGGACTGCTCTCCATTAGCTGCACCTCGGGCCTGACCAGCAATACTATGCAAGAATTCCAGGATGTTGCTCAAATTCACTTCTGCACTGTCATGTTCGGGCGGTTGGGTGTGAGTCTGCGGCTCGGCGGGGTGATGTGGTCGTGATGTGGCAGGTGAAGTCGGCCTCTGAGCGCGCTGATGCTCGGGATGGACCCCAGCGAATAGGCCCAAAAGGTCACCAATACTCAAAGTCTCATTGTTAGTTTCAGGACAAGCGGGGTGACCTTCAGGAACAAAATCTCTCTCGGCAGCTCCATAGATAGCGCGCATGAGCGGGTGCCCCCCACGATGGGCTCGGTCAAATCCGACCCGAGTTCGGAGACCGCGCTGGCGTGGCGCAAACGTTTCTTCTACTTGGTCTTGCAAAGCACGCGCGCGGCTGATGCGGTCGATCTCGGCCTGTAAGGCGATTTCGCGTTCACGACGTGCAGCTTCAGCGGCAGCACGCTGGCGAATGGCGGCAGTCTGACGCTCCAATGCTATATGGGCTTGATACTCTTGCTCTGCGGCTTCTAGCTCATAAAGAGCATGACGGTAGCGTGTCTCTGCATCTATGCGTGGTGGCACGAAGGAGCGAGGCAAAGAGGGATACCCCAAGTCCTCGAAAGCATAAGCTGCCGAAGGTGCGTCATCTATATCGAAAGAAGAAGGAAAATAGGAGCGCCGTGGAAGGTACGACCCATAGCCGTGAGAGCGCAATGACGGGCTGTAGTGGAACATGTTGTAAGAAGATGTGTACGTGTCGAGAAAAGTGATTGTTGGGGCTCACTGTCTGGCAAGGAGGGCAATTTATAGGACTCGTAAGAGCTGTGTCAGTGGACACGCGTCGTTGCGAGTCAGTCAGCAGTGTCAGTGGTAGTTAGATGACGCGCGTCAACAGCTCAAGCTCAAGAACAATCCCGAATCGTCGGGACCGCCAAACACGTGACCATTTCAGTAATGCAGTGCGGCATCGAAACTACAGGAATGTTCTGGTGAGCATTTTCGGTTATGGTTGTCTGTACATTCGAGTACTTGAGGGAGGAAGAGGAAGGAATATTCCTCCAACACCTCTCACAAGATCTATCCTATCACCCCCCCCATCATGAACACATACATCAAGCCGTATCTCAGTATCTGTCCAAACTAAAGCCTTTCCAACGTCACATCTTCCAACAGTCCTGAATCCAGAAAGACTCCGAAAGAGTTTGATTCAGCGAACAGAGTACTCCTCACTATCTACGTCTATCCCACCTTTGGTGCCTTCGGCATTCCTACGACATTTTCTTCACTCGGAATAGTGGAAGCCATGCACGTTCCAAATAATATTCCAGCGAAACTGTGCTCTTGTACTCGTGTATATACAAAATAAGATATGATCGTATCTCAGGATAGAAGAGAGACGTAGGTTAGTTGGCAATGTCGGGCTATCATAGGGAAAAGTCAAGATAACGACCGGAGAAACCAGAGGTGAGGAATATGGGAAATGAGGCCACGATCACGCGAAATTAATATATATGTTATATGGGTGGAGGGTGTTTGGCATCCCAGGATGCTCAAAGTGAAGATCGTAGTCGCGAGGAGGGCGGCAGCTGGTAGGTTGCAGGGATGCGGGAAGCAGTGCGGGCAGTGAAACGGCAGTGAACAACAGCTCCAATAGGGCCCGCGTCCAAGCATGGAGGATACACCTGGCATATACGCTTGTTGAAATATTTGCGAAATGGCACAGACAGCCTCAACGCCTTCTATTTACGATTTGATCAGGTTTACGGGCGGCCTGCGTTTTGGCGAGCATCGATGAACGAGGTGAATGGATTATCGGCATCGCTGCTACCTGGATACGTGAGCTCCTGCAGCTCGGGTAAAAGCTCCTAGGGATGCTCTCCATCGTCGGATCGAAGACAACGAGAGAGTTCCTTGACGAGTCCATCCTCGATGTCAAGGGTCTTCACATTGAAAAACGACCTAAAAAGTTTGCGCCACTCGGTGCGCTCGACCTCATTATGCTCTTCCGATGACCGACTATGAACGTCGTGCGTAAGGGTGAGATGCTTCACCGCGGAAAATATTTGGCTAAGCCCATTAAAAATTTGGGCCACGGAGGATACCTGCCAGTCAAGGTGCAAGCAGTCGACAAAGACGGAAAAAGCAGCCAGTGGCATATTGGTCTCAGGGGGATTAAAATCCACGCAGACTTGCGCGCTGTAGAAGTAGAACTCGGCACGGTCGAACCTGAGGTTTTCTGTTCTCCCCATGAATTGCACGAGCTCCGGAACGGAAAAGGCAAGTTGCTTGAAGTAGCAAATTTGGAAACGCTCGAGGCGAGAAGCGGTGATCCGACTAAGAACCACTTCTGAATAAGCGCTAACAGCTTGGAATGCAAATGTGCGAAGGTGAGGAAGCGTCACGGTGACGAGTGTCGTGATCGGCGTGCGCATGAGTTGCCTCTCCACATCGCGGTTGGGAACAGCGAAGTGAAAGAAGATCAGGAGGATCTCCAGCCGGGGCATCAATGAAAGCGACTGGAGCAGAACAGTCGGCTGGAAGTAAGTGGATGGGTGGTATAACGCAAGATGGAGTGTGACGAGGCCAACAGCAGTCGTAAGTAGTTGGAATCGAATTGGAATGGAACAGTTGATTGCTAGGTGACGAAGATGTGGTGTTTGAAGTGTCTCGGGAAGGGTTAAGATCGTACTCCCGTCCTCAGGTGGATCCCCCAAAATCAGGTATTCCAGGATTGGATATTCGCCATCGATGGCCATGATGAGCTTCTGCAGTTTCGAAACAGGTAAAGTAATCCGGATACGTCGGACACGATCTCGCTGCGCAAGTGCAAGGAGTATTGCATCCTCGTCCTCTGCAGTAATGTCGTATCCTCGTAATCGATGACGAGTGGAAGGGGGGTGAGTGTGCCAGCATGTCGATACAGGCGTGCCATATGTACACACAAGGCAGAGACCTAAGTAAGATGTTGACCCAAGGATGAGGTTCCGCCATCTTTGGCAAACGTGGGCGAGCCCATACCACCAGCGTTCCCCCAACCATTGTCCTCCCCTCTTTAAACGGCTATTGACATCCTGGTCTTCACGTAAAAGAAATGGCCGATAGAGATAAAAAATGTTGAGAAGTGAGTAGTCGTCAAGGATGTGGATTGATGTCGTATGTGGACTGTTGCCCGTAGGTCAAGTTTACTGATGAGCATAAACAGGGTAAAGAAGCGTACTTCTGCTGTTGGGACTTGCAACATACTGCACCTCGGCCGTTTCGTTTCGTAGATTGAAAAAAAGAGGTAAAAAGTGTGAGACAAGGCATGCTAGGAGAGTAAGTGTTGAGTATTAATGTAAATGATGTGGTTGAAGATAGACGTGGGATTGCCTCTGGAGCAGAACTGCCTTACCCACGCCTAGAGCGCCAGATGGCTGTGTCGTGAGTCGATGGTTGTCATCTGTCATCTACTCAGACGCCCACGTAGATAGGACAGATTGTGACGGCCGTTCCCCCAAGGATCCTCGAGTTATGCGAAATATCATGGCACGATTTCAATTTTTTCCCTAGGAAATATGGAGATAAATGAAACGTGATGTCCGAGTCGAACAGTACGAAACTCAGTATTGGCACTTGCGAGTCTTACGCCGTTCCAAGTTTGCCAACTTGAAGAGATGATTGAGGCAAGGGTTGAGGAGCGTCCGATGATGACCTCGAAGATGGAGGTGCCTATGTATATTGTCGCGATCCTGATGACTTCTACTCGTATCACCAACCCTTCAAACAAGCCAGAAGCCTGAGGTGAGGAAACGGCGGCGATGTTCGAAAACTTGAATTGTACGCCAGAGACTTGAACACGCAATTGTTGCATGATCCGAGTCGTTACACGATCATCATGAGGGAAGAATGAATTGGTCGCCATGTTTTCCCCCAGGTCCGTCCGAGCCGCATTCCAGAGAGGGGGCCCTCCAATCAAAGTATCGACTCGATAGTTACAAGGACTACACTCACTACTGTGATGCCCCGCGGAGTTAAGAATGCACCTAGTAGCATCATCAAAACCTGATTTTGACTTATAGCTCTACATCGCAGCCCTGTAGACCTGTAGAACTGAGGCTCAGTTGTCCGAGGCGTCTCGTTTGAATTGGTCGTTTGGCAACGTTTGAATTGGCAACGCCTATTGCCGTTATCGGAGGTTTAAAATCTTCGTGACAAAGACAGCCAAACACATTCCTTCGCTTACCTGAGCTGTCTTACGTAGCGTAGTTGGCCAGTATCTCATGATGCATGCATGATGCTCTAATGCGGACAAATAGTTTTGTTCCCCGTGGTTTGAAGAGAGCTAGCCCCCGCTTTTCACAATAAAACCCGAATTTTTGAGTCCGCGCATTACCAGCGCCATCTTGGCTCAAAGACCACCAACTCCGAGATCACCACCTCACAACATCCTGGTCAACAGGACGCTTGGCGATCAAGTCGACGCGTCACTTTTACTGGAAAACAGAAAACAATTCCCACCGGAAATAGCTCACGATTTGCAATTTCATTAGATCGGACCCACGTCCAAAAATACAAAAACAAAAGACAAACATAAGCTTGAAAGAATAATAAGCAAAAAAAAACATATCACATGTACTGCCTGTTTGACGGTCCATTCAAGTTATCAAAGTCGCCGACCCCAAAAAATTGAAATGTAATTTCGCCACTACATCTTACGCATCAAACTCTGCCGTCCACCCATCCTCCACACTCGTTACAGATCCACCTTCACTAGAATTGTCCACCAGTACGGCATCATCGTCATGTGGCACTCCTGAGTTCGTGCTCGACTCGGAAAACGCCGGCCTCGGTGGGAATGTGAACTGATCATGTGACAATGACGTGAGGAACGTTTCGGCGGCCGCTGCTGAAGTAGACGGGGATTCGTTCGACGAACTGGGCACAGGAACGGCAACAGCAGTAGGAGCAGGAGCAGCAGGGGTAATTGTTGCGATTGAGTCCGAGGCGTCCTCAGACGCAGAAATAACTTCTGTATCGGTGCCGCTGAGAGTCGAGACTTCCCCTCGGCACGTGTTGTCCCCGCGGCATTGTCCCGCTCAGCGATCACCGCTCCTGACGGTGTGGCACCAGCAGCAAGCTCGTACTCTGAAGAGATGGCCACATCAATGTCGCCGTCTGCCTCAGAGCCCACGAGGGAGGTTGGCATCGCCGGTTGGGCAACTTCGATGACATGAACAACGCCTGGCGAGACTGCTTGGCTCGCAGAAGCGCCACGGCCTTCGCTTTCCACATCGCCCGCCTCTTGTTTTGTGACTTCAGAGACTGGAGTTTGAGGGCCTGCTCTTTGACCTTTCGTTCCACTTCCTCTAACGCCCGTTCCACCTCCCTTACTACCTCCCTCCGAACGTCGCGAACTTCTTCATCGCCATCGCTCTCTATCGCATCGAGTCGCTCAAGAAGGCCATTCAAGCATACTCGTAGGCCCGCACGGGTGCGTTATTCGAGGAGATCGCGAGTTCAGAACGGTCGAAGTCGAGAATAGATGGGAACTTGAACGCGGATTCGAGCGCGGAAAACTGTGTGCGTACGGCACGGATCGAAGTCAGGGGTGAGACCGGCTCCGGGACAACGGCGGAGACAGATGGAGTAGTATTGCGAATGGGAGAGGCCGCGCGGCCCGACGAAGATGGATCCTCGACCTTCACCTGTATCTGCATGTTAACCATCTCTCATTGACGGAACACAAGGCTCATGAACTCACTTTCGAAGAGGACGCAGCGCGGCTGGACTGGGAGGCCTTGGAAGCATGTGCCTTCTTGATATCGGTGGCATCACGATCCTGGAGACTGAGCTTGATTGCATACTCGAAGTCACGCAGCTCTTGATCATGTGCTCCGCTCACACGGTCGCAGAATAGGCTCTCAAAAAGAGTACGTTCGGGCACGGGCTCGGCCTTCGCTTTGCCCTTGCCCTTCCCGTCTACATGTGTAGCTTCGGGTCGAGATGGCAAACTCTGCTGTCAAGCCCATATAAGACATGGAATAAGACCCTGCAAACATACGAGCGTACCTCATGAGTAGACTCCTCTCTGCCAGCTGCACCTCGGGCCTGACCAGCAATACTATGGAAGAAGTCCAGGATGTTGCTCAAGTTCACCTCTCCACTGTCATGTTTGGCCGGTTGGGGTTGAGTGTGGCGTGTAGCTTCATGTCGAGACGGCAAATTCTGCTGTCAAGCCCATATAAGACAATGAATAAGATCCTGCAAACACCCAAGCGTACCTCATGAGTGGACTGCTCTCCACTAGCGGCACCTCGGCCCTGACCGGCAATACTATGCAAGAATTCCAGGATGTTGCTCAAATTCACTTCTGCACTGTCATGTTCGGGCGGTTGGGTGTGAGTCTGCGGCTCGGCGGGGTGATGTGGTCGTGATGTGGTAGGTGAAGTCGGCCTCTGAGCGCGCTGACGCTCGGGATGGACCCCAGCGAATAGGCCCAAAAGGTCACCAATACTCAAAGTCTCATTGTTAGTTTCAGGACAAGCGGGGTGACCTTCAGGAACAAAATCTCTCTCGGCAGCTCCATAGATAGCGCGCATGAGCGGGTGCCCCCCACGATGGGCTCGGTCAAAGCCGACCTGAGTTCGGAAACCGCGCTGGCGTGGCGCAAACCTTTCTTCTACTTGGTGTTGCAAAGTACGCGCGCGATTGATACGGTCAATTTCGGCGTGTAAGGCGATTTCGCGTTCCCGGCGTGCAGCTTCAGCGGCAGCACGCTGGCGAATGGCGGCGGTCTGACGCTCCAATGTTATATGTTCTTGATACTCTTGCTCTGCGGCTTCCAGCTCATAAAGAGCACGACGGTAGCGTGTCTCTGCATCTATGCGTGGTGGCACGAAAGAGCGAGGCAAAGAGGGATACCCCAAGTCCTCGAGAGCATAAGCCGGCGAAGGTGCGTCATCTATATCGAAAGAAGAAGGAAAATAGGAGCGCTGCGGAAGGTACGACGGATACCCCTGAGAGCGCGATGACGGGTTGTAGTGGAACATGTTGTAAGATGATGTGTACGGGTCAAGAAAAGTGATTGTGGGACTTACTGCCTGGAAAAGGGGGCAATTTATAGTATTGTAAGAGCTCTGTCAGCGGACACGCGTCGGGTACACGCGTCGTTGCGAGCTGGTGTCAGTGTCAGTCAGCAGTGTCAGCACTGGTACTAGTGGTAGTTAGATGACGCGTCAACAGCCTCAAGAACAATCTCGAATCGTCGCGAATCGTCGGGACCGCCAAACACGTGACCATTTCGGTAATGCAGTGCGGGGTCGAAACTACGGGAATTTTCCGCGGACGGGCTGACAAGGTACTCGCATTCGTTATCGTAATGTAATGGCACTCATAACAATGGTGAGTAATGCTTGTCTGTACTGTAAGTTAGGAAGGAATCTCCTAACACCTCTTCCAAGACCTATCCTATCACCCCCCCAATCATGATGGCAGATCACTATGTCCGCATGCGCGAAAGATCAGCGCATCTATGATGATGTTTTAGAGGCATATAAGACGACAGGAACGATCTCCATTCGCATCCACGATGAACCAGGCCGGAGGGTTGAAAAAGGCGATTCATTCGATGCAGCCATGCCGAGCTCCGCGACCAAAACCTAGGTTCGGTCAGTTCGGGGGCAGTGATGATGGCTTACAGGCTAGGCCGAGCCACAGATGCTGTACGCAAACTGCCCGGGTATTGTGCAGATCCATACACCGAAAACTAGGACTTCACTAGCTTCACTACCGAGAGGATGAGAAATATACCGCAAAGTTACTGTATTTGGCGGAGGAAGACGCGTGCACGGTGACTGGAAGGCAACGGCCAACTCTTCTTTTACGTCACACACCAACATCATGATGAATCACCCACTCATCCGTCCTAAAAGAAAAATCACATCATCAACGATAAAAGATTACTCTAATGCAACCCCATTGACGGGCCCGAAGATCTTGAAGCCGTCGGATGTGCAGAAGCTAAAATGGCAGCTGGAAGACGAGCGAAGAAAGGCAGAAGGCAAGTTTTTCATAACTTTTTGTGAGCGTACATATGTATTGATTTCATCCCAAAAGGCCTTCCTGCACTTCCCGTCAAAAAATCGAAGAGGGGAAAAAGAAGGAGAAAAGCTACGCATCCTAGCGTGGTAAGCCCACCGCAAGAAGATCAACTGCCTAGTTGATTATCTCGGGTCACCGTGTAACCTGATCCTCGGTTTCAAGGTCGTTCAACTGGTAAGCATCTTGGGTGTGCTCTTCAACCTGTGCTCAGCTTATGGCATGTACTTCAAGCTTCTTACTATCATTCGGCGTGATCGGGGATGGTGAGATTAGAGGTGTAAGGCAGGCAGTCTGACTGCGCTTGCACAGGCCGACCCTATTCCAATCAGGGCCACGTAGCAAGGCTCTTTCTCTCTCATGCCTTGTCCGCTCAAGACATTATCTTATCCTTAGTACGATCTAGCTTCGAGCCTCTTTTCATCCCCTTATTCTCTCATCATTTCAATCCCCCTCTCTCGCTATCTGGACCTTAGATAGCTGACTCATGTTTTTAAGTACACTGGGACGGATTCTCACAATCTAGCTCAGTTTTCCCGCGTTTCTACTCTCACTTCTTCCTTCCCAGGCTCATAAGCGCGACGCTCAGCCGTGCTACAGAGGGCCAGGCTCGTTGAGCTTCCATCGAATATTCTGACATGTGTTCAAGTTAGTGTAAGCCCGTAAAAAACTGCAATGAGTATTCAATTTTCAAATTCTCGTTGCGATTGCAAGATGCAATTTAGTCAGTCATGGCAGGCTTTACAGTAAGTTACGCTGAAGCTTGCTCATAAGCATGATTACTAATGCTGACAGCGCTGACCCACAGATCTACAGGCTCAGGCAATCTTTTCGTGGCTTCGATGGCTGAAGTTCACAATCGGTAAAACATCGGTTCGACCGTTCAAAGTCTAACTATTGAAAGTCGCTCGGTTGATTACATGGTATTGATCAAGGTAATGATTCCGCTATCTTTCCGGGAAGGGCTAAGTTATCTCACTCTCGCTTCTCTAGTAAATTACTATGATTGATATCCAATCAAGTTACGACATACTTCGTTGTATACGTCGTTCTCGTTAATGCCCTTTGTCACGTTCATTGACTACACGTACAGTGCCGCTCAGTAAGCAACACTTGGCTTACAAACGCGAGGGCCTTTTAAAAGCCTGTGGGGTACTGTACGAAACACACACTTGTTTTCCTCCTGACCTTCCTCAGGAACTGCACGCAAATCTCAAGGACCAATGTCTACCTCTATTCCGAAACTCTTCCAACCGGTCCGTGTCGGCACCGTCAATCTACAGCACCGTGTTGTGCTGGCTCCCATGACACGTAACCGTGCAGATGACCAACACGTCCATGGGCCGCTCGCTGTAGAATACTACAAGCAACGCACGAGCGTCCCGGGCACTCTAGCCATCACCGAAGCGACATTCATCGCCCCACAGGCAGGCGGGTACAAGAACGCTCCTGGCATATGGAGTGACGAGCAGATATCGGGATGGTTGCCGGTTCGTCAATCGTCATCCCCCCCCCCTTAACTTCTCAGATGGGAGACACGTTCTGACCGAACTATACGCCACCCTTTTCTTCTCTGTATAACAGGTCGTGGACGCGGTGCATAAAAACGGATCATCTATATTCCTCCAACTCTGGGCGCTCGGGCGCACCGCACAACCGGGTGTCCTACAAGAAGAAGGCGGGTACCCACTCGTTGCACCCAGCCCAATCCCACTCGATAAAACATCCCCTTCATCCGTACCGCGCGCTCTAACGGTGAAGGAGATCGGAGAGTATGTGCAATTGTTTGCTACCGCAGCTCGGAACGCCGTCGTCGGGGCTGGATTTGACGGCGTCGAGATCCATGCGGCAAATGGATATCTTCCGGATCAGTTTTTACAGACGAACACCAATCAGCGCACGGATTCGTATGGCGGCTCGATCGAGAATCGCGCACGCTTCGTGCTCGAGGTTACTGAGGCTGTGGTCAAGGCCGTCGGTGCAAACAAGGTGGGCATACGTTTGAGCCCTTGGTCCACATTCCAAGGTGAGTGTGATTGAGGATGGCACATGCTCCTGTCGCTTTTTGTAATTATTTAAATTTGTGATCTGCAGGGATGAGGATGACAGACCCGCTTCCTACATTTGCCGAGGTCGTCAAGGGCATCCGTGTCAGCTATCCAGACTTTGCCTACCTCCATGTCTTGGAACCCACCACTCATCACAGACCCGGTGGCGAGAGCGGGCCGTTAAAGGACTCTAACAAGCTACTGCGAGACATATGGGGTGACGGCGCATACATTGCCAATTCCGACTTTGGACGTGACAGTGCGATAGAGGCCGTCGAGAAGGAGGGTGGCCTCGTCTCGTTCGCCCGTCACTTCATCTCAAATGTGAGTAAATGATTCCTCGCTTTCCATCGTTATCGCCGCGCAAGGACGCTCGCTGACTTGCGTCTTATCTGACAGCCTGATCTGCCACTTCGCTTGAAAAACAATCTCGAGCTGGCGCCATGGAACTACAAGACTTTCGCTACCCCTGGCCCGGAAGGCTATACCGACTACCCTTTCGCGAAAGGCGACATAAAGCACAATTCCTAAAGGGCTAGTCTTTGTATGTGAGAAAAAGGTGTAGTTTGTGAAAGAATGTACGTATTAGATGCTATGCAGGAAGCAAAAAAGGATTTTTGAAATAGAATCTGAGAAAACATTTGTGTCAACTATTCAGGATTGAAACCTGGGAAGGAGCGGGTGCGAGGCTAGGTCTTGCTTAGTCTTACGATTGTAAGTCTCCAAAGCAGCGTTGAAAATGAAGGCAAGGTTGGAATGGGAGGTAGATGTTGAAGGAACAACGGACATGGTGTGACTGGCCCGGGAGAGGTAAGTTGGCGATTGATCGATTCGAAGGGCGCTTCGATAACTCCTCCCCACGCTATGCCCCACGCTATGTCAGGGTTCCGCGTTCCGCCACCCCCTTGGTTCTGCTAATCAACCTATATATGGTAGAAAATCTCCCAAATATGGTAATACCTCTGTTTACATGCTTACTCAGCCGGTATTTTTCCGCTTCAACACCGCCTTGCTTAGAGCGGTGCAACACTTCCCTCTCGAAGAACCCATAATACCTCTAGACTATCCGAGAGGTATGCATTAGGAGGGAGTCTACTGTATTCAAAATTTTCATTTGATTCCCGGTGATGTGCTGCTAAACTTACGGAAGATACAATTTAATCAAATGATACGCGGCGGTTGTGATGCACACACCATACGGCAAGGCATATAAGCATTCTGACTGATGCTGACAGCTCTGACACAGCCGTACACATCAAGGGTCGGCGGCAACCTATGCACTGTACATGGCCCAATCAGGCTCAGACAATCTTTCGTGTTTTATGGTGTCCAATCAAGTTACGACATGCTTCGTCCTCATTGATGCCCTTTGTCACGACCATGACGACCAAGATCATGACAATACATACTCCGCACAGTGCGCAGTAAGCAACACTCGGCTTACAACCGCGAGAGCCCTTTAAATAGCCTAGTGAGACGTCTCACAAGCCGCACTACTCTACCAAACACCCCTGTTTCCTCACGAACTGCACGCAATTTCGAGAACCAATGTCTACCCCCTCTATTCCAAAACTCTTCCAACCGATCCGTGTCGGCACCGCCAATCTACAGCACCGCGTCGTGTTGGCTCCATGACACGTACCCGCGCAGATGGCAGCACGTCCCTGGGCCGCTCGCTGTAGAATACTACAAGCAACGCACGAGCGTCCCGGGCACTCTAGCCATCACTGAGGCGACATACATCGCCGCGCAGGCAGGCGGGTACAACAACGTTCCTGGCATATGGAGTGACGAGCAGATATCGGGATGGTTGCCGGTTCGTCATCCTAATCTCCTCCCGACTTCTCAGATGGGACACACTCACGTTCTTACCGACATACCCCACCCTTTCCTTCTTTATAACAGGTTGTGGATGCGGTGCACAAAAACGGATCATCTATATTCCTCCAACTCTGGGCGCTCGGGCGCACTGCACACCCGGAAGTCCTACAAGAAGAAGGCGTGTACCCACACATTGCGCCCAGTCCAATTCCACTCGAGAATAGATCCCCTTCATCGACACCGCCACCCGTTCCGCGCGCTCTGACGGTGGAAGAGATCGGAGAGTATGTCCAGCTGTTTGCTACTGCAGCTCGGAACGCCGTCCTGCGCGCTGGGTTTGATGGCGTCGAGATCCATGCAGCAAACGGATATCTCCCGGATCAATTTTTACAGACGAACACCAATCAGCGCACGGATTCGTATGGCGGCTCAGTCGAGAATCGGGCGCGCTTCGTGCTCGAGGTCACCGAGGCTGTGGTCAACGCCGTCGGTGCAAACAAGGTGGGCATACGTTTCAGCCCGTGGTCCACATTCCAAGGTGAGTGGTTGAGGACAGCGCATGCTCTTCTCGCTTTTGTGATTATTAATCTGCCGTTCGCAGGGATGAGGATGCCGGACCCGCTTCCTACGTTTGCCGAGGTCGTCAAGTGCATCCGCGTCAGCCATCCGGACTTTGCCTACATCCACGTCTTGGAGCCGACCACGCATCACACCGTTGCCAAACCTGATGGAGAGACGCGAAAGGACTCTAACAAGCTACTGCGAGACATATGGGGTGACGGCGCATACATTACCAATTCTGACTTTGGACGTGACAGTGCGATAGAGGCTGTCGAGAAAGAGGGTGGCCTCGTCTCGTTCGCCCGTCACTTCATCTCGAATGTCAGTAAACGATTCTCGCTTTCTATCTTTATCGACGCGCAAGGCAAGGACGCTGACTTGTCTTATCTGACAGCCTGATCTGCCACGTCGCTTGAAAGACAATCTTGAGCTAGCACCAGCGAACCGCGAGACTTATTATACCCAAGGTCCGGAGGGGTATATCGACTACCCTTTCGCGACGGGAGACACAAAGCACAATTCCTAAAGGGCTGGCCCTATATGTGAGAACAAAGCTGTAGTTGGTCGAATAATTCATGTATTACAGTAGACGCGATCCAGGAAGCAATAAGAGGCTTTTGGAATAGAATCTGGGAGACATTTCCGTCGACTGGGCCGCAAAATTCGCCGCGCCACACAACGCCACTGGAAGTCGCACGACGACGGGAGAGGGGACATGCAACCGTGACGTCGGTGAAAACGTTAGTGTACATGACGAGTGACCTATCATGACACAGCTGCTATTGGTCACAAGATGGCTTGTGCCAGCGACAGAGTCTTCGAGTATTAGGGAAGGCTGGGAAGCATGTATAGGGCATCGTCAATCCGGATCGATACTTCAAGGTCCAGGGCGATGCGGGCCTCACTAAGGTCGGCCACGTTCCCACAATATGCTGTTAGTAGATTGTGAACCCAAGAAATGGAGTCATCTTGATGCGCACATTGGACTCGGGACTGACTCTGATAATCAACGGACCCAGAGGGCGCAATGACAAGATAATATCCCACTGTGTAAATATTGTCCCTTGTGATATTATACAGAAACATACTCTGATTTGGAGCCATGGTCCGACAGAAACTTCGCGATATCGTGATGTCCTCCCTTCGACGCAACCTGAAATGCAGTCCTGCCGAAGTCGTCCTCTGCATCAATATTCGCACCATGCTCAACAAGCAGGCGTGCGACCTCGGGGTTCCCACGCTGTAATGCATGAATCAATGGCGTGATGCGGGTGTTGTCGCAGGTATTCACATCAGCACCGTGTTCGAGCAATAATCGAGCTCCATTAACGCCCCCGTAGTATTTCACGCCTACATGTAGTGGAGTCCGGCCTTCGGCATCGCGGGCGTTGATATCGGCCTTGTACTGGAGTAATAACCGGGAAACCTCGACGTGTCCCAAAAAGGCCGCCGCATGCAGTGAAGTCCAGATATTTCTTTTGCCCCGGTCATTTGGATTTGCACGGCGACTGAGCAGCCATTGAACAATTTCAAAATGCCCAGAGCTTGATGCACCGTATAGTAGCGTATAGCAGGGTATGCCGCGGGCATCTACATCAGCACCGTACTCGTAGAGTACCTGTGCTATCTTAAGGTGCCTTCCCCTCAGTGCGGCTCCCAGTGGCGAGATGAAGCAACCACCAGTGGTGTACACTTGTTGCGGATGTTTGATAATGAGCTGTTCTGCTATATCATGAAACCCGCAGAGTGCTGCATAGTATAATGGAGTTCCCGACTTTGATGTCCTGCGGTATGGAGCATACTGAGGAAAAAGCGGACCGTGAAAGGGCGCGGTGTCGATGTCGTGGACCCGGCGCCAAGCAGCAAAATATGGTTTATCAGGGTCAAAGAGATCATCCATCCCTTCTCGTATGTGGGATGACACATTCTCAAATCGAGCATGGTCGACCCAATGTTCACCAGCATATCGAGCGAGAGGAAAATTATCTTTGACGCTGCCCTCAACTTCACCCAATCGCAGCAGTACGACCAGGCATGCCTTAGCAAGGATCGTGTGTGCCGGTTCAAGGAGAATGTGAAAACCCGATACATCTGCACTTGAACCTGCAATCCGTGACGACGTAAGAAACTCCTTCACGGAGAGGTGTGAAAATTGCACAATTTGAGACCCTTTTTCGTCCACGACAGAGATCAGACTCGAGCAGGTGGACAGAACGGCCTCTTGTTGATCTTCCCATCGCCAATTTGTGTTCAATTTCGAAATTTCTCCGCGGGAGGCGGTCCCGAAGTCGATAGCGAGGACCTCCGCAAGCTCCGCAACACGTAGAGGACGAACGGATACCGTGAGGCACTGCAGGAGGCGATGAGCGTGATCCCGGTTCGCCTTATTAATGTTCCTCAAAATCCGCTCATATGTCTCGTCCAGAGTCTCGGGTAATTCTTTAAGCATATGCCGCACTCTCGGTGCTAAGCAGTGTCGCAGGGCTTCTAGTTGGCAGAACACCCAGCGAAACCTGATCGGCGTGGTAAATATCATGAAAATATCACAGATTGAATGGTAATGTCCTACATGCCATCTGCCCTCTCAGACAGTGTCTTGATGACTAAATTCTTATCTTCATTTCGCCATCGACGCATTTTTAGATCTGACTGAACGACAGACGTGACGTAGTCGATAATATCCTGCATTTGTCCAAATTGCTCGTGAAGGGACACTCGAAGGGATGTCAAAGGCTCGAGGGCACGTCGGATATCAATCTCCGGGCGACTCGTAACACATACCCGAAGATTTGACGAGGAAAGCTCGACAAGCTCCTTCACGAGGTCGAGGACTTGTTCCCGCGGAGATGGCATTCCAGACGTGTCAGGGCATTCATCGAGGGCGTCAATGATAAGGTAAACCGGTTGTTGATCCGGGAGTGTGAGCATATCCTTCAAGCATTGTATCAGTTCATCTTCATTGGGCTTCTGTGCACCGCTTCTGTGTTTGAGATAAAGGCCGTTGAGTATGTCACAATGACGATGTGACTGGTCGGAAAGCTGAGTGACGAGGGAAGGGAGCAAATCATGACGATTTTGCTTGTTGGTATCCCTAAAATCAAAGTAAAAATACGCCATGGAGGCCAATCCACCACGTAGGGCAATAATGTCTTGAATTATCGTAGAGCTAATTCGGAGTTGAATAACAAAAGATTGATGGTATTTGATAGGGACAAACCAGAGTACGCTTTTCCCAGAGCCCGCTACAAGAGGTGGGCATCAGCTTCATTGCGGTGGAATCAAGAGAGCGTACGTTTTCCGTGGAGCCACAAAAGCGAACCATTGGACTTCCATTCGGTGAAGATACCTCCTCGGAAAAACCACTCCGCTCTTTGCTTGCGATGGGCACCACATGCAATATTGTGGTTAATAGACGGATCGGACGGGGAGAGCCATTTGCGAAGGTCCTGTCGTAATTGACTCCCTGTGAGGATGCTTGAGTTTGCACACGAATGCCAATGCAGAAAGAAGACCACGAACGTTTCACTTGATCCATGACTACCCTTGTCTCTTTTCCCTCTAAGTTAGGTACATCAGAGTTAAACATATTTTTCTTATTGACTGTACAAAAACGGTTACGCACCATCAACGACCACCGCGACTTTGTCATCGACGGCCTTAACCTTGTCATCAACACTGGCTACTCTATCGTCGACGCCGGCCACCCTGTCGTTGACATCGAGTACCTTATCCTCGACTAACCTCACTCTATCATCGACAGTATGCGTGGCCTCCAGAACTTGTGCAGTTACCATCCGGACCTCTTCATTTGTTAGCTTGTCCAGCCTCCGAAGCGCATCTTCAATGTCAGTCTTTCCGATCAGCTTCTTCAAGTATTTTTCTGACAAAATTTATTAATCAACAACGACTCAGTTGTACAGTAATTACTTACTTGTACGACCTTGCTTCATCTCCTTCGTAGCGATCCCAAGAATAGAAAGTACCTCCACCATTATCTTCACGATAATATCTATCATTCCAGGTGGCGGTGACACCCTAGTGTAGATTTCAAGACGTTGGAAGAATGTTTCCATGCGCTCAAAGATGTCGATGAGATTGTCGTGGCTTGCACGAATATCCATAGCTGCCTAAGAGGGTATTACAATGGTGCGCACGAAAGTCCAACGGAGGATACGCACTGAGAGAAGTATGCCGATTCCTGCAAATATCACTTTCGCGGGAGAGAATGCCTTAGAAATGGATATGAAAGAATGAATCTTGGATGGGTTCATTTGCTAAAGCATACCAGGCTAACACCCTCTCCAACAGTTTCGGAAAAGACGTGCAAGACTCTGACGGTTGGGTCAAGCCATTTTGTCAGCTTATCGTCGTCTCTCTGGAGTCCCTGGACTTGCTGGCGAATGAGGGCGAGAACGGCGCTGGAAGAGGTGCAGTTCTGGAGCTGGACTACGAGTGGGTGCGAACGGAGATCGTTCTTGGTACGTTTTTTGTAGGCCTCCAAGGCGTTGTTGAAAATTAACTGAAAATTGGGGATGAGGAGGTCGTGGGGTTGGCGTGAGACATGAGGGACGATGGTGGGTCCACAGATGATGGGGATGATAGGGAAGTGGGTGCTCACAAGCACCGACTCGGCCATCGATGATGGACAGCCCTGGGAATGGCTGATAAGCGCGCACGATAACAATCAAAAGTGAAACTGCGAGGGTCGGTAGACAGGATGAGTCTCTAGTAATACTACTGGCAAATTGCGTTCTGATTGGCTGAGAACAGGTGGATGACTCACGATAATGACTCATCCAAATTTCTCGTTCGTCTTTGTTCGTCTTCCTGAAATTCTTCCTTACTGTGTATATAATGATCGCGATTTCTCCTTCATTCGAACCAATTGCTCCTTGAGTCCCATCAAATCGTCTGATTAGGTATGTCGGTACTAATGTCCATACTGCTGAAATGAAAAGGACGAGGAGGGCGCAGCTAGCGCGAGAGTGATAAAGTAAGCGGTGAAGGGAGGCAACGCGTGGTCGGACAGAGGAAGAGGCTCGTGATGGGTGAACGGTGTGAACTCCAAATAGCGGAGCTGGTAATGAATGCTGTCCGTAACATGTGAATATGATCATGGGCATGTGAGCCTATTGTCAAGCGTGATTGGTCTCAGTCTCATATCTCCAGCACTCAGACTGCTCGTCGGTCGTCGTCTGCGTGACTGTCATCGCATCGAGAGAACTACCTAACCTTCTCACGTTGCTTCAGATAGATGGAAAATTGTGTAGTGAAGCTCGCGCTGACGTTGCCGAGTCGTCTAGCCTCGGAGGGACTTGATATATACTGCCTCAAGAGCCCGATGCTTGATTCTCGATTAAGTAACTTGTGTCGTTCACCCGCGAGGAACCTGACAGCAACAAAGCTTCTGCGCCTCGTGACTCGTGAGTGATGTGTTTCCTTCGAGACGTAATTAAACTGCAACGACGCATGTCTTCTTTCAATGTCCTTCGGAATCGCGATCAAAGCGAGTCTGCACATTTCGGCAAACGCTAAATATTTCGGTCAAGCGAAGGCGTGTTGTAGTGCCAAAAAATTGGTGGACATGGGAAATGCAACCGTTTTGACCAAGCTAGGATAGTTTGTTTCGTTGTGTTTCCCGGACTGTTTACTCTTGAAGAAATACATGGCACAACTCGAGTTCAGGTAGCGCAAAGTACGGTTCGTGTTGCTTCCTTGCTCGCAGCGGTGTGATTCGCCTTGGTCAAACGTCGCCACCATGCTGCAAAGTGTGGTTGAATCACGGACCTCATGCTGGTTGAATAGGCAGCCAGTCATTAAGCACACAGTTGGGATGACTTGATTCAATTCTATGACCAGGTTACTGTACATCCACTCGACGCAACATGCAATCATGCAAGGATATCAACACGGGTGATGTCAACAAAATAGCGTCATTGCTGTCTTGGACTCGGATGCCGAAGAACAAATGCGGAGGAAATAGCACAAGGTAAGTAGACAACACGAAATGTCAATGAGACGGAAAATCGAAAAAAGATAGCAACCGTCAATCATGGACCTCCTACCAGTATAACGTCTCCTACCCTGAGCCTTTCTCCCATACCGAAATGGCGACAGGGCGACTAGTGAGCTGTCGTGCAGAAATGAACTGCCCAATGCCTTCATCGACCGGTTCCGATGGCTGGAACCCCTCCAAAAAAATATTTTGCAAGGTGGGCAACGCTTCTGCTGTTCTTCCTCCATCGAGCTGTTGCAAAGCGGGTGCGATACGTGGCGAAAATTGCTTGGATAGGTAGAGATTCTTCGCAGCTGTAAATGGAAGTAAAAGTTCCAACCATTCCGTGTTCTCGGTATCATCCTTCCAATTGGGTGGTGAATTTTGATCCTCGTGGACGTAGAGGTTCTCCATTGTTAAAAAAAGATATAACGACAAGGTACAGATTTGTGCCAGGGATGAAAGTTGCCAATCTGACACTTGGCATAAGATGTTTACTTCGACCATTCTGAGGTCGTGTGGCTCAGGCTGAGCCTGAAGCGTGACTCGACGACTACCAAAGATGAGATGCACCTCATTATATGGCCCGAGTTTTGGCGTGCGACTGATGAATTGGTTGAGTTCTGGGATGTTGAAGTCAATATCATTGAAGAACCTAGTTGACAGGCGGTAGAGTCGAGGGGCATCGATCCAGAATAGAAGATCCTCCAAGTATTCGTCGACACCTTTGAAATGAAAAGAAGTGAGAGTGGGAAGGATAGAACGAGTTGGCGGAGGAGAATGTCGATTTTCTTGGTCAGGACAAGATTGAGGGGATTCGAATCCAAGCTGAAGTGTTTCGAGGCTGGTCAAAACGGAGAGGCAAGTGGCCATCGCCTCGGGTGAAATGTACCCGGAATGAGGAATATTTACAAGGTAAAGACGGACGAGGTGTGTGGCAGACAAAACCAGTTTCGGCAATCCCGGAAATGGAATGGCACCCAAGTAGAGGAATCGCAGACGTGGAGCGGATCCACCCAAGAAAGAATCAGGAAGGACTGGCGATTGGGTATCATATAACAAAGCCAGAGCTTCTAACTCCGGAAATGGAACCTGCATTGCTGCCGAAACATTTTCAATTTGCAAAATTGTGGAACATGTGAGGCCGATTTGAGATATGCGATTCCTGTGCTTGAGTTCGGGAACGATGTGGTCCACTGACGTTTCGGAGACATCGCCCTGAATGAGGAGAGGTAAGGCTGGCCAGACATCCAAGGACATCCTTGCACGTGTTCGGGGTGTACAACAAAGTCGCAGATTCAGCCGACGTGGTGATCCAAAAATAAGACCTCTCCATCGTCGACACACGTGAACCAGCGATTGCCACCACTCTATATTCCTTTTCGTGTCGTGGTCTATATATCTTGCCACTTGGTAATACGGATGTCTGACCACAAAGAAATCGAATGTTGCTAGGAGGACGTCATCAGGGAGCACATCGATTGCTACAACCTGACCTACATTGCATCAAATCAGCTAGCAGTCGATGCCAGTGCATAATAAGAGACTTACGTCGATTGTAGGGATGTGCATGATTTCCTTCCATCAAATTGAGGTCAACGAGCCAGGAGGCTACAGAAGAAACGAGGGGGCGGCCCGAGACGACGCTGGCATTGAGCGCTATTGAGCGCTTGCCTGCCTTGCCAGTATCACAGGCGCTTCTTCATCACCTTTTCCCACCTACGCACGGTCTTCAGGTGTTGTTCATTCTTTTCTAACCCCTAACGTATCATTACTATCCTACCCTTTCCTTGGCAAGCACACCACACTATTGAGTAAATCAGTAATGCTATCGAGCACAGTACGCCACCATGACTCTAGATCGATCTGCGTCGAGGCGGTCTCATCCCGTCTATACTGCTCACCTCTTTTCCGGTGCCCATTCCCAGCCGTGCTTGAGCCCATATATCTCCGCCGCGCCCTCTCTTTGCACCGAAAGCCCTGTACGAGGTGACTCCAAAGTTATATTTGGACGGTCTTACAATGCACAAGATAGTGCTCACAAACTGTATGGTAGCCTTGATTCTGCAGCGAGAAATATATTTAACGTACCTGGACCCTGGTAGACCAAAGAGCGGATCTCGTACGACGCACAGCCCTGCCGATAAACAAGAATGAATCGACACCACAAAGCCTGCTAGCTGCATCCACCAGTGCGACACGCCTCAGGCCGATCGTCCGCAAGGGCGGGTTTACTCAAATAGCCACATTGAAGTTCCCTCCGACGCCGACGCTATTACCCAATGTATGTTAAAGTGATCCTTTTGATGACTGAAGGACGCTTGGAATAATGGCGTGCGTTACGCCGGCGCTCCAACTTCCTTTCCTCGTTGACATGGAGCAATTCAATATAGGGTAGCAAGCGAAGCACTGGCAGCGCAGGCTTTTTGTAGCAATACAGGAGACGTTTAAATATCTAGCACATCGTGGGGAATCAAACTCAAGCGTACGAACAGCTCTTGATCTTCCCACCTTGTTCGGATTCCAAATCCCTTTTTTTCTGAGAAATTTCAAGCACGAGACATCTGCAACAGTGAAGAGAGCGCGCAAGTGGTTACGGCCATGGTGGGGTGAGACATCCTAACGGGCGAATGGACAAGCACTTTGCTAGATCTGTACAAGCTGGGAACTTATACTTCGGCGATGGTCCATATGATCTATTTCAACGTTTCGGGCAATTCCACGAAAGATTATCGCACGCTTCATCGGATCACGGTGCAAAGTTACCAGTCAACACGTAAGCCCGACATAACACATATTCCTTGGGCACACTAGAAATGCTGTACGTTGAGGCCGACTGAGATTCAGTCAGGCGCACGATGGGTCGGAGCTATCGCTGGGATATTTCTCGCGTCCCAGCTAGTGCCTTGAGTCGGGTCGGGCAAGGTGATCTGATCGACCCTCTGGAATACAGTATCTTATTTCATACCTTGATCCGAGGTCGAGGTTGAGTACTTTGAGTGTTGAGA
Organism: Russula griseocarnosa; assembly: GCA_022884055.1. NCBI lineage: Eukaryota > Fungi > Basidiomycota > Agaricomycetes > Russulales > Russulaceae > Russula > Russula griseocarnosa. Next base: position 723,585 of record JAGKRU010000011.1, read on the forward strand.
GCATGGACGCACATCGTATAGTTGTTACGACACTTGGTCAGCAATCAACTCTATAACTCAACCGTGACCGCAGAACCCATGAAGCTATTTCGAAACCTCATCTTGCTAAATTCAAGTAACGTAGCATCGATATCACTGCGCGAAGATATATGCAAGACGCCACACATTCCAGCCTTTTGGCAAGCTCTAACGGATTTTACGCGCCGAGCTCATTGACTCTCGCGCCGAGCCTCGCTTCGTTTCCCTTTCCCCTGTTGTGTCATTTCATCTGTTCTTACCATTTACGTTTTGTATACACTGTATTGATCTATTACTGTGATTGCAGTTACGACATCCTGCCAGCACCGTGACCGTCGGTCCATTCTTTCTCCTTTCAGCACGGACATGACATTACTCAACATTAAGCGAATTCGGCTCACTCCCGGGGGAACCCACTCAAGATGCCTTGACACAGAGGGACCTCGGATGTGTCGCAAGTTGTAGTACCGGTACTACAGTATACCAAATACCGCCGTTTCTTCGCGGACTGCATGCTATTTCGACGTCCCCATGACTATCTCCTCTATCCCGAAACTCTTCCAACCGATCCGCGTTGGTACGGCCAACCTACAACACCGCGTTGTGATGGCCCCAATGGCACGCTTCCGCGCAGATGCGCAACACGTCCATGGGCCTCTCGCTCTTGAATACTACCGGCACCGCACGAGTGTACCTGGTACCCTGGCCATCACGGAAGGGACCATTATCGCTGCGCAGGCGGGCGGGTACAGGAATGTCCCCGGTGTATGGAGTGATGAGCAGATCTCAGGGTGGTCGAAGGTTTGTCCCTCAACGTCACGGATGGGTCACGTTCTTACCTATTGACATATTGCGCATTCCCTCACTTTCTCTCTCCCACACTTTTTACCCCCCTTCATGGTAGATCGTAGACGCTGTGCACAAAAATGGCTCGTTCATCTTCCTCCAGCTCCAAGCGCTCGGTCGCACTGCGTCCCCAGACGTCCTACAAGAAGAAGGCGGGTACCCTTTCGTCGCACCGAGTCCCATCCCACTCCCACTCCCACCTACCAAAAGCAAAAACAACACATCCCGTCCGTCATCCTCGCCACCCGTGCCACGCGCATTAACAGTGGAAGAGGTCGAGGAGTATGTGCAGCTGTACGCTACGGCAGCTCGGAATGCCGCTTGGTGCGGGGTTTGATGGTGTGGAGATCCATGCGGCAAATGGCTACCTCCCGGATCAGTTTTTGCAGTCGAATTCTAATCAACGGGCGGACTTTTATGGTGGCTCGGTGGAGAATCGTATGCGATTTGCGTTAGAGGTCACTGAGGCTATCGTCAAAATCGTTGGTGCGAATAGGGTTGGCATAAGACTCAGCCCGTGGACCACGTACCAAGGCGAGTAAGTTTGAAAGCCCATGCACACCTATCTCACTTTTCTCTGTTTCGGTTTCTGTTTTGTTGTCATGGATGTGATGGGGTTTTTACCTTTTATCTTCCAGGGATGAGGATGCCAGATCCGCTCCCCACGTTTGCGGAGCTCGTCAAGCGCATCCGCATTGCATACCCTGACTTTGCCTACATCCACGTTTTGGAACCGACAACGCATCACAGACCCGATGGGAAGGAGAGACGGAAAGAAGAATCTGAATGATTCGAACAAGCTGTTGCGAGACATCTGGGGCGATGACGGCGCATACATTGCCAATTCCGATTTTGGACGTGACAGCGCAATGGAGACCGTCGAGAGGGAGGGTGGCCTCGTCTCTTTCGCGCGTCACTTCATCTCAAATGTCAGTCAACGATTACCGGTTTCTGTCCTTTTACCGAACCTGTAAGGACACTGACTCATCTCAATTGACAGCCTGATCTCCCACTTCGCTTGAAAGACAATCTTGAGCTAGCACCATCAAACCGCAAAACTTACTATACCCATGGTCCAGAAGGGTACATCGACTACCCTTTTGCGACGTTCAAAGCATAATTTTAAAAAGGTCTATTAGACGCTATCTGGGAAGCGATAAAGAGTCCCTTCAAGGGCATACCCAGTGTACAACTAATATATAGAATGTGGATGCTGGTCTTCCCTAGATAGACTACGACTAATTATGTCCCTCGGCCCCCAATGAGAACAATGACCTTTTCGTAGATAGTAAACACAATGCCACCGCTCATCTATGTTGTAAATCACTTAGCGTGGTGTGAACGGTAAGGAACGGGGGCGGGACGTACTACTAGCCGTGCCAATCTCGGGGTCGTGCCAGTCCAAAAGCGCAGGATGCCCTCCTCCGTAAAGATACGATACGCGCAATGGAAAGAATTACGGTATTGTGCGCGTGCCTCGAGCGACTGCATCCGCGTCTTGACCACACTGGGGAGAGACAAAGAAAAGAAAAGATGCAATTACAGTCCGTTCTAAATCCGGCTCGAGAGAGGAAAATTTACGCACTCGAGAGGCATAGTGGTGTAAACGGTGACGAGACCAGCGATCGCTCCCATGGCGAACGTGACGCTGCCGGGTAGGGTCTGACCCGCGCGGGTGCGGCTCTGCACGGACTGCTTGAGCGTGGTGTACGTCGTGAAGCGAACGGCCGAATTAGCACCCTGCCGCATCATCTAACAAGTTTTTTTAATTTTAATTTCGTCACGGGACGTAGTTATTATTAAACTGGATCAGGGGTGACTTACTACGGGGAATAACCCACGATATATCCCTAAAAGTCCCTCTTCCCTTACAATGGACGCGGTGCCATGCAAGAGACCGCGATACCGCGGTTGGGGTCGTTTCGCGTCATCAATTAGCTTCGTTCTGCTCACATGTTCCAGAGATTAGTGTTATCTGGATATCAAATAAGAGGGGGGAAGAGAGAGGGGTGGCAGGCAGGATGGTAGATAGATGGGTGTGGATAAGAGTAGATGAGGACGTACTTGATCGTTTCTGAAGGTGTGACGGCGAAGATGGCCTCCATCATCCCCGCACCGAGCCCTGCTACGAGACTTCGCGGTGCGCTGACTTTTCCCTTGGAGCCACGATCGATGGGTGAGCCGATCGATCGTGATCACAAGGTTGATGACGATGACGACGACATAAAGGGGGGAAGCTCACGTCTTTGTCTGCGAGTGCTTGTTTGAATCTTTCGTAGGACACGAATCGCACGCCCGCCTTGACCGAATTTCCAATGACAAGAGCATTACAGCCAGCGTACATCCCGCGTATGCCGTGCGAGCGCAGCGTCTCGCGGATTATCGTGAGTGGAGGCTCGCGCTTGGTGTCATGATGGTGGTAGTATTAGACGCGCATCTCCTTGTCGCGTTGGCGAAAAGAGAAAAAAAGAAAAGGGGAACACACTTTTCCGCCGAATTGTGAGCGTGTCTTGACAAATTCCATAGGGTAGGTGATAAATCTAGACCCATTCTTAGATTATGCCGTGTGGTAAAAGGAGATACAGTGTTGATAGGGACGAAGGTCGTATATTGCTCACGCTTCTACGGCACCTGCTGTCGCACCTGCGACGAGAGAGTGAAGGGGTTTCTCTTTCTTTGAAGACATTATGTAGAGGAAACTTGGTGTTCGGGAGATTTACTGGAAGTTCGACTGCATGCATGCACGGACTGGCAAACAACAGTAGCCACTAACGGATGTCCGACACGGACCGCTGACGGGCCGATCTATCTCCGCAGACGTCTCACATTCCGCCACCGCCATCATCCCATGTCGCCACGCGTTCTCCTTCTACGAACACCTGCAACACCACCAGAAACTGATCGTTACGAAGCGGCCCTGACGCGTGCTTCTTTTCGCCCCTTCTCGCTTCCGTCGCTCGAAACGGCGCTTGAGAATCTCGAGCGCTTGTCCCGCATAGTCCGCAGGGAGGCAGGAGAGGGTACGGTAGACGGAGTGATTGTGACTTCGGCGCGCGCGGTGGACGCATGCGCCAATGCGGGGGCTGACATCGACTGGCGGGCGATGCGCTTCTATGTCGTTGGACCCGCCTCGGCCGCCGCCCTACTCGCGCGGCTGCCCAATCCACCACAGGACGTACGTGGTACGGAATCTGGGACGGCAGAGCAACTCGCGCATTTTATCGTGCAAAACGCAACGAGAGAAGAGACACTACTGTATCTGACGGGAGATAAGAATAAGGAGACACTTTCCCGCATTGTAGCAGAGGGTCTCGGTGAGGGCGTCCTGAGAGAGCTCAGAGTGTATGCGACGCGCGGAGTTCGGGGCTTTGAGAGTAGCCTTAAGCGCGTGTTGCAAGGGGAAAAAGGTACGTTGTTATTTCTCTATTTAAATCCATATCTCGCGTCGTCGCACGTGGGATAATTGACATGGCGCCCACACACAAATCATCTCGCTTGAAGATGACGACGAGCCGTGGTGGATTGTTCTTTTTGCACCTTCGGGCGCCGGCCACGTCATGCCCGCGTTGTGCAAACATTTTTCTATGACAGCAGGGAAGTCTTCCCCACCGTCAGGAACGGGAAGCGGGTCACGACGAGCGCGACTGGCAGCCATCGGACCCACTACGGCGAAATATGTACGGGAGGACCTAGGGTTAGAAGTAGACGCGGTTGCAGACGCACCGACGGCAGAGTCTTTAGTCTTGTCACTTATGAGAAGTAATTAAAATAGATATATTGTTGCCCTGTTTGGAAAAGCTCCGGTTCCTGTCAACCCCAGCGCTGTCGCCTCATGACGTGCCGGTCACTGGACGCCTCTCCATCTCTCTCTCTTTCTACTATCCCCCCCACTCCCCTAGCTAGTTTTTTTTTTTTACAGTGCTCTTTCGCTCTTTGTTTCTTTCAACCAACTACCATTTACCGCGTTTTTTTACGTCCTTCTTTTACTATAATACCCGAATACCGACCAAGATATCCGACCCTCTGCGCGAGGTCTTCATTTGCCCACCATGTCCATGCCCTCTCCACTCTCTCCCTATCAAAGGCCCGAAGTGGCAAGCTCATCTACGAGTCTTCTCCCTAAGGCCGGCCTCAAACCCCGCACTCCCACGTCTCCCGTGAGCTTCTTTATTCCTCTGTCTCGTCTGTGCTGTGCTCACGTGCAATCTCTTTTCACCCAAGGCTCCCTCTATAGCGGACAAGGTGACTCGGTCAATCTTGAATCTTGCACTCTTGATGCTGATTTTTCGATTCCTCTAGTTTGCACTCGCCGCCGATCCCGCTGAGTGGGGTTTCGGCGCCCTCACAATGAACGTACGAGAACCGGACGATCATCTTCACAACCCGGACCCGAAGCGTGATCGTCACTATGACGCTGGCGGCCACATCTTCACTGGGCGTGGCATTGCTAATCTCGGTTGTCTCTTGATCCTTGCAGGCGGGATACTCATGCTTTTGTTGGTCGTTTTTTTAAATCTCCCTCTCTTGAAGTCACCACCGACAAATGCGCTTTTGTCAGTGCTGGCTATCCGGTTTATAGCCACTTTACAACGAAACACCAGACAACACAAGGCGCGTTCAACTATGGCGGTACAAATTCCAGTGGTCAGGTTCCCAAACTAATCAACAACATCTCACTCGTCGATCCCGCGACGCCCCAGAGCGCATACACTAAGCCATCGTTTCAGGACCCCACGCAACAATGGGATCTCGTCTTCTCTGATGAGTTTAATGTCGATGGACGAACTTTCTGGCCCGGAGATGACCCATACTGGGAGGCAGTTGATTTGGATTATTGGCAAACCGTGAGTGCACTCGTTCCTGTCATGTGCTCAGGCTCAGTACCGACGCGCGTGTCAGGGTGATTTGGAGTGGTACGATCCGAAGCAGGCCTATACGAAGGATGGGTACCTTTGGCTCACCATCGACAAAGCGGAGCCGATCAACAATCACAACATGAGCTACGTTTCAGGCATGGTACGGTCTGATTTTTGGCTTCACTGGTCAATGTTAATTTTCTGCCGATAGATTCAGTCATGGTGAGTTTTCGCAATAATATACCCTCTACCTTCAGAAGACGATGCTCTCGCGTAGGAATAAGTTATGCTTTACTGGAGGCATGATTGAAGGTAAGTCGGATTTTATTTTTAACTGAATCGCCGTGACATTGCGTCTTCTGTACTTTAGTCTCTGTACAACTTCCTGGAAGCAGTACGAAGCCGTAAGTCCAAGGCAATGCCTATTATTTGTAGTGAAACTTATTTGCCTTTAGTGGGTTTTGGCCCGCTGTCTGGACGATGGGGAATTTAGGTAGATAGACTTCTACCCGCGTTAGCCTATGTGTTGATGACTTTGCGAACAATAAGGCCGTGCCGGTTATGGTGCTAGTCTCGATGGCATGGTAAAGCTGCCTTTTTCGTGCTTACTCTTTTGCTGAAACGGCTCCAGTGGCCCTACAGCTATGACTCTTGCGATGTTGGTACTCTTCCGAATCAGACCCACCCTGGAACTCAAACCCCCCTCGCGGCCGTCGAGAATGGTGACCCTCAGCACAACAACGTACTTGTACGTGGTTATTCTCGGGTTCAAGTTAAACACAAGTCGGCTAATAGCCATCCATGCTCTATCATGTAGTCGATGCTCCCTGGTCAGCGCTTGTCGGCGTGCACCTGCCCAGGCGAGTCGCATCCTGGCCCTAAGAACCAGGATGGCTCCTTTGTTGGCCGTTCTGCCCCCGAGATTGATCTTTTCGAAGCTCTCGTCTCTAATAAACGGGGGCAGGTGTCCCAGTCCGCTCAATGGGCACCGTTTAATGTAAGTTTTGCTACGCAAGAGTCTGTTGGGTTATAAATTACTCATGATGTATCCAGGCACAATACGCATGGCAAAACACTTCGAGCAATTTATATATAGCAGATCCAACTGTAACTCAGCTAAATGGGTATATTGGCGGTCTGTGCTTCCTTTCCTCGTTCATCGCAGCATCCCTGATTTACCTGTTATTACTGGCAGGGGCAACTCAGCAAACTACCAGTGGCTTGGCGTTCACAAATTCGGACTGCTACGAACTCGAGGCCGGATGCTTTTCTGTCTATGGTTACGAATATCTTACAGGGTAGGTGTCCCTTGTGGTGACTGAACATGACGATGCTGAAATAGCTGGGTTAGTCCTTCGGGGTATATCAATTGGATTGTCAACGATACCGTTTCATGGGGGCTAAAAGCCGCCGGGCTAGGCGCCGACACCGCGACAGAGATTAGTACCCGACCCATCCCGACTGAACCTATGGTGTGGCTTACTTCGCCTGCTTTGTAGAGAGAGACTTACGTTCGTAATGATTTGTTTCAGTATATCATCATGAACCTGGGCCTTTCAGGAAATTTTGCACATGGTGTCGACTTCGCAGCACTGACATACCCAGCATCGATGCGCGTTGACTACGTCCGTGTATATCAACCATCGAATGCGCACAACATCGGATGCGACCCACAAGACCGACCGACAAAGGCGTATATCGATGCGTATTCTGCCGCGTACACAAACGTCAACTTTACGCTATGGGGTTCACCACAGTATAACCAGTCGCAACCCAAAAATCGGCTACTCGGTCAATGCTAGCCAACTCAAGCTTTTGGATCCACGCGGCATATCAACTAGACCGCAATTTATATATCTGCATATTGTCCTACTATCAGGCATCCGCTAGTTATTCCTTGTCTCTCTGCATGTACCCGTGCCCTTGTCTCCACCCTGAGTATATTGACGGTCTGGAGAGTCACTAGTCATGGAGTTTTCATCTACAGTATCTATTTTTTTTTTCCTTTTTCGTTTGGGTTTATTTTGGGGTGGTTAAACATTACATATCCTCACTTATACGTGCTACTTACACATTCGTTACTTGAACCTGATGGCGGGGAGGGTCAGGCCAGGTGGGACAGAAGTAAATAAGACGGGGATAATAGGTCGTTCAAAGTTGGCACTTATTTCCCACTTATTGTTACTTATTGTTTACAGCCAAATGGCAATAGCTACAAATAAGTGAGTATTATAGGTCATTCAAATGGTACTAATATCCTCCTTATAGTCACATAGTGTTTATAGCCAAATGGCAATAAGTGGACCTAATAAGTAGCAAATAAGTGTACTTTGAACCCCCTAATAAGAACTGAATAGCGGTGTTGCTTTGCCGTTCATCGAACATCAGTACATCAGTGCTCAGCAACCATATATCAAACACAGTGCTTTACTTGACATGCTGCTGTAGCCGAAGTTCGACTTGTACTCGTTACAATACGGTAACATTTAAATAGCCGACTGCACTGTATGAGCTGGACGCGACGCCACCCTCCAGCAAGGTAAGCAGCATCAAGGATTCCCCTCTTCCTTCCTCGGACTACCAAGTTCTATTCGGACGAAACGGGAACACTAGCTCGTCACGTAAAGCCCACCCGCCTCGCTGCCTACTTCGGCTCCGGACTCTGCGTGTGCATTATAAAAGCGACCTTTGCGCGTACTATATCGCAAAGGCTTGCGCCGTGCCAGGGTAGTAGCCTTCTTCATCTACCACGAGTCCACTACCCCTATTCCTGCGATCCGCATAACGTACCAGACTCACCCATTCAGCCTCAACCCGACGACACTGGCAAATAGGAATTTCACCGGCAGATGTCTCGTGGGATCATAACGCTCTCGTCGATCGCGGCTCTTGCCGCGCTAAGCGCATATTACTACGCTCCCACGTTGCCGGACTGAGTGACACAAGCAGTTCATCCGGTGCCGATGTGCCTGTGGGATCCCAGTCCCCGACGACGACGACGCGACGACCGACGGCGCTCGCGTCCTCGGCGCAGGAGTTCGTAGCGCAGGAGTTCGACTATGTTGTTGTGGGCGGTGGCACAGCCGGTCTCGTAGTCGCGGCGCGGCTGTCCGAAGATGAAAAGGTGCGCGTTGGGGTGCTCGAAGCGGGCGGGTACGTCCCGCCTGGGGAAGAACCTAGGATCGACTTGATCGTGAATTACGGTCTTGTGTTTGGAGATCCGAAGTATGATTGGAATTTGAAGAGCGTGCCGCAGGAGGGGCTGGATGGACGCGTAGTGCAGGAGACCGTGTAAGTCGTCGTCGTCGTTTTTGTCTCTCGTTCGTTCGTTCGGACTAATATCGCGTAGTGCGCGCGTACTTGGAGGTTCGAGTATGATCAGCGACGTGCTCTGGCAGCGTCCTTCGCGAGAGGAGTTCGATGTCTGGGGCACGGAGCTGGGAAATGGGCCCACGTGGTCCTTTGACGCTCTTGAGCCTTACTACCACAAAGCAGAGAACTGGACGGGTCCTCCGGTTATGACACTCCCAGGCGGACAGAAGGACCACGCGCTCGGGAAAGTATTTGGGAGGAACGGACCAATGCAGATCAGTTACAACAACTACTATCCTGGGCTGATCGAGGAATCTGTCGCAGCCGCGAACAACCTCGGAGCTCATACGAGCTCAAACCCCGTGAGTCTATGTTTCCTAATACCGGAGCTAGAGGGTTTTTTTTTTCTTTGGCACTGGTACTGGCACTAGTACTGGCACTGGAGTGGCACTAGACTGGCACTGGCATCGGCACAGCCCGCGAAAGCTAACTCTAAAACTTTCGTTCCAATTTGCAGGAAACTGGTAACGCCACTGGTTTCTTTACCCCCGCCCGTGCGGTCGACCCGCGATCGGGAACTCGGTCTTCGTCGCTCACGGGATACTTCGAGCCAAATACCGATCGGAAAAATCTCGTCGTACTCACTGGCGCGGAGGCTACCAGGGTTTTGTTCAAGACAGTCGGAACACAGAATAAGAAGACGCCGCGAGTTGCGGAGGGCGTTGAGTTTGTGTCGGGTGGGAAGAAGTACAAGGTGAAGGCGAAGAGGGAAGTCATCTTGTCTGCAGGTGCGCTATCACCCCACTCTTCTCTCTTCGTGTTGGAGTGGACGATTTTGATACGCTGACTGTTATCTCTCCTTCAGGCACATTTAAGACTCCTCAGCTTTTGGAGCTCTCTGGGATCGGCGATAGAAGCTTGCTTAAACACTTCGGCATCGAAACCCTCATTGATCTTCCCGGCGTCGGAGAGAACTTGCTTGACCAGACTTATACTCTGATCGACTATGTTGCAAAGAAGCACGTCAAGACACTCGGTACGTATCTGCCTTCTATTGACTAATCAAACTACGTCTCATCCGAGACTCTTTCGCCTACAAATAGACGAGATGCGCATCAATGCCACCTTTGCCCAAGAGCAGATAACCTTACAGTACGTAGTTCGGTACTCTTGAACCCCTACAGCTGCGCTAATAATATATTGGGGATCACGCAAAAAGTGCGGAGACGAAAACGGGTATTCTCACCTATGATACTGCCGCCACTGGCAGTGTCTCACTGCAATCCGTCCTTACCGATGAGGAGATAGCGCAACTCTCCTCACTCATCCCATCGCCGGTCGGCAGCGACTTGTCTCCCCTTCAGGCCGTTCAGTACGAGATCCTCCGTAAGTGGTTCCACGAGGGCGAGATCGGTTGGGCAGAATTCCTCTTGCTTTCTGCGGGGGGTGCTACATCGGTGCCGCCAAGCCCCGATACTTCCTACGCGACGCCTATCGTCTTCCATTTGGTACGCGCGCTGCTCGATGCTCTCCTTTCTCCATTTATCTGAGTCAATTTTGAATTGTTGGTTGCAGCATCCATTTACACGTGGCTCAGTGGTACGCTTGCTCGTCTCAATTTTGACGCTGATCACTTACTAACGTTATTTGTAAAGCATATCAACTCTTCTGATCCACTGTCTCCTCCCGTCATTGACCCGAAATATTTCGGGCATAAATTCGGTCAGCCCCCAAATTGACCGATCCAATAGTCAGTTCTCCTGATACATAACATCCGAAAGACGTCGCGTTCCATGCGATTACTACCGCATGGCTTCGCAAGTGGATGCATGCGGAGCCGATTAATGACCAACTCATCAAGGAGAACGTTCCGGGAGACAACCACGTCAACACATTCGACGAATGGGCAGCCTATACTCGCTCCAACGCAATTGTAAGTCCTGCTGTACTCCCCCTCCCATCGGCATTTAAAACATAACTCACACATATTACCTTTTTCCACACAGTCGACTTTCCATCCTATAGGAACGGCCGCGCTCGCGCCAGAGTATTTACGCGGTGGGTACTAGAAACTTGGTTTCCCCTTATCTAGGAACCGACGTTGTTATGTTTCTGGTCAGGTGTCGTCGCGCCTGACTTTAAAGTTCATCGCGCCGCCAATCTGCGCGTCGTAGACGCGAGTGTCATCCCGCTCACTTTCTCTGTGGCGCCATTGGCGACCGTATTCGCGATTGCAGAAAAGGTACTGCCGTAGTCCGATTTCGCTACACACAACACTCTGTTCCTTTTACTGATGGTGTTGCTCATCTTTTTGTACAGGCTGCGGATGTTATCAAGGCAGCTAGTTCGCCGGCTTCTTGAGAGCGTGGAAAAAAACATACGAATTTAGATCTCGAAGAAAGAAACGTCTTGGTACGGTAGTAAAATATACAGTATCATAGGCTGTGTAATTTTCGATCCTGGCGCTAACGTTTGTGCTTGTTACGGCAATGTCCCCTGTATGCTGTGTACTGGAAGCGTCAATTTTTTTCCCCTGATGTCGGAGTGTGGTGGTGGCAGTTCTGATACAGCCATGTGTGTATCTCTACATTCTAGGCGGTACAGTATCCCAGGCAACGGATCGGTTAGTTTGATTTCGGTTAGATTTTGCTTTGATGAACGAAAATTGGTGGTTCTGGCGAGCCTTGATTGAGACGCGTGACCTAGTATGTATCAAAGCGTAAGCGGATCATGTTGACGCAGGCACTTGAGATGATTTCACTCTTCATTGTTCGGTGTGGAGAGGTACAGCATAAAGTTACAGTATACAGTAACTTACAATGCAGGGGAGCACATTGACATTGTACCTAGTCTAAAACCCAAAGCGTGAATAAAGGGAGGGAGGGATTCGGATTCAGAATTCAGAAAGCGACAAGGTATTATCACTGTAGTAGTAGGTGAGCCACATGCTTTCGATTACGGTAGTCTGAAATTTTAGAACCAAATGTCAAGGTGAAACACTACATGTACAGTAAAAGAAGGCGTGCAAAGAGACGTCCCCTAGGTCAATGTGCAAAAAATCAAACAACGATAGAATGAATTTTGATTCAATGAAAAGTAAAAACTCCGGTGATAAGGAGTTACCGTAAAGAGAATAATGATCGTCGTCTAAGTTATGATAGGCGGTAGGCGAGCGCTTCTACTGTATATGCGTCTCTTCCGAGCCGAAAATGAAAAACGGTTCAGGGCCTTTCCCGGGCCCGTAATACACTATACAGTAAGTTAGTACAGTACGTAGACTGTTCGCCATCGCGCGCGCCATCCGTCGTTCAGATCGGGAACTTACAAATACATACCACCGTTCAACTTCTCAACGTCGTTACTATCGTAGTAGAACATGTCAGGTCCTACCTTTTGGTACTGGTTACTGGTAATTCATGGTACAGTAAGTTACCAGATGATGATAGATGCCAGCGACTTTGGGAATGTTACGGAATGAGTTACCGTAATTAACGCGGCCACAAATTAAATGCCGCTCCGACCCCGCCCCGGATTGCCTTTACTGGAAAGCCCCACAACACCTATGTGAGACCTATCACGACACAGCTGTTGTTCAAGTTGTCTCATATAAAAGTTGCTGCCTCGGAAGGCCAGTGATGTCCTTCGAGCATCCGGGAAGTATTTACCGGCATTGTGATCTTGAATCAGGCTCGATGTTCCTTTAAAGACGCCCCGGCCGACCAGTGAGGCATATTAGCAGATTCAGTTGTGAAGCCGAGAAATGAACTTATCTGAAATACTGCACTAATGCGCGCGCGCACTTGATTCACTTGAATCGAACCTGAGGTGATGAACTTGGAAGGCATAATGGGGTGATGATGATATTCCATCGCAAATATCGTCCCTTGTAATACTTTGAAACATTGGTTTTCCTACTACGATAGGGTATTCATGAACACCAGAGTCAATCGTACTACAGTATGTTTTCTCATTTGGAGCCATGGTCCGACAGAAACTTTGCAATATAGTGATTTCCTCTCTCCGACGCCTTCTGACATGCGGTCCTGCCCTCGTTGTCCTCTGTATCGATATTCGCACCATGCTCAACAAGCACTCGTACGACATCGAGGAACCCAACATCTGACGCGATATGTAGTGGAGTCAGGCCATCGTTATCGCGAGCGTTAACGTCCGCCTTGTGCTGGAGTAATAACCGGGAGGCGTCGGCGCGTCCAAAAATGGCCGTCGCATGCAGTGGAGTCCAGCCAAATCTTTCGTCCCCGACATTTAAATTCGCACCGTGATTGAGCAGCCATTGAACAATCTCAAGGTGTCCAGAGCATGATGCACTCCTCAGGGGCGTACGATTGTCACGGCCCTGGATATCTACCTCGGCACCACGGTCATAGAGCAACTGTGCTATCTTGAGGTGTCCACTATTCAGTGCAGCCCCCAGTGGCGACACGCAATAACCGCCAGTGGTGTTCACTTGTTGTGGGAGCCTGATAATGAGTTGTTCTGCTAGGTTATAAAACCCGCAGAGCGCTGCATAGTACAACGGTGTCGCCCTCTTTGATCGCCCTGGTTCAGCAAAGTAATGAAGAGCCGAATCGGAAAGGGGCTCGGTGTCGATGTCGTGGACCTGCAGCCAAGTAGCGAAATACGGTTTATCGGGGTCAAAGATATTTTCCATCCTTTCTCGTATGTGGGACGAGACATTCTCAAATTGAGCATGGTCGACCCAATGTTCAGCAGCGTATCGAGCAAGAGGGAATTTGTCCTCGACGTTCTTCTCAACGCTGTCCTCATCCGCATGTTCACCCAACCGCAGCAGTACGGCCAGGCATGCCTTGACAAGCATCGTGTGTGCCGGTTCAAGGAGAACGTGAAAACGCGATACATCTGCGCTGGAGTCGGCAATTCGTTGCGAGGTAAGGAACTCCTTTACAGAGAAGTGTGAGAACTGGACCAATTGATCCCCATTTTCATCCACGACCGAAATCAAGCTCGAACATGTCGATAGAACGGCCTCTTGTTGATCTTCCCATCGCCAATCCGCGTTCAAATTTGACGTTTCTTCTTGGTAGGCAGTCCCGAAGTCGACAGCGAGGAGCCCCGCGAGCTCTGCCACTCGTAGAGGACGAACGGCTACCGTGAGGCACTCCAGGAGCCGATGAGCGAGATCCCAATTCGCCTTGTTGATGTCCCTCAAAATCCGCTCGTATGTCTCGTCCAGGGTCTCCGGCAATTCTTGAAGCATTTGCCGCACTCTCGGTACTAAGCAGTGTCGTAGGGCTTCTAGTTGGCAGAACGCCCAGCGAAACCTGCTCGGCGCGGTAAATATCGGACATATTGCAGCTTAAGTGGTAATGTGCTTACATGCCACCTGCTTTCTCAGAGAGTGTCCCAATGACTAGATTCTTGTCTTCGTCTCGCCATAGACGCATCTTTGCATCCGACTGAACGACAGACGTAACATAGTTGACAATATCTTGCTTTTGTCCACTTTGTTCATGAAGGGATACTCGGAGGGATGTTAAAGGTTCGAGAGCTCCTCGGATATCAATCTCCGGGCGACTTGTAACACATAGATGAAGATTCGGCGAGGAAAGCTGGACGAGCTCCTTCACGAGGTCGAGGACTTGTTCCCGCGGAGATGGCATTCCAGACGTGTCAGGGCATTCATCGAGGGCGTCAATGACGAGGTAAACAGGTTGTTGATCCGGGAGTGTGAGCATATCCTTCAGGCATTGTATCAATTCATCTTCACTGGGCTTCTGTGAGCCGCTTCCGTGTTTGAGATAAAGGGCATTGAGTATGTCACAATGACGATGTGACTGATCGGAAAGCTGAGTGACGAGAGAAGGGAGCAAGTCACGACGACTTTGTTTCTTGGCGTCTCTAAAATCAAAGTAAAAAAAGGCTATGGAGACTAATCCATCGGCACGTAGAGCAATAACGTCTTGAATTATCGTGGAGCTAACACGGGTGTAAGTAAGTTGAGGTTGACAAAGTTTGATAGATACAAACCAGAGTACGCTCTTCCCGGAGCCCGCTACAAGAGGTCGGTATCAGCGGCCATCGCGCTGAAAATGTCAGGAGAACGTACGTTTTCCGTGGAGCCACAAAAGCGAACCATTGGATTTCCATTCGGTGAAGATACTTCCTTGTAGAAACCACTCCGATCCTTGCTTGCGATAGGCACCACACGCAATGTTGTGACTAATAGACGGATCCGACGGAGAGAGCCATCTGAAAAGGTCCTGTCGTGATTGATTCCCTGTAAGGATGATTGAGCCTGCACGCCAATGTCAACGCATAAAGGAAATCACTAACGTTTCACTTGATCCATGTCGTCTGCCACCCGTTGTATGGCTACCCTTGTCTCTTTTCCCACTAGTACACCAGAGTTAAGCATATTCTCTTGTTAGCTGATCAGAACCAGTTACGCACCATCAATGACCACCGCGACCTTGTCGTTGACGGCCTTTACATTGTTATCAACGCCAGCCACTCTACTGTCGACGCCGGCCACCTTATTGTCGACATCGAGTACCTTATCCTCGACACGTCCCACTTTATCATCGACAATATGCGTGGCATCCAGAACTTGTGCAGTTACCATCCGGACTTCTTCATTTGTTAGCTTGTCTAGCGTCCTCAGCGCATCTTCAATGTCAGTCTTTCCAATCAGCTTCTTCAGGTATTTTTCTGACAAATTTATTAATCAACAGCGACCCAGTTATACAGAAATTACTTACTCGTACGCCCTTGCTTCATCTCCTTCGTAGCGATCCCAAGAATAGAAATCACTTCCACCATTATCTTCACAATAATGTCTATCATTTCAGGTGGCGGTGACACCCTAGTGTAGACTTCAAGACGTTGGAAGAAGTTTTCCATGCGCTCAAAGATGTCGATGAGATTGTCGTGGCTTGCGCGAACATCCATAGCTGTCTGAGAGGGTATTACAATGGCATGCACGAAAGTCCAACGAAAGATACGCACAGAGAGCAGAACACCGACTCCTGCAAAGATCGCTTTCGCTGGAGAGAATGCCTGGGAAATGGATATGAAAGAGTGGATCTCGGATGGGTTCATTCCCTGAGACATACCAGGCTAACACCCTCTCCAACAGTTTCGGAAAAGGCATACAAAACTCTGATGGTTGGGTCAAGCCATTTTGTCAGCTTATCGTCGTCTCTCTGGAGTCCCTCGGCTTGTTGATGAACGAGGGCGAGAATGGCGCTGCAAGAGGTACAGTTCTGGAGCTCGACGGCGAGTGGAAGATTAAGGAGATCGTTCTTGGTACGTCTTTTGTAGACCTCCAAGGCACTGTTGAAAATTAACTGGAAATTGGGGGGTGACTTGGATGAGGAGGCCGTGGCGTTTGTGTGAGACATGAGGGAGCAAAGAGGACGACGGTGGGGTTCACAGAATCACAGGTCAAGACAGGTGATGCAGTGGGGGTAAGAGCGAAGGGAAACCATCGCCCATCGATTATGTGTACGTGTTATGCATCAGGCACCAGGTTGATAAGCGAAACACGATGACAATGGGGGGCGTGAACTGCGAACTGAAGGTCACGTAGGGACAGTAATGATGGCCCTCAGCGGCTGTGGCCGAAGTCGAGTCAAACTAAATTGCACCTATTGCCAGTGGTAATACTGTAGTGTCAGTACCGGATTTTGCATGGGCCAGCACCCAGCGGACCAGTGCCGCTGCCTCGACGTCGACCGTTTGGACGAGCCTCACGGGTCACGGGTCACGTGAGTCGCGTTTGCCTGCTACGGTGCTCCGAGTTCACCCGTTAAGGTTATATAACTCTTCTGTGACGTACGAGAACCCACTGCGCTACTGTAAGGTGGTCCGCGTGGCGGATCATTCTAGGTAGTGACAGATTATGTATATTGCACTACCGGACAAAGTTGCAATCCAGTGACTCACTTTTTCTCCCTTTTCGCGTGCTTTCCCTTTTCCCTCCTCTTTCAACCTTTTCGACCGGAGGGCACTGGACGATCGCCCGAGCAAATGAGCCGACATGCGTCCTGTCCCTTCGTCGAACGTTGACCTCTTTTCTCTGTCTTCCCGGACTCACTCGCGCGACCTTACCGCGCTTCACTACCTTCAACATGTAGGTGCAATATTGATTGTAATTCATGCACCTGTTAAGTCTCAAAGTGCTGACTTTGTACATAGGATCAGATCTTCAATTTCAACATCTCAATACTCTGCTATCTGGCTTCGCCTCGTGGCCAGGAGGCGAAGCCAAATAGCAGAGTATCTAGGTTTGCGCAATGGTATTTTAATTGTTACTTCTAGTATACGTATCGTATTGCATTGTGGTTGTGACGCTGACTGTTACTCTATTCAGCATTTACATTCCTTCTTGCATACATTCCCCTCTTAGCCCCCACGTTCTTTTCAGCTCACAGTGCCCGCACCGGCTAACGACATCTCATCCGCCCGCCCGACTCTACGTGTGCAGCTGCCAACAAATTGAACAAAACGAAGGAGCAGCAGCGCAGATACTACACCCGATTGCTGCATAAAGTCATCCACAAGGTCGACGACATCCTCGTGCTCGTTGCGCGTGAGCGGCGTGACCCAGCGGGTACCATAGCTGACTGGGTGGCAGAGGACTCGATGACCTTCAGATAAAGAGAAAGAATAGGACTTGCACGCAAGCCCTATTCTTTCTCCTCTTTATCTCAAGGTCATTGATATTTGACGGTATTATTGTAACGTAGACCTGATGCCGCGTGAGGATGCCAGAGTTGTGTGGCAGAGGTGATTGAGCCAGCATGCCTGGGCAACTCCGACGCTCCCATTCCACTCTGCGGGTCCGCATTAGCGTACGAATCTGGCATCTGGTAAGGCCCTGGCATTGTTCTACCTCCTCAAGGCATACAAACTGACCGTGGCGCAGCTACACCAGGCGCCGAGATGACGGCCGGGGCCATACACAGATTGTGAATGCACTCTAGCGCGTCATTCGTACCTGAAGGCCTGTTCAGCGAAGAGGGTTGCGGAAGCGATTGACGCCGAGCCCGTTCCGTACTAAGTTGGCCGTTGACGCGATACGCGATAGGTATGGACGTTGAAGACGACGCGGAAGGAGTGGCGGCGACCGCGGACGGCGGAGTGATCGTTGACGATGATGACGCCGTCGATAGCATCCGTACACTGTTCGTGTTCCGTCCAACCTATCCCCCGTCTTGAATCTTAAAAAGAAAAGGTTTATCGGACAGTTGGACCAGTGACGTCCCGACATAATAATTAACAGACGCAAACGCAAACGCGCCAACTCACCGGGCTGGAGAGCAGGTACGTATACGAAACTCAACGCACAAGCTTTTGCCATCGTGTATACATCTGCCGTATATTATGTTCACGATATTCTGTGTGATATTGAGCTAACTACCAACCATAGAATCGTGGAATCAAGGGCAAGAACGAATCGAAGACCGCTTAAAATGTGTTACCGACAGCCGAGTTGATCGCATCGAGCAAGATATCATTCGAATCTCCACCAGTTTCCCACATAGAAAACCCTGCGAGGCCAGTAGACTCGATATACTTGCCTTTGGCGGCTATTTGGGAGAGTGAGTTTGACAAACGGAGGGCAATATCAGTTGGACATACTGAATGAAGTCGCATCGTCATAGGATACCATGACTTGGGTCTTATTGTTGTATACGAAGGGCTGTGCGTCGAAGTTTAATCAATAGATGAAACTGATTTAGAACTCTCTTTCTGATGACTGACCGTCTGACTGCATTGATCAAACACGTAGTCGATGCCATTGGCCACAGTACCGTCCGTGGTGAGGAAACCACCATCAATCAAACCCCAGAAATCGAACCAGCCACCGACATTTGGATTTCCACATACATCAACGCCGCTTGCGGAGTCCCACTTGTCTCCTACGGGCTGAACAGTCTTGTTGAAGGGTACGTAGGGATGGATCTTGCCAGACGCGTCGTATGCTACACTCGAGTTCACGTAATACGAGTGTCCATATCCAGGGACGCCAAGAATCATTTTGTGAGGCGGGAATCCGGCATTGGTCCAAGCCTTGACAGCCGACATAGCAGAACGTGTGGGAGTCGGCGCGCACGAGTCGTCCAAGGGTGCGTTAGGTCCCACAGAGTCCGAAGATGAAGTCCAAACGTCATAGTTCATAATTTCTGCGGTGCGACATCAGAAAATTGCATTTGACGCCATCAAAGCACGAACCAATATAATCCAGGACTTGTTCGAACCTCGAGACATCCGCCAGAGGCTTACCATCTGGGCCCACGAAGGGGTTTGCGAGGACCGCAGCAGATATTATAAGATTTGGACCGCTCATGGAGCGGAGCGTCTGTAGGAAGGATAGGAAGTTGGCACTATCGTTTGTCGACACGATGTTGCAACCAATTCCCTGCTCTCCAGGAAACTCCCAGCTGTAGTTAAAGATGAACAAGCAGAGCTTCCAAAAGTCTCGAAAGCAAGCGTACTCAAATTCAATTCCATCCAGCTCATACTGCAGGACTACGTTCATGACTGCCTGAGCAAAGGCAGTACGATTCGCCTCAGTGGCAACGGCAGAGGAGAAGAATTGTGAACCTGCCCAACCTCCAACGGATAGCAGAGGATGGACGTACTATCGCTTTGTTAGTTACCCGGGCAGACAAAAAGGGAATGGCGTACATGCTGCTTGGCAGTCTGCACAAATTGGGGAAGTAGCTCTTGGTCAGATTCCTCAAGGCCAAGAGTGTTGACATCCGGGGTTGTCGTTCTGAGTAGACCTCGCAACAAATTCCCCACAAACAATCGCATGACACACTCACGCGAAGGCATAGATTGCCCATGTGTACTTGGACCAGCTAACGTCCGACAGAGGGAAATCGCTGCTATGCCATCCAGCATACCAGGACGAAGCTATGAAGGGTTGACAAGCATCGTCCTGCTCTCTCTTGGATAGATCACTTGAGAGCGGGGAGTGGAAATACTTTCCGTGGATAGCCGAAAGACCCGAGGGAATGGCCCAGTTCAGTTGGGTATAAAGGATAACGCAAAGGACGAGTAGTCGCATGGTTTAAAAAGCACAGGACACGCAGCCAGACCTTTTATAGATTGCGAGCGATTACTATGAGTCCAAGCTTCCTGTCAAGTCTGAATGTTGTAATAACATCACTGTGAGAGCATGCTGTATCCGGCCGAGGCGAAAAGGCGCAAAATTTAGCCGCTAGCTTGACGTTTTGTCAGAAGTCTACATTGAAAGCAAGTTATGCCGCGGCACTAACTTACTTTACGATATGAAGTAATGGGGCGCCAAAACGGATGTTTTGCGGGAAGCAAAGCATGTGGCAATTTGACATTAGGAATTTACGCCACTCGTCAATTTGGAGGAACTCCCTTGGAGAGCCATGTGAATTGTGCTACATGAATATGAGGGCATACAACGTGCTCGATAAATAACGGGGGCAGCAGAGGATTGAGATCGTCTTGGTACCCGCAGCGGGTGCATTTCCCTTGCATGGCGAGCGGTGATAAACTCGGAGGTAGGTGCCCGCCCACTGCCCAGGTTACTGACTGAAGCAGCTCCCATACGTTACTAAGTTGCTGTACTCCCACTGGGCATGGAGCTACGGTGACAGGTTCCATTCAGAAGCACGAGAAAATTAACAGCTCAATATTTTCCGCCTTGACGAGAGATAAAATAGACTGGTAGATACGCTCACGGGTTCAAGACGCTGAACCCGCGCACGGTAAGTTAGAAGCCAAGCGCAAGGCCAAGTGGCTCCCGCAAGGACAGGCGCTCAAGTACAAGAATGGGACTAATTGGCTGAGACAAGAGGTGCCGTATGAGCGCAACCCAAATGGCTTGAAGAGCACAAGCTCTTGAAAGCCTGAAGGTGGGCTGGCGATCTTGATTCGTGCTGAGACCCCATTTCGAGGTCACAGAACCGAGATCGCGGGCATCGTTGCCCACTGAAAAAAAAGACACACCCTAAAATCAAGTCAGCACGGCTGGCATCAATTATAACAATGTCCACACACCTTTATTTCCGTTTCCCAACGCCTTAGGCCACTATTTCGGTGTCCGTCCACGTCTTTTGAGCCCAAATGCAGGGGTGTTGCCATTATCGTCATCGTCGGACGGAGAGACGAGAGACAAGGCTTACAAGCGCTGGCAATCATGTAAATGATGTAATGCACGTGTTATGATATTATTGTAAACATTGACTTTGACGGCTCTTCTAAGCCTTCATCGTATTCTGTCCGAGTTACTGTAATATGGCAGTTTTCAGTCCAAAATGAGGAGTTTCCGAGTGTTAGTCCCGGATTACCGGCCCGATATCCTCGTGGCGCGGACCGTACTCTGCCTGCCTCTGCACACCTGTACCTTCTTGCGTGCATTTCCCCCACCTTATTGTAGTCTCCCCCACAAGCTCCCCACGTTCTCTTCAGCCCACACAGTTTGCACTGGCTAACGATATCTCATCTGCCCACCCGACTCGACGTGTGCAGCTGCCAGCAAGATGAAGGAGCAGCGCCGCAGAATACTACACTGGCATCCGCTTGCTGCACAAGGTCGTCGACGAGGCCGACGTGATCCTCCCCATGCTCGTTCGCGTGATCCAGCTGGGTGCAGTAGCTGGCTGGTAGAGGAAGGGGTGCGCAGGCGTGAAGCCGAAGGGCAATTTAGAACTCTCTTTCCGATGACCGACCGTCTGACTGCATTGATCAAACACGCAGTCGATCCCATTGGCCACAGTACCGTCCGCGGTGAGGAAACCACCATCAATCAAACCCCAGAAATCGAACACGCCACCGACGACATTTGAATTTCCACACATATCAGTGCCGCTTGCGGTGGAGTCCCATTTTTCTCCCGCGGGCTGCATAGTCTTGTCGAAGGAAGGGTTAACACCGCTTGTAAGAGCATATCCAGCCGAGGCGAAACGATGCTAAATTTAGCCGCTGGCTTGATCAGAAGTCTACATTGGCAATATCATAACGCCGCGGCACTAACATACTTTGATATGAAGTGAGGATGCGCCGAAACGGATGTTTTGCGTGAAGCAAAGCACGTGGCAATAAGAGGCTCGGTTCGGTAACAAAAACCTCAGATTATAATCCGGATTGTACCATACATACAAAAAAAGCAATCAATTCTTTGTGGAATTATAATCTGGATAAGATTAAGTCCGAGATTTTTGTTACCGACGGACGGAACTGAGCCTAATGGTGCAGTAGGCTTTTCCTTACAGTAATTCGCTAGGAATATTTCGAGCTTCACTTACGGTGATTTTATTCAAGATCTGAAGCAATTTATAAGGAGTATCCAATTGGCCGGAGCCTCCAGTAGTTTGCGACACGTGAGTTGTTGAATCTGCAAGACTGCTGCCACGGTCTACATCAAGGCTTAAGGGCTATCTTAGCAGCGACTGTGGCTACATTGTGAGAGTATGAAGTCCATACATATACCCTTTGTCCCTCTCCAAATATATAATGACGTATTGAGATCAAGGCCCAAGCGAAGACGGAGGTGGAGTTCACTTGTGAGTAGGGTGAGAGCTTGAGAAGTCCTGACTGCCATTGAGCGAGCATCGGGTGGAGACGAGTCAGAAGCAAGATATCATTATCATCTCCTTGATGTCAGAGCTCGATTGTGTGTAGCAGGTTTCGTGAGCAACGTGGAGCAAATCGCATCAGTTTAGCGACACTCAAACAGTGGAGGGTAACTATGAATTCCCTCAGAGTTTAAACATTCACGAAGATGCGAGTGCATCCAAGCATTCAGGAAAATTTGGGGAAGGGGCCTAGCAGCCGAACCTTAGGAAAAGCCCACTACAAATATGCACTAACAATAGTACACTCTAATTTGATTTTTTGCAATTTACGCCACCAATAACTTCGGCAACAGACGAGACAATAGCAGCTCAGCCACAATTTTTGAAACTCAGGAATCACATGCCCAGCAATAAAGGGCTTTTTTTTTCGTTTGTCACCATCCATCACCATTAGGCCTCCTCAGGGTTTAGCATGCTCAGCATCCTTCAGTTGGGAGCCTCATGAGCTTTGCTTTTCCACCCTTGGTCTTGGAGCCGATCCTCAGGGCTCATGACAATGTGGCGGTAACTCTGCCTTTTTTTCGACACGCGCGCCACTTGATGACGCCTATAGCATAACTTAGTCGTTGAGGCTTTCTTGGCGCCTTGGGTTACGAGTTGGGCGTCTTTCAAGTTGCAACATCCGAAGTTGCTCAGCGCCAACCACACACTGATGAGCTGGGAAGCTGGTCTGTGGGGAAACTATCACCCAACTCAAACCACGTGCGCTCCCTCAGCCGGCAAGTTTTAGGGGGTGGGAAGCCCTGTCCGATATCGCGCAGGTGTTCGCGGAGGACCAAACTTCGCAGGAGGGTCTGTCTTGACCCTAAGGACTTGGGATATGCTCCGCTAAGGGTGCGGACGCGTGCGGCGGTTCCGGGAGCGGCGGGACTGTTCCGGAAAGACGGTGAGCGCGGCCTACCATGCACGTCCACGCGGACTTCGCTACTTCGCACCTGAGGCCGCACTGGACCTCCAGAGGTGCTCCTAAGTTTCCTAAGGGCGCGGGCGTGTGCTGCACTCTCGGGAACATGAGGAAGAGCGAACTGTGCTCTTAGGAGGATCTCTACACTGAGAGACTGAAGGGGGAACTCTGGGGCTTCTTCTTTTTTTGGGTTTGTAGGTAGTTACAAGCTATATATATACTAGGATTGACAGTTCCAGGCACTGTAGTGAGGGAGAAAGGGCTGAGATGCTGTAACAAGTCCATGAGGGGAAGTGTCACGGAGCGCGGGAAAGTGGTGGCAAAGTGGGCCGGAACTCCGAAAATGCACGCAGATTGATGTAGGATGTATGGGGGACGATGGGAGAGAGTCCTGGTGCTCTGAGGACCTCTGGTACACACTTTTACGCGAGCAGCCCGTGCTGCGTTGTATCAACGCGTGAAACCCAAGAATCATGTGTGTCCGGCAAAATCGCTTGAACGTGATTTTTCGTTTTTGTCTAGACTTTGTTGTGCCACCATCATCAGAGTTCTCTGCCAGCTTCCAGCAGATTGTGGCCCTAGTATGGGCTATGCTCTCTGAGCTCAAACTTTATGTTTGATCCTGGACCTAGCTCTCAGGGCCCATAACCTGTGGAAGCCTTGCGTGACTTTCATGGTTCTGCCAACCCACTGACTTGTTCTTTGGGCCACCTCTATTATATTTATGGCAAGTCAAGGTTGTTATGAGGGTTATCATAATAGTGCGGGAAGGCGTCCGTACTGACATACCATGTCGCTCAACCACCGCTTATCCAGGTTCTCTCAAATACCAAGGCACCGTACAACATTTCCACTCCTACAGCTCATCTAGCGCTACGCGCTCCATCTCCCGCATCGCTGAGCGCTATGCGCGAAAATATCGAGACGCTCAAGGCATCGCAGGTTAGACTCCTCTAGCTTGCACAGTCTAATGGAGCTGGGCCTCCATTATGATCCCTGTACTCGCATGCAGAGGCTCTGTGCCAGACAGCACCTGTGCGCAGCGCGTGTATCTGACAGTTGCAGAAGATGAGGGCAGTGGTGCGATATCGGGGAAGTGAGATTGGGTGTCAGGGATGTCTGCGCATTACTGTAGGTACAGAGGGAGAAAACACAGTTGCCCTAGAGAAGTTGAGGAAGACGTTGGAGAACTTGTAGTCAAGATTGGAAAGTCCACATGGATGGACGTGAATGCGTTGTTGTCATTGTAGTGTGTCTTATACGCCAGTACTACTCCAATCTGCACGTACTGTACTTATAGTCTCGTTCCCAGACGCTTATACCATTTGAGTCGGAGTCATGTCGGAGTGAGAAAAACCAAAACACGAAATGGTATAAACGTCTGGTGACACTCGGTCGGGCGGGTGTGGGTAAGGCATCACGTGCCCTAGCTAGCATTTTTTTATATTGTAGGAGCGCCTCGACGCTTTGCCCTCCTGTATTTACAACCCTTTGCAATGGATACACATGTCTCAAACACTCCGATCTCCGGACCTTTTGAATGAATCTGGCACCGACACTGGGGAACCACTGGGCAACACTGGAGCACACCGGGAGCGCCAAACGGGTACAAGCCCACATCATCGACAGTCAGCAAGCTGTGCATTTATGATGATGACGGATGCGTGAATACAGCAGACGGGTGCATATAATAAGGATAAGGATATGT
Source organism: Russula griseocarnosa (assembly GCA_022884055.1). NCBI lineage: Eukaryota > Fungi > Basidiomycota > Agaricomycetes > Russulales > Russulaceae > Russula > Russula griseocarnosa. The sequence continues at coordinate 748,833 of JAGKRU010000011.1, forward strand.
ATTGGGCCTGGCATGTAAGAGGTTGATTGCGACGAGCTTGCGCTTTGGTTAAGCACTGTTTGGGTATGGGAATACAGTGGGTAAAAAAACTATCCCAATGTTTGGCTATTTTGAAAAGAATGACTTGTTACAAATCAAATAAATTATACAATAATCTGAAAATAATATATGTGATAATATATCATCTTAGCATTCAAACAAGCTCTAGATTATGTGATTTAGATCAAAAGTGATGTAATGCTAGGTAAAACAAAACAGCCTATCATTGGGACAGTTTTTTGACCCTTTCTAATTTTCATAAAATTTTGTAGTATTTCTCAAATAGAGACACAAATACTTGAGCTAATAGGCTGAAACTTTGCAGAGAGATAATATAACATATAATGAGCCCAAATCAGATATAAGCAAGCGAAAATAACCACTCCTTTCTTACTTATGGTACTATTAATATTCATTACTTTTGTAGTACTTATTATACTATTTACCCCTTTTAAAGTGTATTTCAAATTTGACCAATGGTTAAAATAGTTTTTGTAATTAGTAATATTTGCTAATATAAGCAGTATAGTGTTAATAGTGCTGTTAAAAGTTATTTAAAGATCTCTTTTCCCTTTATTTATTATATACTTTTAACATTATTAAGTATTTATAACCATTTAGATAGCTTATAGCTTTCAAAATAGCAAGTATATAATTTACTTAATTAAATTGATCTATTATATCCTTGAAAAATATATGTTTTATATAAAGCTATATTTGCTTTTAATTATAACTTTTAATATGAGCTACTTATAATCACTTCTCTTTGAGTTATTATATTTGCCATTTAACTCTATAAAGTCTACTTAAGTCTTATTTAATTAATTAAAACACTCAAAGCTATTTTTAGCCTAGATTTTCATATTTTATCTGAAAGATTTATTTATATCACTAAAGAAAGGAATTTTAAAGGAAAATAAAGCCTATAATCCCCTACTTATAAGTAATATAAGTAGGGGATTTAGTTAATAAGATTATATTCTTGCTTTTTTAAATGTTAAAAGTTATTTAAATGACTGTATCTTGTTAAAAAGATCTAATAATATTAAAAATATGCTATAGATAGATAGAAAAAGGGGCTTTTAACAGCATTATTAGCACTTTATCACTTATATTAGCAAATATTACTAATTACAAACCTAATTTAGCCATTGATCAAATTTGAAACACACTTTAAAAGGGGTAAATAATATAATAAGTACTACAAAAGTAATGAATATTAATAGTACCATAAGTAAGAAAGGAGTGGTTATTTTCGCTTGCTTATACCTGATTTGGGCTCATTATATGTTATATTATCTCTCTGCAAAGTTTCAGCCTATTAGCTCAAGTATTTGTGTCTCTATTTGAGAAATACTACAGAATTTTATGAAAATTAGAAAGGGTCAAAAAACTGTCCCAATGATAGGCTGTTTTGTTTTGCCTAGCATTACATCACTTTTGATCTAAATCACATAATCTAAAGCTTGTTTGAAAGCTAAGATGATGTATTATCACATATATTATTTTCAGATTATTTTATAATTTATTTAATTTGTAACAAGTCATTCTTTTCAAAATAGCCAAACATTGGGACAGTTTTTTTACCCACTGTATGTATAAGGATAAACATTATAGTACGGATGTGGCCTTGGTATGTGAGTATGCGAGTCTCAAAGAAAACGATGATCTTGATCAGAGGCCTGCCAGTAAAAGCTTCGTCCACCAGAAAGTCAAGGGCCGCGAGATCGCCCTTAGCTCCACGCATACGACAGACCATATGCATGATGTTAGGGCAGTCGTTTCCAAGGTTGATAAGCACGGAGCGAGATTTGCTAATATGTAGTTTCTGGACTACATTGTCCAGAATATGCGTAGGAAGTGTTGCTGACGTGACCAGGAAAGGGATTGTTGCAGGGACATAGGATCGTAGGCTGCCCAGTTCACCGAATGCTTTCCGAAAGTTCTCACCCCATTCCAAAACACAATGTGCTTCATCTATTATAATGGACAGCACATTTCGCGTGAATTCTGGTGTTCGCAGGAGTTTCGAGAAACGCGTGTCCTCGAGGCACATCTCTGGCGATGTTATAATGATATTGTACCTTAGGGTTTCGATTCCCTGTATGTAATCTCAACAAAAAAGACACAATAGATTCAAATTTTGATGTACCTTATGCAAATCGTTTGTGTATGAATCGCCATTTGCTGCGACAGCACTTATGCCCATTTTCTTGAATCTCTCGGCCTTCAGAAGAGTGCATCAGTAAATTTAGAGAGCACTGTCAATAAGACTCCCACCTGATCAGTTTCCAGAGCGTTTAATGGAGATATTATCAAGACGAGCTTGTCTGGGGAATCTTGCACAAACAAGGGGAGCACGAATGGTATGGTCTTTCCAGCACCAGTTCCAGCGACCACGACACAGTCCAGACCCAGAATAAGTGCTTCAGCAGCATCCAGCTGCCAGTCGTATGGTATTCTCCCGTTGAAAACGTCCTGGAGCTTCCGGGACATCGTCTGGCGAGTCCTGTCTGAATTATAGTTTTGATCCTTGAGCACAGCATCACGAGCATTTTTTAGAGTCCAGAAGCACGAGAAGATAACATTGTTCACCAGAGCATGCAGAACAAGTGCTGCCAGAGCACAGGGAATACAGAGTACAGACGCAACAGACGCATATACTTAAGAGCGTTTACAATGGCCACGGTCACATGATGCCTTACCCACACCCGCCCGACCGAATTAGACCAGACCTTAGTACTAAAACCATGTTTGAGTTTTTCTAACTCAGCCGGTCTGAGTTCTAAGGTCTGGTCACGAGACTACTGTACTTATACCGTCGTAACCAACAATAAAGACGCATATCATATTGAATGATCGGGTCACTTATCTACACTAATTATATAGCCATGTGCAATGTGCACTACCACCAATCACCATCGCCACCACCTTTTATTGCGACGTTAGGACATTACCTTTCTTATTTTATTCGTCGAGAGGAATATCCTTGACTGGGTCATAAAATTTCCGTGCCATGTGCTTCTGCTCTCCTCCCGGGTGATGGATGGATGGGTAAGAATATATAAAAATGATAAGGCGAAAGAAAATTTTTCATGCGTAGCCTGGGAGTCTTGGTAACCTTTGAGGGGTCTACATGTACCGAAGTTTTTTAGCCAAGTGGCGTCGGCCAGCGAAGAAACCACTGGATCGCTTCCGTCACGAGTCACGACACTGTCGCCAGAAAATCGGGCCAACCGTGTTCTTATTCATCAGTAGGGTCTTACGGAAGGGAGGTGCGACATGGTTCCGACTCAGATTATCACAAAGCCACCGGGGTACCACTCCTAACAGTTCTCATCTCCTGCCCGGATTCTCCCTTCTCATCAATGCCCGCTAATTTGCTAAAAGAGGCTCCACTGGGCTATATTCGCTCGATGACTAGTGTGACGTGTATTTTGATGTTTCTGGTTCTACAGTCCAAGATAGTATCGACCGCAACATGGTGAGAAAAGCCTGAGCGCTGACGAGTTTGAACACGAGGTATATTGTTAGATTATATATTGTACACCGTAAGTTACAATGCGACGAACATATATTACAACGATATATAGGCATGATGCGGATACCGGAAGATAAAATACATATCATATAAGTTATCAACTACACGTAGACGTGACTTTGCTATCGGGGGAATAGGAACGCAAAGATTGATTCCGAGTCGAAACACGCGTGGCGCTGTGTGAAGATGACCCAAGAAGTGTCCCACTGCGAGTATGTGGATGTGAATAAGTACCCTGGGACCAAAAGGTATCCCTCGACGGCTCAGTAGAAGGTGGTGGCAGTCGTCCTCTACTGCGCTTGGCATTAGTCGTCTTTTCTTCATTTCTATCCGCAGCCTTACGCTTGCGGCGATTCCTGCTCACGGCAGAATCCGGACGAAACATAGTCTTGCGAAGACTGCCGTCATCATCCACATCCCATTCGGAGGACAGGTGCCTATTGATCATCTCCAATACCATTCGGACGAACTAAGCTTCTTGATGGCTTCTCGAACTCGGGAAGCTATCTGGACTCGTAAACCTTGCTCCCTTCATCTTTATGGACCGGCAAGTCACCCGAGTCGGAGTCTTCTGAGCATCGGGTGCCACTTCGGCAAAGAGGTACAGGTCACAGAAAAGGTCGCGCAATTCCTCGATAATGTTTCCGCAAGGTGTTTTGATGAGCCTCCAGACAGTTCTCTTGCCGAGCTCTCCATTTCGGACACAGAAAAGCTTTCCTTTGCCACCAGTGACAATGCCATTGTGATCCATTTCGGTGTGCTGATCGAAGACGTCTCGTATTTGCTCTTCGAGTTTAGCTCTTTCGCATTCCGGAACTTGACCACTTGGTAGAGAAGCACCCAGAAAAATGATTCCAGGTCATCCGAAACCCCATGAGGTCCAGCCGAGGGTCAAGTAAACGCGATATCGATATGAATTGCCATGTCCCTGCGCGCAAGTTCATTTAGTTTGTCGTGAGTAGAAATAAAAGGATCATACCGTGCGTGAATGTTGCCTCGGCTTCTCGTCACCCTCTTTTATCTCCTTTGAGAGATCCCAATCGATCAACATCCCAGAACCGCTATCGTAATCAGAATGTTTGCAGCACTGATATCCCGATGTAATATACGAGCCTCTTGTATGCCGCAGTGTGAGCTGTTGCGAACTTTCAGTCAATAAATAAATAAGTCAAAAGCAAACGGTACTCCTTACCAACAATAGCATCCCGAATCACCTCGCATAATTGTCGTGTCGAATTGAATGTATTAAGTGGTTGCCCGAGAGTCTCCAACACCAATCGATAATGCACATACGGTTCGACGAACGGTCGACCGGGACACCATTCATGACGGCGTCCGGACCCTTTCAAGTAGTCTTGCGTCTTCGTCCTTTGAACAGCAAGCGGGAACGTGTTTGCATGGTCTGGTGACAAAACGACGTCGCCCGTTGGGCCCAACGCGGGTATGTTAGGCACCTCCGCGTCATGCAGCTTTCGATACACGTCCCCTCCTTTTGGATTCTTGGAGATCGGTACGCCAAAAGTCTTTCAGATACACCAACTTTGAAGTTGCGACGTCATAGGCGATGTATCCAAATGTGCATCGACCGAAAAGTGCATTGGTATCCCATATCGCACCGGGTGTGATGTAAGACCTGAGTTGCCCGTCGGTAGCGTGGTCATCGTGTACCAGAATCCTTCGAAGGTTGTCACTCTTCAGGTTCTCCCAACCTTTATACGTCCTCAGCTTCGGAAGCGCTGCCTTGGCGTCGTCATCGTCATCCATAATAGGCTTGACGGTGGTATCATAACCGCGATCGACTGGCGAGAGGAAGTTGAGCCTCCAAAAGAACTCGAAAAGCGTGTCGGGTTGTTCTGCCCATTCGAATGCCTCGGTGTATATTACACCGCTACGGTCCCATCGAAGCAGTCGACCCTTCTCACCGTAAAGGACAACGCCAAAGGAAAAGACCCGGAATTGGGAATGATGGAGGGCGGTGGCATAGGCAATCAATTGTCCACAGATTTTGTAAGCGGAATTCGTCCACCGGATATGACTGTCCAAGTCACCATCCTTCTCATCGTCTCTCTTCAGTTCCGTAAGAGTGCGGAATATATCGTGGTTGCTTTTTTTCTTGTTCTCAATCCACAAATCGACTGCCTTGAAGTCCAGGTCCCGCTTCCTATCGTAGTTGTCAGACAGCTTCCAATAAATAGCAATGTCGGGTTTCTGTTTCTTTTTTGAATGATCATTCCTAAAAGAGGTATTTTTTAATTCGAGTTTGGGCAAAGACCAGATGATTCGATTGCGTCGATCTATAATACTTGTGAGCGTTGACACCCCTTCAATTGGGATGGCCGAAAACTTACAAATGCGTTCTCTTTCTGTGAAACAGACGCGTCAGAAAAGTTGATTTCATTAGACGGTCGCTTCCGGCTGCCTCTGGGACGAATTCTGATAGAAACTCGTTCACAGGCATAGGCCCGACAAATTTATCGCATGCATCGCGAGTCATCTCCTTGTAAAGAATCGAGGCTTTCGGTGGAGGTCCAGACGAATGGGCTTGACTTGCAAGACGATCGTGTTTCAGAGGGGTCGGTTTAGACGAAAGCCTCTCATCAAAAGCGTCCTGCGAGTGGGGCGGCGTGCTAGGATTCGGCATATTATCGCGGTGAGAGAGGGAAAGAGCGGGGAAAGTGAACGGGGGAATTACCACAGTTGTGTTTAAATAGGGGGTCCCTCTCCCCACGTCAATCTGATAGGACGATATGGTTCCTATTCGTAGTTGTGGCAGTGTGGTTTTCCACGATGAGTTTGTTGCGTGGCACCTCAATTGTTCCGAGCCAGTTGCTCAAAAGCGCGCAACCCTCGCGTCGCGTCGACGCGAACTGACACGCGTATGGTCACGTGGTTTTGCCTCCGTCTTGTCCCGGCTCCCATGACAGTGCATACATTGATACCGATTCACAGATTGTCCCCTCGCATTAATGCTCTGAAGTTCTATACGATTCATAGATGACAACAAATACCAGAGGCCTTTTGTGGACGTATGGGCCTGGGCCACACCCGGGAGCTGTCTTCGCGTGCCGATATAGAAATGTACTAGGACTACTGGGTCGGACACACAGCCTAGCGATGTCCAGTCTTCTTCACGAGTCTCGTGTATTCCTCCCATCGAGCTTCATCCTTTGTTGATTACGTTTTTAGGTCACCAGCAGACCTTTGCATCCACATGCATGCATACTGATATAACTCCCAAGAGAGAGCAAAATAGAGCTACATTCGCATCAAACAATCGTTTTGGGAACTAAATTCAAGTTACATCATATGAGGCTTGAAAAGCGGGTGCCACGATGGTATTAATATACCATACGCAAGTCAATCGACCGACTTGGGCTCGACCGGGGACCACAAATGCCCCGCGCCGCACAACCTTTTACTGGAAAGTCCACGACGACAGGAGATAGGCGCGTTACGCCCATGACGACCGACCTATCATGATGTAGTCAGTATCACGGCTGGGCCGCACAACTGTTGTTCAGATTTTCTTATAGCATTTGCTGAGAGCCAGTTCGACAATTCGGGGAGCATTTACCAGCATTGTGAATCAAGCTAGATGTTTCTTTAAAGACGCCTGACGAGCAAGGTATTATTAGCAGATTGTGAAGCCGAGAAGCGGAATAATCTGAAATAGTGCAAAAGAGCAGGTGACAGCCCTACTAAGCGCACCGGGGGCCGGGAGGGGGTAAAAATGTTTTTATGCACGCCCCTTGGTAACTTAGTGTGGGTCTCAGGACGTTCTTTGTCAAGGACTTGATGAACAAAAATCCGGCTCGTCGGCCATCCCACAAGTGTTGCAACCAAGGCAGTGCCGCATTAACGCCCATGACGAGCGACTATCATAACACAGCTGTTGCTCAGGTTGACTTATAACAATTGCTGCCTCAGAGGGCAGGTGATGTCTTTGAGTGTTCAGGGAGAATTTTACCGACATTGTGAATCAGGCTCGATGCGCCTGACTAGCAAGGCGAAGCCGAGACACGGAGTCATCTGAAATACTGCACTGATGCGTGCGCACTTGTAAGATGATGGATTCGGAAGGCATAATGCATAATGGCGTGATGATATTCCACTGTGAAGATCGTCCCCTGCAAATTGGTTCCTACTACGCTAGCGTATTCATGAATATTAGAGTCAATATATTACCGTACAGTACGTTTTCTCATTTTGTGCAGTGGTCAGACAGAAACTTTGGGATATCTGTCCCCTTTCCGACGCAACCCATGAAGTCCTACCCTTGTCATCCTCTGTATCGATATTCACATCATACCCAACAAGCGGGTGTGCTACATCGAGGCACCCACTATATGACTGTGATGCGAGACGCAATGACGTGTTGCGGCTGTTCTCCCAAGGCATTCATATCACCGTGTACGATCAATAGCCGAGCCACATTAAAGTGCTTATACTGCACAGCTACATGTAGCGGAGTCCGGCCTTTGTTATCGTGGGCGTAGGTGTCGGCTTTGTGCTGGAGCAATAACTGGGAGACCTCGACGTGTCCGGAAAAGGCAGCTGCATGCAGTGAAGTCCAGCCATCTGATTCGCCGCGGTAATTTGGATTTGCGTGATGGCTGAGCAGCCATTGAACGGTTTCAAAATGTCCAGACCAGGATGAACCATGTAGTAGGGTATAGTTAGTACTGCCCTGGACATCTACATTGGCACCGTGGTCGTAGAGGATCTGTGCTATCTTGAAGTGCCCGCCACTCAGTGCAGCCCCTAGTGGCGACACGTAGTAACCGCCAGCGGTGTTCACTTGTTGTGGGTGTCTGATAATGAGCTGTTCTGCTAGATCATGGAACCCGCAGAGCGCTGCATAGTATAATGGAATTGCCGGGTTTGATGTCTTGTGGGATGAAGCAAACTGATAAAGAAGGGAATCGTAAAGGGGCTCGGTGTCGATGTCGTGGACCTGCAGCCAAGCAGCGAAATATGGTTTTTCGAGGTCAAAAAGATCTTCCATCCCTTCTCGTATGTGGGAAGAGACATTCTCAAATCGAGCATGGTCAACCCAATGTTCAGCAGCGTATCGAGCGAGAGGGTATCCGTCCTTGACGTTGTCCTCATCTACGAGTTCACTCAACTGAAGCAGTACGCCCATACAGGCCTCGGCAACGATCGTGTGTGCTGGTTCAAGGAGAATGTGAAAACGCGATATGTCTGCGCTTGAGCCGGCAATCCGTGGCGAAGTAAGGAACTCTTTTACAGAGAAGTGTGAGAACTGCACCACTTGGTCGCCATGTTCATCCACGACCGAAATCAAGCTGGAGCATGTCGATAGAATGGCTTCTTCTTGATCTTCCCATCGCCAATCCGTGTTCAATTTTGGCGTTCCCCCAAGGGCGGCGGTCCCGAAGTCGACAGCAAGGACCTCCGCGAGCTCTGCCACACGTAGAGGACGGACGGCTACCGTGAGGCACTGCAGGAGCAGATGAGCGTGATCCCGATTCGCTTTATTGATGTCCCTCAAAATTCGCTCGTATGTCTCGTCCAGGGTCTCCGGCAATTCTTTGAGCACATGCCGCACTCTCGGTGCTAAGCAATGTCGTAAGGCTTCTAGTTGGCAGAACGCCCAGCGGAACCTGCTCGGCACAGTGAATATAATGAGTGCATCGCAGCCTGAATGTTAATGTGCTTACATCCCATCCGCTCTCTCAGAGAGTGTCTTAATGACTAAATCCTTATCTTCATCTCGCCATCGACGCATCTTTGCATCCGACTGAACGACAGACGTGACATAGTCGACAATATCTTGCTTTTGTCCACTTTGCTCATGGAGGGATACTCGGAGGGATGTCAACGGTTCAAGAGCTCGTCGGATATCAATCTCTGGGCGACTCGTAACACATAGACGAAGACTTGGTGAGGAAAGGTGGACAAGATCCTTCACGAGGTCGAGGACTTGTTCCCGTGGAGATGGCAATCCAGACGTGTCAGGGCATTCGTCGAGGGCATCAATGAGGAGGTATATAGGTTGTTGATCTGGGAGTGTGAGCATATCCTTCAGGCATTGTATCAATTCATCTTCACTGGGCTTCTGTGAACCACATCCGAGTTCGAGATAAAGGTCATTGAGTATGTCACAATGGCGATGTGACTGATCGGAAAGCTGAGTGACGAGAGAAAGGAGCAAGTCACGACGGTTCTGCTTGTTGATGTCCCTAAAATCAAAGTAAAAAAAGGCCACGAAGACCAATCCATTGGTACGAAGGGCAATAGCGTCTTGAATTATCGTGGAGCTAATCCGGGTGTAAGTAACGTGAGGTTGACAGTGTTTGATAGCAACAAACCAGAGTACGCTCTTCCCGGAGCCCGCTACAAGAGATGGCTATCAGCATCGTTGCACTGGAGATGTTAGGAGAACGTACGTTTTCCATGGAGCCACAAAAGCGAACCATTGGATTTCCATTCGGTGAAGATACTTCCTTGGAAAAACCACACTGGTGTTTGCTTGCGATGGACAGCGCAGGCAATGTTGTGGTTAATAGAGGGATCCGGCGGAGAGAGCCATCTGCGAAGGTCCAGTCGTAATTGATTCCCTGTAAGAATGCTTTAGCCTGCACATCAATGTCAACACGGAAAGAGAATGATCAACTTTTCATTTGATCCATGTCGTCTGCGACTTGTTGTATGACTACCCTTGTCTCTTTTTCCTCTATGTACATCAGAATTGAATATTTTCGCTTGTTGACTAATCAAAATCGGTTACACACCATCAATGACCACCGCAACCTTGTCGTCGACGGCCTTTACATTGTTATCAACATCGGCCATCCTGTCGTCGACGCGTGCCATCTTATTGTCGACATCGAGTACCTTATCCTCGACACGTCTCACTTTATTGTCGACAATATGCGTGGCCTCCAGAATTTGTGCAGTAACCATCCGGACCTCTTCATTTGTTAGCTTGTCCAGCCTTCGAAGCGCGTCTTCAATGTCAGTCATTCCAATCAGTTTCTTCATGTATTTTTCTGACAATTTTCTTAATTAACAGAAACCCAGTTGTACACGAATTACTTACTGATACGGCCTTGCTTCATCTCTTCCGTAGCCATGCCAAGAATAGAAAGCACCTCTACCATTATCTTCACAATAATGTCTATCATTTCAGGTGGCGGTGACACCCTAGTGTATATTTCAAGACGTTGAAAGAATGTTTCCATGCGCTCGAAGATGTCGATGAGATTTTCCTGCCTTGCGCGAACATCCATGGCTGCCTGAGAGGGTATCACAATGGCCCGTACGATTGTCCAACGAAGGATACGCACTGAGAGAAGAAGGCCGACTCCCACAAAGATCGCTTTCGCCGGAGAGAATGTCTGGGAAATGTACATGAAAGAATGGATCTCAGATAGGTTCATTTCCTGAAGCATACCAGGCTGACGCCCTCTCCAAGAGTTTCGGAAAAGACACGCAAGACTCCTACGGTTGGATCAAGCCATTTTGTGAGTCTATCGTCGTCTCTCTGGAGTCCCTGGACTTGCTGATGAATAATTGCCAGAACGGCGCTGGAAGAGTTACAGTTCTGGAGCTGGCCGACAAGCGGATGTGTAAGGAGGTCGTTCTTGGTACGTTTTTTGTAGGCCTCCAAGGCATTGTTGAAAATTAACTGGAAATTGGGGGATGAGGAGGTCGTGGGGCAGATGTGAGACATGAGGGGGCGAAAAGGACGATAATGGGGTTCAGCTGATGGGGGTGAGGGTAGTGGCAGATTTTTTCCACGTCCAGACAGCTGCACACCCACGCCGCTGCGGCCAGCGGCCAAGTTGGCAGCTCCATGTCACATATTGCCCTCTTGTTCCCCTCTCTTTCTAAGCACCTTACTTGATCTCTCTCACGCACGTCCCAATAAACACGTGACCGTGAACCTCCGGGCAACTCCGTGGCAACTCCGGGAAACCCCGTCATGCCTTTTCCCGTTTTGGACCAATCGACTAATTGACCGATTTCATTTCACATGTCGCTTCGGCGAATCCCTCGATGGCGAAGAAATAGTCATGCGGTCAAATGTTGTTGCCGCATGGAACGCTTGCAGCTAGGCACCCTAGGCACCTGAAAAGGTGCATCACATGGTGCCGGATGCACCTGCGGGAGCGCTGCTGGTTACAAAGAGCCGAGACGAGATCCTCCCGCTCGTGTTTGCCCCACCTGCAACCAGTCTATCCGGGGTCGTGCTGAACTCCCACGCCTGCACTCCCCCAAAGTGGGGTATTGTCCAGTGGGGTACCCTGCCAACTCCCCCGATAGGTCGTGAGACTGGCAGGTCCCCTAAACGAACTCAGAAGGATGGCTGTCGGGGTAGCCGTAACCCCTTTCGCAGGCTCGAAACCACTACTGATCGCCTCTTTGCCTGCCTCTGGACATACTGTACTGACCCTTATCTTCGAAGACGGGTGACAGACGGATGGTCCAAGCAGGATGGACAGCCTGAGTCCTCTTCTCGCACATGTGTTGCATACTATGCCTCTCGTGCCTCGTGCCTAGTCCCCTCACATTGAAGCAAGGTGTGTCGCCAATCAAACAATCATCGTTGAGAACCAAATTAAAGTAAGACCCTGTGAGGCTTGAAAAAGCGGGTGCCAGGGTGGTATTAATATACAATTTAATACGCAAGCCAATCAACCGTGACCGACATCTAAACTTAAGTGAGTACTTTCCACCGCAACTCCTCAACGTGAAAAAAGTCAACCCTTCAGGTAGTTCATTTCCAACGTCTACCACCTACGTTTATCCCTGCATCCTTCGTCTCATCGTTCAAAGTGGGATCATACTTTAAATCGAGAGCCTCACTGATATGAGACTGAAGCGAACGATCTAGCAGAACGTCGTATGCGGCTAAGTTGCCACGAATATCCTTGAACATGTTCGGGCGGCAGTACCTCGCACCAAATATCGACTAAAGTAAAGTCGCCTTGACAATTATTGACTCGCATTTTAATTTATTGTCATCATTCTCCGAGCCATTGGAGTCATCGTGCTCCAACTCTGAACCCCGTGGTGGTAGGCTGCGAATCAGTGTGCCGGCTTCGTGAGAACCAAGTGCAAAAATAACTCGAATTATTGGTCGCGGTGATTGTCCTTCAGAGAACACCAACAACGATGAGTCCATCTCATCAAAACAAAAGTGATCGATTCTGCACTGGAAGAGATGTTCAGCATTGATCATTTCCCCCGACCCGACCCTGATGACGTGGTAAAACCACATGGCGTAGTCCCTGAACGTTTCACCGAACGGTATTTGTTCTCCTTTGCGCCAAAATGTCGGCAGAAAACTTGCTGAGTTTCGAACAGACGGTGGGAGTAAGGCCTGCATAAAGTCGCTAATCAGCACCCATCTTCTTTCAATTGCTGATGCTGCTGGGGACGCGTCGTGCGCGCCTGCCTGATGGCGCAGCGACCACGATCGATGGAACTCAGGTTGGGCGATATGCCAGATGGTGCACTGGATTTGCGAGACTTTGCTTAAAGAGTTTGGAGACTACCTCAACCAGAAGCGGTTCTGACCCAAAGGTAATTACCACGCCTTCAGTATTAGAGTGTGGGGAGGGGAGAGTGCATGTGCGCCTCCCAGGACACGTACTACTTTACAGTTGCTACCGATCACGCGCGACAGATGTCATACAGGGCTCAGGTGCACTGCCCGATGCAGCGCACATAGTGTAGACACACATCCTATTCACACGATCCGGGCATTACTTTCCACTCTTACTACTGTAGTAGTAGGTTACTACCAACTCATTAGTTACTGTCACTTACTGAGCACCTTGTATATTGTTCAGCTTGTAGTAGAGTACTATGGGCTCCCGAAGGCAGAAAGTGGCGCAGATGCCGTTGCAGAGGCAGAGGCAAGTGGCGCAAAGGCGGCGAAGGCGTAGCAGAGGCAAAGGCAGAATGTGGCACAGAGGCTGTTGCAGAGGCAGAGGCAGAGGGAGGCGCAGAGGCCGTTACAGAGGTTGTTGCAGGGCCAGCTTGTCAGCTTAGTCGCTGGCTCAGTGGTTGGATTAGTGGGGGCTGGGAGGAAATTGAAAAAGAGCAAAGTCCAAACGTGAAACGGAGTATATTCGGCCAACTACGCTATGAAGTAGCTCAGGTACTGTACAAATAACAAAATTTCAAAGTTCAACATCTTATACAGTAGATCTTATCACGTGTTCGCGTAAATTTTTTGATTCCGATTTGGCTGCGGGCAATTTGGACATCTCAAATTGGGAGTACTCTGTTGTATTCACTTGTAACTGCACCGAAGATCGAATACTATTTTGTCAGTTTAACCTCGTACATCCCTCCGGGTTGGGAGTGCACGTTGTACCCCCATAACCTGCACTCCCGCATGTCTCACGCGAACCCCGCGGTCACCTCATTCCCCAATTTCCAGTCAATTTTTAACACTGCCTTGGAGACCTACAAAAAACGTACAAAGAACGATCTCCTTAAGCATACACTTGCCGCCCAGCTCCAGGACTGCAACTCTCCCAGCGACGTTCTCACCATCATTCATCAGCAGGTCCAGGGACTCCGGAGAGACGATGATCGGCTGACAAAATGGCTTGACCCAACCGTCAGAGTCTTGTACGCCTTTTCCGAAACCCTTGGAGAGGGTGTTAGCCTGGTATGCCTCAGGAAACGAACCCATCTTAGAACCACTCTTTCATATCCATTTTCCAGACATTCTCTCCCGCGAAAGTGATTTTTGTAGGAGTTCGTGTTCTCCTCTCAGTGCGTATCTTTCGTTGGACTTTCGTGCTTGCCATTTTAATACCCTCTCAGGCAGCCATGGATGTTCGCGCAAGCCAGGACAATCTCATCGATATCTTCGAGCGCATGGAAAACTTCTTCCAACGTCTCGAAATTTACACTAGGGTGTCTCCGCCACCTGAAATGATAGATATGATTGTGAAGATAATGGTAGAGGTGCTTTCTATTCTTGGGATTGCTACAAAGGAGATGAAACAAGGCCGTATGAGTACGTAATTAATTTCTGTACAACTGGGTCGCTGTTGATGAAGAAAATTGTCAGAAAAATACCTGAAGAAGCTGATTGGGAAAACTGACATTGAAGATGCGCTGAGTCGGCTGGACAAGCTGACAAATGAAGAGGTCCGGATGGTAACTGCACAAGTTCTGGATGTCACGCATACTGTCAATGATAAAGTTGGTCGTGTCGAGGATAAGGTGGCCCGCGTCGACGACAAGGTCGCAGTGGTCATTGATGGTGCGTAACCGTTCCGTTTCTGATCAGTAAAAAATATGTTCAACTCTGGTGTACCTAGAGGGAAAAGAGACAAGGGTAGTCATGGCTCAAGTAAAACGTCCGTGGTCTTCTTTCTACATTGGCATTCATGTGTAAACTCAAGCATCCTCACAGGTAATCAATTACGACAGGACCTTCGCAAATGGCTCTCTCCGTCAGATCCTTCTATTAACCACAACATTGCATGTGGTGCCCATCGCAAGCAAAGAGCAGAGTGGTTTTTCAAAGGAGCTATCTTCACCAAATGGAAATCCAATAGTTCGCTTTTGTGGCTCCACGGAAAACGTACGTTCTCCTAACACGTCGAGCACGATGGCCGTTGATACCATCTCTTGTAGCGGGCTCTGGGAAGAGCGTACTCTGGTTTGTCCCCATCAAACTCTATCAACATTACATTACTTACGCACGGGTCAGCTCCACGATAATTCAAGACATTATCGCCCTACGTGCCGATGGATTGGTCTCCATGGCCTATTTCTACTTCGACTTTAGGGACATCGACAAACAAAACCGTCGTGACTTGCTCCCTTCTGTCGTCACTCAGCTCTCCGATCAGTCACATCGCCATTGTGACATACTCAATGACCTTTATCTCAAACACGGAAGCGGCGCACAGAAGCCCAGTGAAGATGAATTGATACAATGCCTGAAGGATATGCTCACACTCTCAGATCAACAACCTGTTTATCTCGTCATTGACGCCCTCGACGAATGCCCTGACACGTCTGGAATGCCATCTCCACGGGAAGAAGTCCTCGACCTCGTGAAGGAGCTCGTCGAGCTTTCTTCACCAAATCTTCGTCTCTGTGTTACGAGTCGCCCGGAGATTGATATCCGACGAGCTCTCGAACCATTAACATCTCTCCGAGTATCCCTTCATGAGCATAGCGGACAAAAGCAGGATATTATCGACTATGTTACGTCTGTCGTTCAGTCGGATGCAAAGATGCGTCGATGGCGAGATGAAGACAAGAACTTAGTTATCGAGACACTCTCTGAGAAAGCGGATGGAATGTAAGCACATTACCACTCAAGCCGTGATATATTCATGATATTCATCGCGCCGAGCAGGTTTCGCTGGGCGTTCTGCCAACTAGAAGCCCTACGACACTGCTTAGCACCGAGGGTGCGACATATGCTTAAAGAATTGCCGGAAACTCTGGACGAGACATACGAACGAATTCTGAGGGACATCAATAAAGCGAATTGGGATCATGCGCATCGGCTCCTGCAGTGTCTCACAGTAGCCGTTCGTCCTCTACGTGTCGCAGAGCTCGCGGAGATTCTTGCTGTCAACTTCGGGACCGCCTCCTGTGGAGGGACGTCAAATTTGAACACGGATTGGCGATGGGAAGATCAAGAGGAAGCCGTTATATCGACATGTTCGAGCTTGATTTCGGTCGTGGATGAATATGGCGGTCAAGTGGTACAATTTTCACACTTCTCCGTAAAGGAGTTCCTTACCTCGTCACGGATTGTCGGCTCAAGCGCAGACGTATCGGGATTTCACATTCTCCTTGAACCGGCACACACGATCCTTGCCAAAGCCTGTCTGGGCGTACTGATGAGGCTGGGTGAACTTGTGGATGAAGACAGCGTCAAGGACAAATTCCCTCTCGCTTTATACGCTGCTGAACATTGGGTCGACCATGCTCGATTTGAGAATGTCTCGTCCCACATACGAGAAGTGATGGAAGATCTCTTTGATCCCGATAAACCATATTTCGCTTCTTGGCTGCAGGTCCACGACATCGACATCCGGCCCTCTAAGGAGTCGGCGGTTCTTTATTTCTTTGCTGAATTTTCGAAACCAAAGACGGCAACACCATTATACTATGCGGCGCTCTGCGGGTTTCATGACCTAGCAGAAAAACTCATTATCAAATACCCACGACAGGTGTCCACCACTGGCGGTTACTTCGTGTCCCCACTGGGGCTGCACTGAATGGTGGGCACCTCAAGATAGCACAGTTACTCTACGAGGCGGTGCCGATGTAGATGTGCATGGCCGTGGCAAGCGTACCCCCTGAGAGGTGCATCATCCTCTGGACATCTTGAAATTGTTCAATGGCTCCTCAGTCGCAGTGCAAATTTTACTGCCCGGATGAAGAATTTGGCGGGACTCCACTGCATGCGACGGCCGACTTTGGACACGTCGAGGTCTCCCGGTTATTACTTCAGTACAAGGCCGACATCTGCGCCAAGATAACTATGGCCAAACTCCACTACATGTGGCCGTACTACGTGAGCGTGTCAATGTAGCTCGATTTTTGCTCGAACATGGTGCCGATGTGAATGCCAGGGACAAAAGGCGCCGCACGCCATTGCTTGTTGCATTAGATCGTAGGAATCTCGAGGTCGCACCCTGCTTATTGAGCATGGTGCAAATATCGATGCAGAGGACGGCGAGGGCAAGACTGCATTCCAGGTTGCGTCGGAGAGAGGATATCACGACTTTGCGAAGGTGCTGTCGGACACTGTTTCCAAATGAGGAAATTTTTACTGTAAATATCTCTGGATCAAGGTTTTAATATACACAGCGGGGTCTATTGTCATGCTGCCTGCCGTAATATTCGTGTTCTTGTTCAATCATCAGATCATGATATCACTTGCTGCTTTTGGACCGTGGTTCCAAATGAGGAAACTTATTACTGTAGTAGCAGCTACGGACCAAAACTCCCTACTGACTGCGGGAATTGGAGCGCAACGGGAAGCTAGTGTCAATCAAATATTTTAGACTACCACTTTTTTATTCAGAGTACCTACTACTACAGATCCTTTGTCCGATCGCTCGAATACCACCTCAATGCTACCGTACATCATCATCAGAACTTCCGTCGTCTTCCGAAGTTCCGTGTTGCCCTAGCCTCCTTTACCAACAGGGTAAATGACGTCGATTGTTTTATTCAGCTTCCTTCGGCACATTGGCGCACGTCCAAGCCGAAAACGAAACGATGATATTCGTTGTAGTTCTCGTATTTGGCTCCAGGTCATTAGATTTCGAAAAAAACATTCATATACGGTACACGCGATCGGGACAAACAAAAGAAACAGAAGAAAACTCTTTAAAGTGTGATTACAATAGTCAAATCACGAGACAAAGAAAATGGGGAATGGGGCAACCCAAAGACGAAGGAGTAGCGAGAAGAGAGCAGAGAAAGGAAGGGATGATGGATGTATAGATGGATGGGTGGATGGATGTACGGTATGGGTTTCGAGCGCAAGGTATCCACAACAACGGCGAAAGGGGAAAAAAATGAGTTGGTATTCCTGATGGGGTTGTACAGTACTCTACTCCAGGGGTCCAGGAGGTATTTCTAGCACAGCTGGTACTTCCGGGATGCGGGCTGCGCCGCCTGGCCTCTGGGCTTTCCGAGTCCGCATCTGCTGTTGCCACTCGCACTGTCCCTGCTCGGCCTGCATCGTCAACAGGACCTGCAATTGTTGCGCGATGAAGTTGGACGTACTCGGTCTGGAGGGGGTGAGGGGCGTCAGTGTAGGTACGGAACGAGAAAACGTACCACATCCGGAGAATGCGCAAGGGTTGCAGGAGTCGACTACGTTGACTGTCTAAGAAGTTATAGAATCAATATTTTAGAGTACTACTAGTAAGGTTGTTTGTCTGACCGCTCGAATACCACCCGATTACTGTATATCGTCATCAGAACCCGAGTTGCCGAGCCTCCTTGCAAACCGGGGCAAGCGACATCGATTGTTCTATTCGGCTTCGGCGCATTGGTGCTCATCCAAGTCGAAAACGAAATGATGCCTCGTGCGCTGTAGTTCCCGCACTTGGTCCAGGTCATTAGTGGTCCGAAAACATTCGCATAAAGTGCACGCGATCATAACAAACCAACAAGAAATGTGATGGTCAAATAAACGGGGCAATGATTATAATAAACGAGGAACCCAAAAGAAGAGAGCAGACCAAGGAAGGGATGGGATGGTATAGATTTGGTGCGCGTTGCGCAAGGTATCCACAACGACAGCGAAACGGAAAACCAAGAGCTGGTATGACTCTCCTCAAGAGATGGGGTTGTACGGTACTTCTGCCCCAGAGGTCAAGGAGGTATTTCTGATACACCTGGTACTCCTGGGATCCGGGCTGCGCCACCTGGCCTCTGGGCCTTCCGCCTCTGTTGCTACCACCCCACTGTTCCTGTTCGGCCTGCAATGCCCTGCATCGCGATCTACAATTGTTAGACGATGAAGTCGGATGTATCCAGTCCAGAGGGACCTGTGGGGGCATCAGTGTAGGTAAAGAACGAAAAACCTGAGGTTTGGGTAGAGAAAACGTACCTCACCCGGAGAATGTTCATTATGATTACTGGACCACCGACTCCTTTCTCCTCTTTCTTAATAGACACTCTTTGCACACTTCTTGATCGACGGCGCTGCACGGCATCTCTGCTGCATCACGCGAACACACACTTCTATAATAGACCCGTATCAAAGGATAAGAGCGCACGTGTCCCAGTCGTCATAATACACCAAACCTGCTCGAGGAGTAAAGTAAGCAGTGGGTGCGTGGGCAAGGCAAACGGAAAACCAAACTAGACCTGAAATTGTAGGTGTTCAGCGGTGCGTTTATATACATGGGTCTGTCACTACGTAGAGTCCAGAGAGAGAGATCGAGGGGTAGGCGAGCGAGTAGAAAAAGTGAGATGTGTGCAGCAACCGATGAGCGTACACGTGCAGGCAAACGCGACCCACGTGACTCGTGAGGCTCGTCCAATCGTCGAGGCAGCCTGGCAGCGGCAATGCGCTGGAATGTGCTGGCGCATGCAAAATCCGGCATGAACACTGGTACCACGTACCACTGGCAATAGCTTCAATTTAGTTCGACTCGAACTCGGATATCGAGTCCGCAGCCGCTGAGGGCGGCCATCATTACTGTCCCTCCGTGAGTCCGTGACCTTCGCAGCTCACGCCCCTCATTGTTATTGTATGCGCCTATCAACTATTCACAGCCAGGTGCCTGATGCATGACACGTACACATAATCGATGGCGATGGTAAATTTCTCTCTTACCCCCATCGCCTGTGACTTGACCTGTGAACCCCACCGTCGTCCTCTTCGCTCCTCCATGTCTCACACCAACACCACGGCCTCCTCATCCGAGTCACCCCCCAATTTCCAGTTAGTTTTTAACACGAATCAACAGTGCCTTGGAGGTCTACAAAAGACGTACCAAGAACGATCTCTTTAATCTTCGACAAAAACTTTGCGAAATCGTGATGTCCTTCCTTCGACGCAACCTGAAATGCAGTCCTCCCCTCTCGTCCTCTGCATCGATATTCGCACCATGCTCAACAAGCAGGCGTGCGACCTCGAGGTCCCAATTATCTAATGCGAAAAGTAATGGCGTGCCGCGTGCAGCGCCTGTTGTCCCGGGCATAACATCCTGCACCGTGTTCGAGCAAAGCTCGACTTCTCCAAAACCGGTCGTCACATGCAGTGGAGTCCCGCCTTGCTTATCGTGGGCGTGATGTTGGCCTTATACTGGAGTAATAACCGGGAGACCTCGGCGTGTCCAAGGTTGGCCGCCGAATGCAATGGAGTCCAGCCAAGTTCTTCGTACCGGACAGTTAAATTCGCACTGCGACTGAGCAGCCATTTAACAATTTCAAGATGTACAGAGGCTGATGCACCTCTCAGGGAGGTACGCTTGCCCCAGCCCTCGACATCTACCTCAGCACCGTGCTCATAGATCAACTGCTATCTTGAGATCTCCACCATTCAGTGCAGCCCCCAGTGGCGACATGTGGTGACTGCCAGTGGTGTTCACTTGTCGTGGGTGTTTGATAACGAGTCGTTCTGCTATGTCTTGAAACCCGCAGAGCGCTGCATAGGATAATGGTGTTGCCGTCTTTGATTTGTTCACTTCAGCAAAGTAATAAAGAACCGCTGACTTCACAGAGGGCTGGGTGTCGATGTCGTGGACCTGCAGCCAAGCAGCGAAATATGGTTAATCGGGGTCGAAGAGATCTTCAATTCCTTCCAGTATGTGGGACGAGACATTCTCGAATCTAGCATGGTCGACCCAAGGTTCAGCCGCGTATACAGCGAGAGGGAATTTGTCCTCGACGCTGTCCTCATCCCCAGGTGACGTTCAAGGGTATTGGTGGCGACTTGGCTGCATACAACGTTCTGCTGGATCATTTGCTTCAGTCTCATATCAGTGAGGCATTCGATTTAACGGATGATCCTACTTTGAACTGTAAGACGTGGGCCGCAAGGATAAGCGTAGGCGACAGACATTGGCATGAACTACCTGAATGGTTGAACATTTTTCACGAAGTTTAGATGTCGGTCGATTGACTTGCATATGGTATATACCCGCTTTTCAAGCCGTAAATTGTAACTTTAATTTGGTTCCCAAAAATGATTGTTTCATGCGAATGTAGCTCTACTACTTTGCTCTCTCGTGGGGGTTATACAGTATCAGCATGTATGCATGTGCATGCAAAGGTCTGCTGGTGACCTAACAACGTAATCAACAAAGGATGGAGCTTGATGGGAGGAATACACGAAACTCGTGAAGAAGACCGGACATCGCTAGACTGCGTGTCCGACCTAGCAGCTTCCATATCGGGGACTCCTGGGAACCAGATACATATACTCTCTGGAAAGCCGACTCCTCAGCACACCCTCACTAGAGATATTGCATGCTTGAGATGGGGCTTTCCCTCTGGTCCAGCATTTAGTTGCTAATAGGAAGTCACAGTAATCTCCCGTTCACTCCACAGTGGGAATAAATGTGGGATCCCAAGTGCGATCATGAGTGCGCAGCGAATCATGGCCGATATACCCGCAAATAACACCACAGAGAATACGACTTGAAGAGCTCAAATATCCAGGAGTGAGCACATCGTGGAATGTCCAACATAGGACGTTCCATCAGCAAAACCAGAAATTGTGTCGTAGCAAACCTTAAATTTCATAGATGTTATAGCACCTTATAGTATGTCATAGCAGCTATAGCAGGGGCTGATTCTATAGAACTCCATAGTAATCTGTAGCGTAGCAAACCTTAATTTTCATAGATGTCATAGCATGTCATAGCAGTTATAGCAGGGGCTGATTATATAGAACTCCATAGTGATTGTAGTGTGATGGCCGGATTTCGCTCATATCCACCTGCCCTGCTGTCCCCAAGAGAGGTCGATTTGTACATCAGGTCGTCGGGTATCTATGGGTTAAGTCTTCTAATCGTAACTGCAAACATTTACCGCGCAACTTCTTCACGCATTTGATTGAGATGTCCGGGCCATCCCGACACTGTGTCTGTCTTCAATAGGGACGTGCACAGCAAGTATGGGACCCAGCATGATACCCTCTCTGTCCTCAATAGGGATGTGCTCAGCATTCGGGTCTATTGTGGCAGCGTGAGCATGAGCAGGGGAACCGGCTGTTTCATTATCCAGTTGTCGTCGTCTCTCAATGCATGGCAAACAGTTTGTATGTACAACCCCGGCAGCAGATGTACATGATGCAGGTGTCACGCGCAAACACTTCCATCACGCAAACCACCGCAACCAGCGGTTCAAGACTTGCCTAAGTTGTCGAACAGTGCACGCTGAACGGCTTCGCGTCGTACGTGATGTTGCCCACACTGCCGGATTAAGCTGGTGCACAACAGGCTCTCACCACTTTTTAAGCATGAAACAGGACGCGCAGTGCTCACGGCTGTGGCACGATCGACAGCGTGTTGGTTGGTCTTGATGTCGTAAATCAAGAACAGTACAAACTTCTTGACAAAGTGTACAGAGGCGTCGAGGAAGGATGTGAATAGATGAATGTTTTCACTCATTGAAAAAGTATTTGGGAAGATAGAGAGACGTTCGCTAATCAAGTGCGTGCGTAGGAGGCGAGTAGAGGGAGGGCAGATGAAAATTTGGTAAACGAAACTGTGAGCGTGTTCAGCGATAAATGCATTCAGTTTACTAGGGAAACAGAAATGAATTTGGATAGAAATATGAAGCGTAGCACAGGCAACGCATATGCAAAGACACAGAGAAACAGGTGAACAGATACGTCGTCTACAGGCAATTTACACCGATATAAGCCATTTGAAATGGTGAAACGATTGATTGATGGCGTCTGAGTGATTATTCTTGTGTGTACAATCACGGCTCGACATCTGGCGGTGTCAGGACAGTATTTGCGCCCTCGAAGTTGCGAGATGGGGCTGTGTTTAGCAGGGAAGTTAGTTTGAGGTATTGGATCAGAAAAGTGATAAGGCGCACCTTCACTGCCAGTCGCAGTCCTCGTTTCCTCCCCAACGCCAATGCCTGTCATGCTAATCAAAATATCTAATCGATGGGACACGACTTGAATCTCAAAACGCATCATGAATATCGATACAGTACTTGATGTATTTCGATTTGTTGTTTGAGCTGTTCCAGGAATAAGTCAGTTCGTTCTAGATTGAAAATTGTTGGTACTCACATTCACTGCCAGCCATAGTGGTTGCTGTTTCCTCCCAAATGACTGAAATTAAAAACCCAAACCCAAATCGAAACCGAATATGGGTTTCAAAGTTTCGACTCGATGTGCTTTGGATTGCAAGAGTCAGTGACAAGCCGATATATAGCAGGGTAATGAATCACCTTTGGGAATTCATAGTTAGTAGAGGGCGTAAAAAGCAGGATTGGAAAGCAAGAGGCAGAGCACAAGAAAGCAGAGCAGAGTGCGAGAAAGCAGAGAAGAGCGTGAGAAAGCACAGCGCGAGAAAGCAGAGCGTGAGAAAGTTGACTTACTCAACATCTAGGCCCACTTCCTCCCATCCTTTCCTCCATTTCTTCAAAGTCGTCAGCGATTGACTCACCCTATCGTCTGCACAATCCCCACGCAGCGGTTGCAATTCAATGCAAAAACTTGATGTTCACTACGCTGCCTCCGCCGGGTTTGCAAATTCGACCACGGGTGAATGCCCAAAAATATGGGCTCAATGCAGTCAATGGCTGAGAGTGCAGACATGATTTGAATGAGAGGAGCCATCGAGCCGTAAATGAGCCAAGCAAGTACTTGCATTGACGGATTTGCCATGCAAGGGGCCATAGACCACATACGCGGAGCTAATCACACAGGCACAGGCCGTAGATAGCAAGGGAGCTGGCGTTGTTAATATCTTATATAGAACAGATCAGAGATACACAGGGGAAAGAGAGAGCGAGAAAAGAAGACGCACATTGCGATTAAATGCAATGCCCTCATCGACAACCAGAAGGGCAGGTCTAAACAGAACAGGTGAGGCGACAACAGTGAGGCACTTGATGTTCACGGGCACGGAGAGTGTGTCATTTCAGAAAGAATGTCATTCAAATTTACCACTATAATGTGCGTATTGTAGATGCAAAATCAATCAAGACATATATCCATATCTGTTGCTCCAAGTTCTGCATTCGGACAAGTCTGAAACCTTCTTGCAGATATCAGTAGCGACTAAAGAGAAGGTGAAATGATTTACTTGACTTCCTCTGCCAGGTGCGTCGGGCAGCAGTAAACTTCTCCCAATGGTATGGATGTTGTCTCATATGTTCAATTAGCTCTAGAATGGAATTGTATGCCCGTCCATATTCCCCGGCGGTGAAATCTTTCTTCGTTTCCCAGCCAAGCTTCCATGTGTCAAGGCAGCATCTGATCTAGAATATAACGAGTTATTATTGTAACTGCATTCTAGGTAGACAAACGTACAGCAGACGCGGCCAGCGCTACAACTTTGCATGGGATCCCTTTCTCAAACTCTGCGGAAAGCAAGGGCACAGCAAGTTTGTAGATATATATTGTAAGTTCTTTGATCGCGGGATGGGTAAGGTTGTTCGTTTTACCCTAGAGATATAGCTGGTCAACGGCATTGGTGTATTGAATTAAAAGGACATACCAACGCATCATATCCGCCCCTAAGAAATTTTCCTTCGTCTAGAAGGTTGTGGATGGCGTTTGAAATAAAATCAATCTCCTCTTGCTGGTTGTTAGGCGTTTCTTTAGGACGAAAGTCATAGTGGCGATGAACTATCTCAGCGGCTTTGGTCTTGATTATTCCACGAAATGTAGATTTGTTGGCAAATATCTAGAGCGTAATTAGACAGACAAAATCATAAGAGTATACAGCGACAAACGTATTCGCGCATATCATCTTGATGCTCCTCCCAGAACCCTACAAAGTAATGTGAGATTTGATGCAGTCAAGATGACGGATAGGTACCATTCTCCACTTTGCGTCCATTCTCCTGGTGTTCCGATAAGGCCTTGATAACGCACTGCATGGCCTTGTCCAAATGCTCCTTGGTCTCTTGTTCGGGGAAACCACACTCAAGTGCCATCCAAGACGGCCAGAATTTCTGTGCTTTCTCTAAGACATCCCGCCATTGCGGAGGGTAGAATCCTAGCCTTTTCGGAACGTTTGCGCTTCTGGTGTAACATTTCTGTGAATAGCGCCTCGCTCTAGTTTTTTCCCCTCATCCGTAGAGGCTTCAGAACTTTGTTTACCACCGACACCAGTCTCCACCGACGCATCACAGCTATTCTGAGAACGGATATTTTCTAGTTGAATGGGATGGGGAGGAATAGGTGCTCGATTTCGCTGGTAATATTTTCCAACAACATCGTAAGGATCATTGCCCTAAACATATCAGCGAGTTGAAACAATATCTTATAGAATGTATACCTTAGCACCGGTTTCAGCATTTTGTGCCGAATTCTTTTGTGAGGTCCTTTGTCTCTTATGGTCTGTAACGTCGTGAACATGGGTAGTCTCCAACGAAGCTATACATACGAGATGCCCTTTTCGGCCTTTTCTTTCCAGAACCTTCAAAAGTGACCTCAGGTTCGCCTAATTTGTGATTAGCTCGGTGGAAGGTAGTGAATTTATCAGGTACTTACTGGGAAAACGTAGCTGTGCCTGGAAGAATCGCTCATCTTCGGATGGGGACTGATCAAAGCCGGGCACTGTGGAGATAAGAGGAAGGACCAGTCTCACAAAAACGAAACCTACCAAGTAGAGGATCATGAAGGTCATGATGGGTGCTGTATTCGGCACCGATGTCTTGATATCCATCGTTGTTGGTTTCACCGCCGTTATCAGTGTTCTTTGCATTGTCGTGAAAGTCGTGAAGGTCATCAGAGTCGTCAGGGTCTTGATCTCGGGTATTTACTGGAAAACTGTTACGCACATGTACTTCTGAGTGGCCTAGTAGAACCAGCTCCGATCCATCATCGGAGTCGCCAATATCAGATTCGTACTCAACCCCAAATTCATCCACTTTATCGTCCTCGCTATCGTCCTCGCTATCGTCCTCACCGTTCGAGTCAAGAGTATCACGTGTGCGAATGTTGATGCCAGTAACTTGACCTTTGGACCGATCGCCAGTGGAAGGGTTTTGGCCTGGTAGAAGTGACGTAGGGCCTTGTGTCTGATGTACTTGTGATGCTGAACGGTAGACAACTGGGGCTTGACGGAGTGATGGCTGGGATTGGCTTTCTGCAAGCAACACAGGGTCAATCGGCACTCTGCTGCCATCAGCTTCGGCTACTGATGCAAGAGGCGATGCTCCCGTGGTGACAGATGAACCAGAGGAAGGGTTAGAGGAACCAGTCACCAGTGGGGATATCTGAGGCGGTAGATGAAACCCAAACCTTGAGTCACGGTTATTCATATTGAGTTCGGTATGAGACGAGGCCATATATGACAGTGGACGAGGGACAGTAGGCATTGGCATACCCTGTGGCAGTGTCGGAAATACCTGCAATGCAGGGTTTGTTAATGGTTGAAACAATCTAGGACAACGCGAAACTTACATTTGCCTTGCTCCGCTTTGAACGCTTTGCGGGCATGGGGGCCATGGGATTTTTCATGACATTGTTAGGGATGTCCTGAGTATGAGTCTTCTTTTGCCTTGGAAGACCTTGGTGAGGTTGAACAGCCTCGGAAACGGTTTGCTTTTGTTGGAGCTCTCCTCCCTGACCTTTGGTGAATCTCCCAGAGCGGCGGATGGGAATAGCATTCTCTTCATAGGTAAAGTAGTAATCAGCCAAAAAAAAAAAGGCGGAGTAGCATGCAGCGACTACCTTTTGAACCAGTTGTTCCCCTCTTAGCTTTAGCCGGGGAGGGTCAGTGGGACCAGGAGGAGACTTGCGCTTGTTAGCCATCATGGGAAGTGCAGAAAAGACCCTAGAAGACGGTCAGCATTTGATAGGAAAATGACGCGCACAGCAGCTCAGCGACTTAGGTCGCTGCAGAATAGAGGCAAATTGGGATACGCACCAGTAGGTAAGCCAGACAACTTGAAGAATAGAGCTGAGAGAAAACTGGAATAAGAGTCCATCCTAGTGTCTAAATACGTGGATCAGCTATCTAGAGTCTGAGGAGACGGGAGCAGTTGTCGAGGAAGCGGGACCATGAGAAAAAGAATTCATACACGCCGTCAGCGACTGTGTGGTTTACTAATGTGATGCATGACGTGACAGGAGCACTAGGGAAAGCACTAAGGTTTAGTGCAGAGTGGAAACTATCAATACGCGCGTCAGGCACAATATAAATGAAATGTACTAGCTCATACCGTACAACAGGATAATATGGTGGGAGGTGTGAAAGTACCATTCCCGCAACGACTTGCCGTTGGAGGGTTCCTTGATTGACTTGGGACATGGGACTTCACGAGTTGCTTCTTCGGCCTTTGAGAGACGGCCAACTATGGCTGGCGCAGCGGCCACAAAGCAGAGGCAGGATTTGCCGCTTCGGCAAGGGCATCTCATTAGGTTGCCGCCGATTCATCCAATAGATCCCCATCTGGTCCTTGGAAGCGAAAAGGTGGCGAATATGACCAATCGAGATCATTGGCCTTGTATTTGGCCTAAGCTGGCTGCGGATTGCCATGCCCGTGAGCGTTAGAGATAGAGAAGAGAAGAGCCGATTTCAATGAAGCCCTCAAACTTGTATTCCTGAAGAGCAAGTCCCGCGTTTCGATCCAGCACACGGAGGATGTAAAGCCAGTATGATAGCAATTCAACGAGGAGTCTAAGGGTCTGCTACAGGAGAAAAAACTTGAGGACACCAAGATAAAGCCCAAAGTATACTAAATAACGGCAGGTGTGGGTATGCTGCGAAAAGGGGGTACATGAATCGCTAAATGCAAGCTCACAAGGAATGAATGTGGTGGCGAAATAGCCCGAAATCCAACTTGATAGAATCGTAGGCGGATGAATTGTTCATGGACAGGTTAGAAACGAAAGTAGCATGTACCGCACGTATCTAGTCCATTATTATCGCCATCGAATGGCCTGGTCTCCCTGGAATATTGACGAAGTGATTTACTAGATGGTGTATGCTCAGCAGCTCTCATCCATGCAGAGATTGTTTGCGTACCTTTAGTGCCATCTTGTCCACTGTCAACCGTAGTCATAACCTCCGGGTAACGGTCCCTGTATTTGCTTTGCCGAATAGTCCAATCGACATGATGGGCATAAACGTTTGTAGCATCTAATACATGCTTTGCATGCTGGGCTCGGACACGACATAGCTTCGCCTTCAACACTGCCTCTCGAAAGTTGGCATCGGCAAGCTTGCACTTCTGTATCGCGGTCTTGCGTTTTGCTTTAACTTGTATCCTGAGAATCTTGACGTCGATAGGGTTTTGGGGAATTGGGATAGTCTAGTGAGGAATAGAAAGGCATTAAATAAATGATGTCTAGAATACATGAGAGTACTGTTATGCTACTCACGGTTATAGCATCGAGAACAGGAGACAAGTCATCATCGGAGTCTGAGTCAGATATATCGTGATTATCGTCGACAGATCGATCCGAGGCCAACGGTAGAGGTAGAGGGCAAGGGGTATTTTCGAGCTGAGGTGACATCTGAGAGGTGGAACACGAATTTGTTGGGCTTAGTGTGGGAGGTACAACAGAGGAGGAGTAGTCACAGTCAGGTGGCATGTTGAACATGTGATCGTTGAACATTGTGATGACGCGTTCGGCACGGCGCAACCTTGCACGTGCTCTGAGTCTTTCCAAGTCGTCGCACAATCATCGCACAACCACAACTACGGCTCACATCTTCGTTGACCTCCTTTCAATACACACTATGCCCATTGCCCAGGTGTGGAAAACGGTTCTCAACTGATGAGAAGGTTACTTGTCACATGAATCAACCCGCTCATCTTGTGTAAATCTTGATATCAGTGATCTCATTTCTATCTCGCTTCCACCGATGCCACCGAATACCCCGCAATCTCAAAACGTCTCACTAGAGCAGGGGCTGGATGATGTCGAAATGAATGCTGTGGATGATGATGCCAACTTTTCCACACAGGGCGGTGCGGACATCCAGATGGCTACGGGCTCGTTTAGCGACGTAACAGGATCCATGCATCGGGAAGAATTTGCCAATGCTGCACATGAATGGCATGCTGGCGAAACATTTATGGCGAGATTTGATTTAGATGATTTTGCAGATCAGCGCAAGAAAAACCGATACTATCCGTTCGCATCAAAAGAAGACTGGGAAATGGCGGCCTTTCTTCTACGTTCGGGCATGAGTATGGCGCTGATTGACGATTTTTTGAAGCTCCAAATTGTGAGTACTCCTCGCTTTAGTCTTGAAATACACTATATACTTTGATTGGTAGATTCGCACTCTGCCGCTCTCATTTCAAACAGCAAAGGACTTGAGAGGCCGAGCGGAAATGCTTCCTGCTGGACCATCTTGGAGATGTAAGCCTTGGACAACCAGTCATCCTACAAAATCTCCCCTGCGGCTGTTCTATCGCGACCCCATCGAATGCATCGAATCCTTATTGAACTCGCCTCTGTCTGCGGATGACATTGAGTTTACACCATACAAGCTCTACAAAACAGTTGAGAGGAATATTCGAGTCTACAGCGAATGGTTGTCTGGTGACGTCGCATGGTCAATGCAGGTATGTGTGTTTTCTGTGAAATTTTCTCATACGTTGTTTTCATCCAAATATTCTAGAAAAGTATTCCTCCGATGGCAACGCTAATAGGAACCATTCTATCTTCAGACAAGACAATTATAACCGCAATGACTGGCGATCGAACAGCCCACCCCCTTCTCATCAGTCTTGCTAATATGAAAGCCAGTTATCGTGCAAAGAGCTCTCATCACGCTTTCCTACTCCTCGCGCTTCTTCTGGTCCCAAAATTCATCACCCATGACCAACCACTTCGTGGCATGCTAGAGAACCGTCTCATCCATGAATGTCTTGACTTTATTCTGGAACCGTTGAAGAAAGCAGCTTACCGTGGTGTGATGATGTCCGATCCACATGGCTCTCTCCGGTTTTGCTTTACCCCACTTGCGGCATATATTGCTGATACACCAGAGGCTGCTTTGCTTGCAGGTGTTGGTGGAAAGACTTCGCATGTCACAATGGCGTCGCACAAACAGTTCGGCGATGCATTGAAACAGGATCCACGAACCGCCTCTACTACACTTGCTCAACTTTGTGCTGTGGCTACCAGGGCCGACCCGAATGGCGATCTCAAGGCATATCTTAAAGAGGCCAAAAAATTTTGTCTAAGTGGTGTGGATAAGCCATTCTGGAGGGATTGGCCTCTTGCGGAGCCGTCCCTTTTCCTTACCCCAGAGCCATTACATCATTTCAACAAAGCGTTCTATAACCATGATCTGAAATGGTGCATTCGCAAGCTTGGCGAGGCAGAGATTGACTTTCGTTTCTCAATCTTGCACCCTCATATTGGCTTTCGACATTTCAAGGATGGCGTCTCACGACTCAAGCAAGTCACAGGCCGTGAACACCAAAATATCCAGCGGTATATCATTGCCGTCATTGCTGGTGCCGCTTCTCAAGAATTCATCATTGCGATCCGATCTTTGATGGACTTTCGCTACCTAGCACAGGCGCCGGAGGTTGACAGCACTATGTGCGACAAGATAGATGCTGCGCTTTCGGAGTTTCACAACCATAAACAAGCCATCATGGATGCAGGTGTTCGTATTGGCAAGCGCAACCGTCCAATCACGAACTGGTACATACCAAAACTGGAACTTATGCAGAGCGTTGTTACAAATATCAAGGCAAATGGTGCTGCCATCAATTGGACTGCAGATCACACCGAACACGCACACATTGAGGTCGTTAAAGATCCTGCTAGATCTGGCAACAATCAAAATTACGAGGAACAAATTTGTCGCCATCTCGATCGGTCAGATAAATGCCGTCAATTTGATCTGGCAACTGCTATCCGTGATTCTCAAATCGAATTTCGATCGTCACTGCTACCCCATCTGGACAATGAATTGAACTCTGATAACGAGGACGTTATTTTTCCCAAAGGCATCAATGCGCCAAACCAGATGGGGTCTTCCAATACTCTCCTTGACAGAATTCACACCGTCTCAAATATTGGGCGGACCCGCTGAATTACTACCAATTATTTTGAAGAAGCCGCCTCTCTTGTACGGGACTGTGATTCAAATATGCTGCTTCCTTTCCGAAAATTCATGGCAGGTTCTAGAACAGCAATTCACGTCAATCGTGAACCTTTTCTTAGGAGGACATCAATTCCTGAAATTGCGTCAAGGTTTCAAATTCCCGATCTTGTGCCAGCACTTGCTCACTTTCTCTCGCGTGCCACTAAGAGTGACGGGTCTCTATATACAGTGGGCGGCCACCGGTCATCAGCAACCAGAAATACATCTCTTCCATTCGAGAAAATAGAAGTCTGGCAGGGATTGCACATCCAATCTAGGGACTACCACAACCCTCGTATCGTTCATCCCCCCAGACCCTTTGTGCTTCGCCTCCAACTGAGGAGTGGCCTTCGGGACGCTTTGACACAGTCCTTATTAATATTGACCCAGACAAAGAATGGCCATTAAGCAAGATGACAGGTAGTGTTTCTTGAGTCATGTTTTTCTTCTGCTGACACATAGTTTTCAGGACACTGTGTTGTTCAGATTCGACTGGTTTTCCGCATTATCCACCCTGTCCCTGTCTCTGGCCAGTGATGCCTCTAGAATTACCCACAAGTTCATTCCTCGCATATGTTCAATGCTTTGACGTTGTTCCTCAAATGACATCCTCAGGATCAACTACAAGCCGAGGCTATGTTCCTGAACGTTCAACAAATATGTATGTCCTGAAAAGAAGCAGGTGTGCAGATGGTACACGGATGGGTGACGTTATTCCGCTGTCTCATATCCATGCAGCTGTTGATTTGGTCCCACGATTTATGGAAGCTGCTGATCCTCGCCTTACCAAAGAGAGCAGCCTTGAGCATAGTACAGAATTCCTATTAAACCACTTCTTTGACAAGCAACTTTATTACTCGCTAGCAGCGTAGTAGTAGATAGTTTCTCATCTTTAATCTATCTCGCTAAGGGCAACTGACATGTGACAATGACATGCAATTCACATGATGATCCACCGGCAATCAAAGAAAAATAATATATCAACTCACGGGCCTTTGCCAGGCACGACACTCATCATCACCTTCAGAGTTTCAGAGGCGGCGCTCAGCTGTCTCAGAAATATTCCCAGGCCGGCAAAAGAGACCCGCGCCCGGTTAGACAGGCATGCCCCTATTATTGAAGCCCAAGCCCGAACCCGAGCCTACGACATGCAATTTTCCACGTTGCCACATCCTTCCTCCCTCTTGCCCCTTCCCCGGCATTGCACACCTGACACTCTCATTCCTTCTCTGAATGGTTCGTCCAGGTCTATTTGGGTGTGATTACAGATACCAACACTGACAACATCGAGAACTATTCTATGACTTGCCCACTGCTATGAAGAGACGGAACTGCCACGCCGTCCCTGTTGGCGATGGCAATGGTTTGCGTATTGCCAGCCTCCCCATCCTCCATCATCAGACAGGCTTAAACGCCTCCCCGCCATGTTCATCGCCCCAGTAAGCCATCTTGAGCTCCTCTGAAATCTCTCATTGATGGCAACGTAGTTACTGAGTGGGTGCGTCTGTCCACCTATGTGATTGCCGATCTCGATACAGAAGGCGGTCGGAGTGCTTCACGGACTGCACTTTTATTCTCTGTAAGTATAGTCATATCCCTTCCCTGCTCATCTGATTTGCCCCTATTTCTGGGATTAGTGCGCTCGGATGAGGCTCTGCCAGTTTGGCCGTCCGATGATTCCGGCAACACCTGATCGCATGGACAGGTTGTCGACCGAGTTTCAACCCTCCCTTTGGCAACATAGGCTCCGCCTGCCAGGGTGGATATTGTAAGTCATGTGGTGCCATAATCCCCTGATAGAACAACTCACCCGCCTTCAACTAGACATCTGCAGAAGTGGCCAGTCTTATGTTAAGGAGTAGGATGTGGGGTTCCACCGTTTCTTCTCAGGTCCGCCCCTGCACACCGCCGTCTATCTTTGATGGGCGAGTCTCCAGGAGACCAAGCACATCCTCTTTGACAACGTCAGCCATGGCATTATCTAGTCAACCGGTCCACCGGGACGCTGCCTCTACAGAACCTCAGCTGGAAGGTCCCGGTATGGTATGCACCAGTAGCCAGTGTGTTCATTACTGTGCTGCCCGTGCAAAGATTATGCTTGGAGATGACACAATCTTATAAGGATAATGGGAGATCCGTATCCGAATCCATTCGAAGGCGTGCGACCCCCTCAGCACCTTGCTCGACGGAGCAACCTGTTATGACAATGCCCGAGTGAGAAATGTTTTCTTATATGACTCCCGGGATGCCAACGTGACGGTGTTACCAGTTCCAGGAATGTATGGGCCGCAGCACCTATTGATGTTCCCCTCCGCCGCCCAGTAAGGTTGTGTACGTGATGTAAGTCAAAACTCCGCAAATGAAACCCAAATTATTTATTTTGTACACTCCGAAGGCCGATTCAGACAAGGTCAAACATCAGTGCTGTGGGAAAAAGCGTATTTCCCTCTAGAGAGTATGTTATTTGTATTTTGGATATGATACTTTCCTTATATTGTTAGTGAGACGCGTCCACTCCTCCAACCGTCCATGTCCCTCAAGAATCTCTCTAATTATGGACAGAAGGAACATGCACAATCTGTCTTGGTCCCGCCGTTGCAAAATGATGGTTTGCCAATGCGCAGATTCGCAAGCCTTGGGTGGCAAGAGGTTTTGCTACCAGATGGTTCCCATTATTTCTCAAATCCGAACCTTCACATCGTCACAGATGTCGATTTACACAATGCAGAAAGGTTAGATGTACTCGCGAGATTCATTGATGGATGCGACCCAGAGACCCTACCCCAGCCAGAGTGGGAATTGTGGCTCCGTGATGCGGGAGAATCAACTTTGGCCTCTTTCCTGATCAAAGCCTGGGTATATCACAAGGTGCGGATGGTGTTTTTTGAACATCCTTCATCAGATCCGGGCAAAATTATAAACAAAGTCGTTGATAGTAAGTTACTCAGAGTTTACGTTCGTCGATCCTTGTATCGATGATTCAGCAGAGACAGACATGGAGTATTAGTACTGGTCATTCATGGTGTCCCACCTGCTCATGCGCCGCTCCCACCAGAATCCATCTCCAAAGCCATTGACGTCCTGTCCTAGGTCCGTTTAGTTTCCTCATCATATGCTGCCTCTCATTTTCTTTGCCTCAGACCGACTGCTACCATCGCCCACCCTTCTACCCCATAATGTCAGGAACTTTTAAAGATGCTTCATTATTTCGATCGTGAGCCTTCCCACACAAATTTCCGACTCTTTGACATACATCCCACTCCTAGACTTGTCCGTGCAGACCATGTCAGTTGTTCGCACACGTGTTGTATCTAAAGTACTTGTTCGTGTCAGTAAGTTTTGGTTCGCCTAGAAATCACCTGGCCTTATCAGGTTTGTTTAGCTGCATGGAGACAAAGTCGTCTCGGATTTCATTATCTTTTTTGTCTGTCTTGGCCTCCTTATCTTTTCCTGGAACAATCCCATCATCAAAGATTCGATACAGAGGGTGGTGTACATAATAATGCTGGCCCTATGCTTGTCGTCGGTGCACTTGCTTGCTTGATCGTGAGTTGAGGCCTCCCAAACAAATGACATTATACTGATTTCGCCTTGCTCTCTCAGGCCGCTATCATTCTGAGTGCCTCGGTCACATTCGTCACGCTACCTGGTATCGATGATGTTTTATGCATTGCCAGTTTCATTGCCATCCTCTCTACATCGAGCCTTATTTCTGCTGTGATCGCCTTGTTCTGATACAAGTCAGATATAGAGAACCCGATTGCGTGTTCTCGTGGAGAGGGACTGGTCCTACTGTTGGTATGAAAATATTCCTTTCTCGTGGTTAATATGGCTAATCTGAATTCAAACTGAAGCGACAAAGCATCCGTTCCCTTGGTCTTTTTGCAAATGGAGTGAGTTGAGTATCAATATGTTCGCGCTACTTATTTGATTACCGATACCTTGCTCACTCTAAAGCTCAGCGGTTGGAAGAATGATCTTCCCTTGGAAATCAATATTTCCAAGTCAAGTCCTGGCGTGCACCAGCCTCACCAGCTAATGTTGCACATGATGTACTATTGGCTGGTAATCCTTCTCCACCGACCTTTCTATCGCCGAAGATGGAGTTTTGAGGATCCTGATGGTTACACGGACCATATAAAAGTATGTACCATCTTATATATATGCATCCCTTCCGTTGACGTCTCGGAAACTTCTAGCCATGCGACAGAGCTGCTACAGAAATCATGGAACTCGCGGGATATGGCGCAAACACTTCCTCCTGCATCACATCCCCATCACCGTGATCCAAGTGATTACCGCTGCGGCCACTACTTTCATCGTAGCAGCTGTTCAGGCTGTATCAGGCCTGCACTGGTCAGGTTCATGTCCGTGTCCCAGCCGGTGACAAATGGCACAAGCTCTTACTCCACGAGGTACTTTACGTCCCTGAGCTTCACAGCAATCTCCTCTCAGTACCCCAAATCGTCCGACATGGTGCCACTGTCCTCTTCAGAGGCCGCCTGTGCAAACTCCTCAGTGATACCGGATCCCTCATCGGGGAAGGCAGCCTCCAAGGCAACCTCTTTACCATCAGCGTCGACGTCATCAGCCCTCCTCCACCCGTATTGCTACCATCGCCTTCTTCCCTCGCGAGGGTGAAGACATCCCTGCCACCGCGCTCACTGCACACACCTCCTCAGCCGCCAGCCTCGGCACCTGGCACCGTCGACTTGGCCACCTAGCACCCGACTCTGTCTTGTAGATGATCCAGCATGGACTCGTCAAAGGATGGAGATCAAGGGGGGCACTCCATTGCTCACCCCTGCGAACCTTGCCTCAAGGGCAAACAGACACGAACCGACATCCATAGAACCACAGAGACTCGCACCGAACACATCCTTGAATGCGTCTTCTCTGACGTCTGTGGCAAAATGTCTTCCCGCTCTCACCAAGGCTTTGAATACTTTGTCACCTGGACCGACGACGCCTCACGCAAAGTCCACGTCACTGGCCTACGAGCCAAGTTGGACACCTTCCAGACACTCAAGGACTTCTTTGCCCGAGTCGAGCTCGAGACTGGCCGACGCGTCAAAACCCTCCGCTCTGACGGCAGGGGGGAATACACGTCTACCGCCCTCACCCACTATCTCAAAGACAAAGGAGTCAAGCACGAGCTCACTACACCCCACACGCCACAACCCAACGGAGTAGCTGAGCGCATGAACCGTACTCTGCTCAACAAAGTCCGCGCAATGCTCGTCGACGCCGACCTCCCCGAAAGCTACTGGTACGACGCCCTCCAGCATGCTGCACTCCTTCACAACATTTCACCCACTCGTGCCCTTGACAACCAAACTCCTGAACAGGCTTGGAGCGGCAACAAACCCGACGTCTCTCATCTATGTGTCTTCGGCTGCAAAGCTTTCGTGCACATCCCTGATTCCCTCCGGGATAAACTCAGCAGCAAATCCCTCGTATGCATCCACCTCAGCTATGCCCCACAGCACAAGGCTTACCGCCTCGTTCATCGCCCATCCTGACATTTCATCACATCTCGCGATGTCGTATTCGATGAAGGGGGGGGACACCCCTCATTGAACGCGTCATCATTGAAACAGACAAAGTGGAAGCCGAAACCGTGTTCAGGCTGTATCGGGCCTGCGGATTGCTCACGGCACTCTAGGATCAGCAGAAGAAACGACCGGAAAAGCAATACAGTACCTTTGTAAAGTTGGAAAGTCTTCCGCTTCCGCCACCAACGTTGCCAACATTCTCCAAAACCTTATACAAGCACAAATCCAGACTTGAAAAGCGCGCCGATTGCCCGTGGGATCAACACTCTATGGTGCAGGCCAACTTGGCACGATACCTTCTGGGCAGCCCCCACTTGCCCACTGGCATCGCTTCTGGGTCAGCTGGGGATTTGAACCCGATCTCCCCTCTTTTGTGGATGGATCACATCGGCACCCTCCTTAATGGCATGTACACCAACGTGCAACAATTGATGGGTCACTCAAATACCCAGTATTCCACTACCCAATTACAGCATTTAGTGCAGGGATCACGCTATATGCTTTCCGCAGGTTGACGATGACAATGGGTGGACGCCACTTTCAAGAATTTACGCATGGACAGTCATAAGTTCCGTTGGAGCATTAGCTTGCATACTTTCAACTTCGCAAACGTTGATTCACTGACAAGTTTATTGACTTCTTCTTGCGTACTGTACGATCCAGTTGTGCAACCAGAACACGTTACTGTGTGTCGATTGAGAACTGACTTGTAAATCTTATACACTGACGGCACTAAGCTGACGAGAGCAGAACCGCTATCAAACCAGAACCGAGACTCGAAGCCGTTCGGAAGAGCGGGTCAAGGGTGCCAGCCTTTGTCGCGGTATGACCATTCCAAACAACCTTTTCCCACTCCTTGCGTTGCTCTCGCTCTTCTTCTTCTTCCCGCTTTCGTCTCTCCTCGTCTGTCTCCGTACCGAAGATATCCACGCGAGTTCGTGCAAGGTTTTTGAGTAAAATTAATATTGACCTTTACTTCTGCACG
Organism: Russula griseocarnosa; assembly: GCA_022884055.1. NCBI lineage: Eukaryota > Fungi > Basidiomycota > Agaricomycetes > Russulales > Russulaceae > Russula > Russula griseocarnosa. The sequence goes on from JAGKRU010000011.1 coordinate 786,705, forward strand.
ATCATGCCTGAGCCTATTGTTATGAATGCCGCTTTTAATGGTAGAACCGTAGAAATTGATGTTTAACCTTACCATGTGCAGCCCTGCAGTAAATGGCAGTTTTGAATAAACCATATACAGTACTGTCAGTGGTGAAGAACCAGGAAGTGCGAGCAGCAATTGGGTATTTGGGTTTGCCACACAAGCACGGTGCTTCATCGGGTTTTGTTACTACGCAAGCATGAGTGCCATGTAGCACTCCAATATGTAGCGAATATGTATGCTACATAGTACTATATAGCGCTACTGTAGTTGGGGCCTGAACTATGTAGCTCTACAAACCTAAAGACCTTAGCTATGGTGCTACAGCTGCTATGGCCTGCTATGGTGTCTATATAGTGCTATATATCGTTTCTGGTTTTGCTGATGTCCTGGTAGAGTGCCTGCAGGCTACGCATAGTACACGCGGTATACATGGCATTGTTGCAAAGAGAGCCCCCGAGTGTGGCCCAGGCCCAGGCGTCCACAAAAAGGCTCTGGGATTTGTTGTCATCTAAGAATCATGTAGAACTTCAGAGCATTAATGCGAGGGGGTATCAATGTATCACTGTCATGGGAGCCGGGAAAAGGCGGAGGCAAAATCACGTGACCATACGCGTGTCTGTCAGTCCGCACGCGTCGACGAAGCGAGGGTTGGGCACTTTTGGACAACTGACTCGGAACAATTGAGGTGCCACGCAACAAACTCATCGTGGAAAACCACACTGCCACAACTAGGAATAGGAACCCTATCATCCTATCAGATTGACGTGGAGAGAGGGAGACTACCTATTTAAACACAACTGTGGTAATTCCCCCGTTCTCTTTCCCCGTTCTCTCCCTCTCTCACCGCGATAATATGCCGAATCCTAGCACGCCGCCCCACTCGCAGGACGCTTCTGACGAGAATTTTTCGTCTAAACCGACACCTCTGAAACACGATCGTCTTGCAAGTCAAGCCCATTCGTCTGGACCTCCACCGAAAGCCTCGATTCTTTACAAGGAGATGACTCGCGATGCATGCAATAAATTTGTCGGGCCTATGCCTGTGAACGAGTTTCTATCAGAATTCGTCCCAGAGGCAGCCGGAAAGCGACCGTCTAATGAAATCAACTTTTCTGACGCGTCTGTTTCACAGAAAGAGAACGCATTTGTAAGTCTTCGGCCATCCCAATTGAAGGGGTGTCAACGCTCACAAGTATTATAGATCGACGCAATCGAATCATCTGGTCTTTGCCCAGAACTCGAATTAAAAAATACCTCTTTTAGGAATGATCGTTCAAAAAAGAAGCAGAAACCCGACATTGCTATTTATTGGAAGCTGTCTGACAACTACGATAGGAAGCGGGACCTGGACTTCAAGGCAGTCGATTTGTGGATTGAGAACAAGAAAAAAAGCAACGACGATATATTCCGCACGCTTACGGAGCTGAAGAGAGACGATGAGAAGGATGGTGACTTGGACAGTCATATCCGGTGGACGAATTCTGCCTATAAAATCTGTGGACAATTGATTGCCTATGCCACCGCCCTCCATCATTCCCAATTCCGGGTCTTTTCCTTTGGCGTTGTCCTTTACGGTGAGAAGGGTCGACTGCTTCGATGGGACCGTAGCGGTGTGATATACACCGAGGCATTCGAGTGGGCAGAACAACCCGACACGCTTTTCGAGTTCTTTTGGAGGCTCAACTTTCTCTCGCCAGTCGATCGCGGTTATGATACCACCGTCAAGCCTATTATGGATGACGATGACGACGCCAAGGCAGCGCTTCCGAAGCTGAGGACGTATAAAGGTTGGGAGAACCTGAAGAGTGACAACCTTCGCAAGATTCTGGTACATGATGACCACGCTACCGACGGGCAACTCAGGTCTTACATCACACCCGGTGCGATATGGGATACCAACGCACTCTTCGGTCGATGCACATTTGGATACATCGCCTATGACGTCGCAACTTCAAAGTTGGTGTATCTGAAAGACTTTTGGCGTACCGATCTTCCAAGAATCCAAAAGGAGGGGGACGTGTATCGAAAGCTGCACGACGCGGAGGTGCCTAACATACCCGCGTTGGGTCCAACGGGCGACGTCGTTTTGTCACCAGACCATGCAAACACGTTCCCGCTTGCTGTTCAAAGGACGAAGACGCAAGACTACTTGAAAGGGTCCGGACGCCGTCATGAATGGTGTCCCGGTCGACCGTTCGTCGAACCGTATGTGCATTACCGACTGGTGTTGGAGACTCTCGGGCAGCCACTTAATACATTCAATTCGACACGACAATTGTGCGAGGTGATTCGGGATGCTATCGTCGGTAAGAAGTACCGTTTGCTTTTGACATTTTTATTTATTGACTGAGACTTCGCGACAGCTCACACTGCGGCATACAAGAGGGCTCGTATATTACATCGGGATATCAGTGCTGCAAACATTCTGATTACCGATAGCGGTTCTGGGATGTTGATCGATTGGGATCTCTCAAAGGAGATAAAAGAGGGTGACGAGAAGCCGAGGCAACATTCACGCACGGTATGATCCCTTTTATTTCTACTCACGACAAACTAAATGAACTTGCGCGCAGGGGACATGGCAATTCATATCGATATCGCGTTTACTTGACCCCTCGGCTGGACCTCATGGGGTTTCGGATGACCTGGAATCATTTTTCTGGGTGCTTCTCTACCAAGTGGTCAAGTTCCGGAATGCGAAAGAGCTGAAACTCGAAGAGCAAATACGAGACGTCTTCGATCAGCACACCGAAATGGATCACAATGGCATTGTCACGGGTGGCAAAGGAAAGCTTTTCTGTGTCCGAAATGGAGAGCTCGGCGAGAGAACTGTCCGGAGGCTCATCAAAACACCTTGCGGAAACATTATCGAGGAATTGCGCGACCTTTTCTGTGACTTGTACCTCTTTGCCGAAGTGGCACCCGATGCCTCAGAAGACTCCGACTCGGGTGACTTGCCGGTCCATAAAGATGAACGGAAGCAAGGTTTACGAGTCCAGAAAGCTTCCCGGGTTCGAGAAGCCACCAAGAAGCTTAGTTCGTCCGAATGGATATTGGAGATGATCAGTAGGCACCTGTCCTCCGAATGGGATGTGGATGATGACGGTAGTCTACACAAGACTATGTTTCGTCCGGATTCTGCCGTGAGCAGGGATCGCCGCAAGCGTAAGGCTGCGGATAGAAATGAAGAAAAGACGACTAATGCCAAGCGGCGTAGAGGACGACTGCCACCCCCTTCTACTGAGCCGTCGAGGGATACCTTTTGGTCCCAGGGTACTTATTCGCATCCACATACTCGCAGTGGGACACTTCTCGGGTCATCTTCACACAGCGCCACGCGTGTCTCGACTCGGAATCAATCTTCGCGTTCCTATTCCCCCGATAGCAAAGTCATGTCTACGTGTAGCTGATAACATATATGATATGTATATTATCTTCCGGTATGCGCATCATGTCCGATATATCTACCGTTGTAATATATGTTTGCCGCATTGTAACTTACAGTGTACAATATATAATCCAATCAATGTACAGTCGTGTTCAAACTCGTCAGCTGACTTGCAGGAGTATGTCAGTTGTGACTGTGTCAAAGATACAGGGCTGGGGAAGAGAACTCATTGATAAGCGTCGGGGTGAGTTCCTCTTGGAAAGCAGCAGTAGATGAGCTAATACTATATCTGAACCGGATCTTAGCAGACCCACAAAGCCGTCGAATCCCCTTACAGATTATATGAGGCGTGGTAACTCTATGCAATTCAAAGCAGCCTGGACGCTTCCCTCGTTATCTATTGGTATTATCGCGGCCGCTAGTGGGTCTGGTGCACCATGGCATCGTGCATAGGAACGAGTTGGAGTGACATTGATCCGTCTTTCTTTGAAGGAGGTTTGCAGAATCATCCAGATTTTGAGACAAATAGGGAGAGGATGGGCAAAGTGCTGATACAATACCAAACATTATCGTTTGAAGCGTGATAGTGTTGCGCGAGTGAGTCCGGGAAGAACAAAAATTAGAAGATCTAAGAAAAGAGGGAGAGGGCCAGTATTAGACCAGGAAGGGATGCACACGGCGGCTCGGCGGCTTGCGCACGCGGTATGTCGTTCGGGTCGTGGTGCAGCGGGGTAAAAGCAAAGCGAGGGCACGTGGGCAAGGCAAATGAACTAGAACTGAACTTCATTGTGGGTGTCCGGTAGTGCGTTTACATATATGATCTGTCGCTACCTAGAGTCCAGAGAGGGAGAGACGGACGGGAGCGAGCAAGTCATGTGGCAACGCGTGTTAGTCACACGGCGCGAGGTTGTAACTACAGTAGGTCACCTGACACGGCTTGACGCGGACGCGATGACGCGCGACACTAGGAAGCTAAGTTAGAAAAAAGGGGAGCGCGAGTGACGTTAAGTTCCAAATAAAGCTAGAATAGAGGCTAGATAGAATGAAGTAGATGATCTAAAGAGGTGAAGAAAGGGGTGAACGAGCCACGCAGTCCGATGAAAAGAGGGGCAATAAGAGGCAAATGAAACAATTCACAACAATTTGTGGTACGTATCGGCCCATCCCAAGAGCGGTGCAGACGCACTTGATTAGCTTGCCGCCGTCATCGCCGGTACCTCCCAGCAAGGCCAGTACATGTATGCCAAGGCCTCAGCTTTCGTCGGTCGATAGCATATACAGTAAGCTATTTACAACAATCCGACTCGGACTTGGACATCAACTGAGCCATTGCCATGTCTCAAGTTATCGTGCGCGCTTATCAGCCATTCCACATGCCATGTAGCCAAGGCACTGAAAGCAGTGCTTATGCGCCCTTACAGTAACCTCTTGCCTCTTATCCTCACCCTCCACCGTTACCTTCACTCCCATATGTCTCACTCCAACTCCACGCCCTCGTCATCCCCCAATTTCCAGTCAATTTTCAACAATGCCTTGGAGACCTACAAAAAACATACCAAGAACGATCTCCTTAAGCATCCACTTGCCGCCCAGCTCCAAGACTGCGACTCTCCCAGCGCCGTTCTCGCCCTCATTCATCAGCAAGTCCAGGGACTCCAGAGAGACGACGATAGACTTACAAAATGGCTTGACCCAACCGTGAGAGTCTTGTACACTTTATCCGAAACTCTTGGAGGCGGTGTCAGCCTGGTATGCCTCAGGAAATGGACTTATCTGAGAACCACTCTTTCTTATCCATTTCCCAGACGTTCTCTCCCGCGAAAGTGATCTTTGCGGGAGTCGGTGTTCTTCTCTCAGTGCGTATCCCCCGTCGGACTTTCGTGCTTGCCATTTTAATACCCTCTCAGGCAGCCATGGATGTCCACGCAAGCCAGGACAATCTCATCGACATCTTCGAGCGCATGGAAACCTTCTTCCAACGTCTTGAAATTTACACTAGGGTGTCACCGCCACCTGAAATGATAGGCATTATTGTGAAGATAATGGTGGAGGTGCTTTCTATTCTTGGGATTGCTACGAAGGAGATGAAGCAAGGCCATACAAGTAAGTAATTAATTTCTGTACAACTGGGCGCTGTTAATGAAGGAATTTTCCAGAAAAATACCTGAAGAAGCTGATTGGAAAGAATGACATTGAAGATGCACTGAAAAGGCTGGACAAGCTGACAAATGAAGAGGCCCGGATGGTAACTGCACAAATTCTAGAGGCCACGCGTATTGTCGATGATAAAATTGGACATGTCGAGGATAAGGTGGCCCGCGTTGACGACAAGGTGGCAGTGGTCATTGATGGTGCGTAACCGTTTCTGATCAGTCAACCAGAGAATATGCTCAACTCTGGTGTATCTAGAGGGAAAAGAGACATGGGTAGTCATACAACAAGTCGCAGACGACATGGATCAAGTGAAACGTTAGTCATTTTCCTTATGCGTTGACATTGGTGTGCAGGCTCAATCATCCTCACAGGGAATCAATTAAGACAGGACCTTCGCAAATGGCTCTCTCCGCCCGATCCTTCTATTAACCACAACATTGCGTGTGGTGCCCATAGCAAGCAAAGAGCAGAGTGGTTTTTTAAAGGAAGTATCTTCACCAAATGGAAATCCAATGGTTCGCTTTTGTGGCTCCACGGAAAACGTACGTTCTCCTAACATGACGAGCACGATGGCCGTTGATAGCCTCTTGTAGCGGGCTCTGGGAAGAGCGTACTCTGGTTTGTTGCGATCAAACACAGTCAACCTTAAGTTACTTACGCCCGGGGCAGCTCGACGATGATTCAAGACGTTACTGCCCTATGTGCCGATGGACTGGTCTCCATGGCTTACTTCTACTTCGACTTTAGGGACATCGACAAGCAAAACCGTCGTGACCTGCTCCCTTCTCTCGTCACTCAGCTTTCTGATCAGTCACATCACCATTGTGACATACTCAATGACCTTTATCTTAAACACAGAAGCGGCGCGCAGAGGCCCAGTGAAGATGAATTGATACAATGCCTGAAGGATATGCTCACACTCCCAGATCAACAACCTGTTTACCTTGTCATTGACGCTCTCGACGAATGCCCTGACACGTCTGGAATGCCATCTCCACGGGAAGAAGTCCTCGACCTCGTGAAGGAGCTCGTCGAGCTTTCCTCATCAAATCTTCGTCTATGTGTTACGAGTCGCCCGGAGATTGATATCCGGCGTGCTCTCGAACCTTTAACATCCCTCCGAGTATCCCTTCATGAGCAAAGCGGACAAAAGCAGGATATTATCGACTATGTCACGTTTGTCGTTCGATCGGATGCAAAGATGCGTCGATGGCGAGATAAAGATAAGAATTTGGTCATCGAGACACTCTCTGAGAGAGCGGATGGAATGTAAGCACATTACCCCTCAAACTGAAATATGATCATGATATTCACCGCGCCGAGCAGGTTCCGCTGGGCGTTCTGCCAATTAGAAGCCCTACGACACTGCTTAGCACCGAGAGTGCGGCATATGCTCAAAGAATTGCCGGAGTCCCTGGACGAGACATACGAGCGGATTTTGAGGGACATCAATAAGGCGAATTGGGATCATGCTCATCTGCTCCTGCAGTGCCTCACGGTAGCCGTTCGTCCTTTACGTGTGGCAGAGCTCGCGGAGGTCCTTGCTGTCGACTTCGGGTCCGCCTCCCTTGGAGGACGGTCAAAATTGAACACGGATTGGCGATGGGAAGATCAAGAAGAGGCCGTTCTATCGACATGCTCGAGCTTGATCTCGGTCGTGGATGAATATGGCGCCCAAGTCGTACAGTTCTCACACTTCTCTGTAAAGGAGTTCCTTACTTCTTCACGGATTGCCGACTCAAGCGCAGACATATCGCGTTTTCACATTCTTCTTGAACCGGCACACACAATCGTTGCCAAAGCGTGTCTCGGCGTACTCGCCCGGTTGGGTGAACTTGTAGATGAGGACAACACTGGGGACAAGGACAGTATCGAGGACAACGTCGAGGACAGCATCCTGGACAGTATCCTGGACAGCGTTGAAAACAGATTCCCTCTCTCCCCGTATGCTGCTGAACATTGGGTCGACCATGCTCGATTTGAGAATGTCTCTTCCCACATACGAGAAGGGATGGAAGATCTCTTTGACCCCGATAAACCATATTTCGCTGCTTGGCTGCAGGTCCACGACTTCGACCCTAAGCCCCATCTCTTTTCGGATTTTTATAACTTTTCTGAATTTAAGAAACCAAACACGGAAATCCCATTATACTATGCAGCGCTCTGCGGGCTTCATGACCTAGTAGAACGACTCATTATCAAACACCCACAACAAGTGAACACCGCTGGCGGTTACTTCGTGTCCCCACTGGGGGCTGCACTGAATGGTGGGCACCTCAAGATAGCACAGTTGCTCTACGAGCGCGGTGCCCAGGTAGATGTCCAGGGCCGCGATAACCGTACCCCCCTGAGAGTTGCATCATCCTCCGGACATCTTGAAGTTGTTCAATGGCTGCTTAGTCGCGGTGCGAATTTAGCTGTCCGGGACCGAGTATTTGGCGGGACTCCCCTGCATGCGGCGGCCAACTCTGGACACGTCGAGGTCTCCCGGTTATTACTTCAGTACAAAGCCGACATCCACGCCCAAGATAATGGTGGCCTGACTCCACTGCATACGGCGGCCAGTTTTGGACGCGTCGATGTAGCTCGGTTTTTGCTCAAACATGGTGCCGATGTGAATGCCCGGGACAACAGGTGCCGCACGCCGTTGCTTGTTGCATTAGATTGTGGGAACCCCGCGGTCGCACGCCTGCTTGTTAAGCATGGTGCAACTATCGATGCAGAAGACGACGAGAACAAAACTGCATTTCAAGTTGCCTCAGAGAGAGGATATAGGATATAACTATTTCGCAAAGTTTCTGTCGGACTGTGGTTTCAAATGAGGAAACTTATTACAGTAATGTAGCATCGTTGACTTCAGTCTTTACGAATACTCTACCGTTCCCAATTTTACTGTAAAATATTTCTGAATCTAAGTTAAAATTTTATATACACAGCGGGGGGCTATCGTCATGCTGCCTGCTGTAGTATCCGTGTTCGTGTTCGACCATTATGATATCTACTCGGTGCCTCTTGCAATGAAATTCCATCAGACCTCCCCCAATCAATCAATTCATGTAAATGACGCTTCGATAACATAATAGTCACCCCCGCCAGTTCAACGTTCAAACTACTGTCTGCACGAATGGGAACGCAACTCTGGGCCTTCCGCTTCTGCCGCCTGCGCTGTTCCCACTCGGCCTGCATCGCCGCCAGGATCTGCAATTGTTGCGCAATGAAATCGGTCGTATTCGGTCTGGAGGAGCCAGTGGGGGCATCAGTGTAGGTACAGAACGAGAAACCTGAAGTTTGAATAGAGAAAACGTACCGCATCCGGAGAATGCGCATGATGGTTTCCCCACCACCAACTTTTTTCTCCTCTTTCTTTTCCCCTCTTGCGATTTTTATAGTCCAGAGATTTTGTTGTGAATAGATATTCCTTGCCCTCTTCTTGATCGACGGTGCCGCGCGGAGTCTCTGCAGCATCGCGCGAACAACTACCTTAAGCGTGTCCCTTCCAGAAACGAACCCAATAAACCCGTATCACAGGATAAGGGCGACCGTGTCCCAGTCTCATAATAGGCACCTTACTTGCTCGAGGAGTGAAGTAAGCAGCTCTCCAAGGCATGATGTGAAGTAGATATATACGCAGGGCGTCCGAGGTGAGCGATCCAATCCGTTTGCACCACTCGCTCTAACGTGTTCGTATTTTTCATCGTGCCATACGCAAGCTATTCAAAACCAACCTCGGTAATAGGGGTCAGAGGCTGTGGGCGTACGTGATGTATAACTGAAGGATGTGGTCCTATCTTTGGACGAGGTTTGTAGAATCTTCTAGATTTTGAGACAAATAGGGAGAAGACGGGTAGAGTGCTGATCCAATATAAAACACTATTAATTGTAGCGCGATAGCGTCACACGAGCGAGTACGGGAAGGACAGAGATTGAAAGATCTAAGAAAAGAGTGAGATGGTCAGCGTTAAACCAAGTTAAACCAAACCAGGAAGGGATACACACGGTGGCTCGGCGGCTTGCGCAGGCGTTATGTCATTGGGGGCGTGGTACAGCAAGGTCAAAGCGAGGGCGCGTGGGAAAGGTAAACGGAAAACCGAACTGGAACTGAACTTCATTGTGGGTGTCCGGTAGTGCGTTTATATACATGATCTGTCACTACCTAGAGTCCAGAGAAGGATCGAGAGACAGGTGTAATGCGTGATGTGTAGTAGCACGTGATGTACGGTAGATATTGCGCCCCAGCGCATCTTTGGTATGCATTAGCTCTTGTTCTCCTACTGCGACCACGGTTAGACTTTATACAGGTTGTGGGCCCTTCTGCCTGCTCGTAAAACTCACGACGCCTCAACCGCTCATCCACGGTCATCAATAAACTCCACAAATCCTCTTTCCTTTCGCCTTTTTCGCTTACCCGCAACTCCTCTCACTGTCTAACATATCATTATTTCTCGTACCCCTTTTGTATCTTTACTTGTTCGTCCACATATTCTTCCTCCCGTTGATCCTTCATTATCACCTTGTCTGTCGCCTTACCCCTATCTTCTTTGGGTAGGCCATTATTTTCTCCAAATTGTCATTGTCTGTTGTATTACCCTTATTTTTGGACGTATCAATATTTTTTCCCCGCCGCGCGGCTCATCCCTTGTTATACCGTTCTTTTCCTCTTTCATCATGTCTTCCCCAATTAAAAATATACCCACTGTTGTTAACCCACCCCGTCCGGTGGTTCCCCTTCTGGTAGTACGCCATCTACCCCACCGTGATTACCCCTTCCTCCCCAACATCGGTTCAACCGGTACTCACTTCGGCATCACTCCCAGCGGCATTTGTCTCACTGTTTGCACCCTCTCCGGCATTGCCTGGCCTGACGGCCTGATCTTGGACCTTGGCAAATCCAACTGGTTGAATGGAGCGACGAAATTACCTTGGCCGCGCTCCAGCAAGGCTTCGAACCATGGCTCGATGGTTCTCTTCCCTGCCCGGATGCCAATACCGCCGCTGAGGCCAACTTCGTCTGGAAACGTAATGATGCTGCCCTCCGAGCGTTTATCCAAGGACGCGTTTCCCGGCTGACGCTCAACTCATTCGCTCTCTCCCTACTGCTCGTCTCATGTTCAAGAAACTGAAATCGCGGCATGAACAATTCGCCGCTTTCGCTCAAATCAACTTACTCCTCAAAGGCCTCCAGGTCTACTTCAGTTACGAGACACCGATTTGCGACACCCTCGCCGAACTTCGAACCTTTTATCACGGCATCACGGCCATGGGTCAACATAAAAATGATGTCATCTTTGCTGTTCTTCTCCTCAACGCCATGACGAAGCATTTCGGACCGCTTCAGCAGAAGATCATCCATACCATGTCTTCTGCTCCCAATTTCACCGCTGAAAATATCGCCACTCGCATGATGGAAGAGGGCGCATTCATTATGAAGACATCACGATGGCAACGACGAAGTTGTAACCAGGTTACCTGACGCAGCTTGGACCGCAGTGTCTTGACGCGCGACTTCACATGACTAAGTTACAGTAGGAAACGAGCGCGAGTGAAGTTATTAATAAGTCCCAAATAAATGCTAGAATAGTGGCGGTGAATGACGCGGTCCGATGCAATTAAAACCAAATGAAACAATTCGGAATTTGGGAAGGAGGTGGTACATATCGGTGCATCCCAAAGCGTGTCTGCACGAGCGCTCGCCAATAAGCACTCAATTATTCAAGTGACTGCCAGTGCTCGTGTTGAACTTTTCTTATCTCACGTCCTCACCGCCTCATGTTCGATAACAAAATACCCTCCAAGCTGCGACACGAGACGACCTACGCGTTCCAATCACGGTCCTTTCCGCCTTCACCTTTCGTACTCACCTCTCGCGCTCTCGAACAACATCCAACCGACACAAGCCAATACACGCGGCAGCTGTACACTCGTTCTTTTTACCTCGTCTTAGCTCTTCCTTTACGCACTTACCTCTCCCTTATTTAATCACTATCACCGGCACTTCCGACGTCGCCGTTACTATACAAAACATAGAACTAGCCAACAGGCAGCGCGCATATGTATATGATAGCCTTCCTGCTCGTCAAAGAGGACATCGTGTTCAATCAGAAGTTCTTGCACTCTCCTCTGTTTACTCACCCGTGTGTTTTCTTCCTTTCGGCGACCGTATCGGTGGAACGTTGTCCACGACGTCTCGCGTTTTCGCACTTCTCGAGCCTCTGCCCCCTAGCTCTCTCTCCCCACCTTCTCTCTTTCCTGGACGACACCTTCACATCGCGACACATATCTTAGATACACCGGTTCATCGGCCATCATTGACCATCATTGATCAACCGGTCGGCTGAACGACTCGATACGACCCTTTTTGACGATGGAGACATGAATTATGTGGACGAAGAGGGTGGAAATAAGGAGTCGAAAGCTCAGGCAACGTTGGAATTTATCATGGTGAGTTCAAGAACAACAGAAAAGGCGGAGGATATATATCTGATCTGAAGGCGAACATCCTGCAATCGTAAACAAGTAGAAACTGGCGTCTCGAGCAGTCTTGTGTTATTGTAAAATGCAAGTACAATAGCTACTATTTAGTTCGTCTCGGAATCGGACATCGACTGAGCCATTGTCATTGCCGCCCTGTCTATCTCAGGTTATCGTGCGCGCTTATCAGCCATTCCCACATGGCTTGTAGCCTAGCCAAGGCTGTGCTTGTGCGCCCTTGATTGAACCTCATCACTCCCATATGTCTCGCCCCAATCTCGCGACCACCTCGTCACCCCCCAATTTCCAGCCAATTTTTAACACTGCCTTGGAGGCCTACAAAAAACGTACCAAGAACGACCTACTTAAGCATCCACTTGCCGCCCAGCTCCAAGACTGCAATTCTCCCAGCGCTATTCTCGCCCTCATACATCAGCAAGTCCAGGGACTCCAGAGAGACGACGATAGACTCACAAAGTGGCTTGATCCAACCGTCAGAGTCTTATACGCCTTTTCCGAAACTCTTGGAGCAGGTGTCGGCCTGGTATGCCTCAGGAAATGAACCCATCTGAGAACCACTCTCTCATATCCATTTCCCAGACATTCTCTCCCGCGAGAGTGATCTTTGCAGGAGTCGGTGTTCTTCTCTCAGTACGTATCCTTCGTTGGACTTTCGTGTGGACCATTGTAACACCCTCTCAGGCAGCTATCGATGTTCGCGCAAGCCAGGACAATCTCATCGACATCTTCGAGCGCATGGAAAACTTCTTCCAACGTCTTGAAATCTACATTAGGGTGTCACCGCCACCTGAAATGATGGTCATTATTGTGAAGATAATGGTGGAGGTACTTTCTATTCTTGGGATTGCTACGAAGGAGATGAAGCAAGGCCGTACGAGTAAGTAATTGATTCCTGTATGACTGGGTCGCTGTTGATTAATAAAATTTGTCAGAAAAATTCTTGAAGAAGCTGATTGGAAAGACTGACATTGAAGATGCGCTGAGTCGGCTGGACAAGCTAACAAATGAAGAGGTCCGGATGGTAACTGCACAAGTTCTGAAGGCCACGCATACGGTCGATGATAAAGTAGGACGTGTCGAGGATAAGGTACTTGATGTCGACAATAAGATGGCCCACGTCGACGACAAGGTCGCGGTGGTCATTGATGGTGCGTAACCGATTCTGATCAGTCAGCATGAGAATATGTTCAACTCTGGTGTATCTAGAGGGGAAAGGGACAAGGGTGGTCATCGATCAAGTGAAACGTTCGTCGTCTTCTTTCTGCGTTGGCATCTGTGTGCAAACTCAAGCATTCGCCCAGGGAACCAATTACGACAGGACCTTCGCAAATGGCTCTCTCCGTCCGATCCGTCTACTAACCACAATATTGCATGTGGTGCCCATCGCAAGCAAACAGCAGAGTGGTTTTTCGAAGGAAGTATCTTCTCCGAATGGAAATCCAATGGTTCCCTTTTGTGGCTCCACGGAAAACGTACGTTCTCCTAACATGTCGAGCACGATGGCCATTGATGGCCTCTTGTAGCGGGCTCTGGGAAGAGCGTACTCTGGTTTGTCCCTATCAAGCTCTGTTAACGTTATGTTACTTACACCCGGGTTAGCTCCACGATAATTCAAGACGTTATTGCCCTACGTGCAGATGGATTGGTCTCCATGGCCTATTTCTACTTCGACTTTAGGGACATCAACAAGCAAAACCGCCGTGACCTGCTCCCTTCTCTCATCACTCAGCTTTCTGATCAGTCATATCACCATTGTGACATACTCAATGCCCTTTATCTCAAACACGGGAGTGGCGCACAGAAGCCCAGTGAAGATGAATTAATACAATGCCTGAAGGATATGCTCACACTCCCAGATCAACAACCTGTTTATCTCGTCATTGACGCGCTCGACGAATGCCCTGACACGTTTGGATTGCCATCTCCACGGGAACAAGTCCTCGACCTCGTGAAGGATATCGTCGAGCTTTCTTCACCAAATCTCCGTCTATGTGTTACGAGTCGCCCGGAGATTGATATCCGACGAGCTCTCGAACCATTAACATCCCTCCGAGTATCCCTTCATGAGCAAAGTGGACAAAAGCAGGATATTATTGAGTATGTTACGTCTGTCGTTCAGTCGGACGCAAAATTTCGTCGATGGCGAGATGAAGATAAGAATTTGGTCATCGAGACACTCTCTGAGAAAGCGGATGGGATGTAAGGACTACCTCTCAAGCTGCGATATACTGATGATATTCACCGGGCCGCACAGGTTTCGCTGGGCGTTCTGCCAACTAGAATCCTTACGACACTGCTTAGCACCGAGAGTGCGGCATATGCTCAAAGAATTGCCAAAGACCCTGGACGAGACATATGAGCGGATTTTAAGGGACATCAATGATACGAATGGGGATCACGCTCACCGGCTCTTGCAGTGCCTCACGGTGGCCGTCCGTCCTCTACGTGTGGCAGAGCTCGCGGAGGTCCTTGCTGTCGGCTTCGGGTCCGCCTCCCTTGGAGAAACGCCAAAATTGAACACGGATTGGCGATGGGAAGATCAAGAAGAAGCCGTTCTGTCGACATGCTCGAGCTTGATTTCCATCGTGGATGAATATGGCGTTCAAGTGGTGCAGTTCTCACACTTCTCTGTAAAGGAGTTCCTTACCTCGTCACGGATTGCCGGATCAACCGCAGACATATCGGGATTTCACATTCTCCTTGAACCGGCACACACGATCCTTGCCAAAGCGTGTCTGAGCGTACTGCTGCGGTTGGGCGAACTTGTGGATAAGGACAGCGTCAAGGACAAATTCCCTTTCGCTCAATACGCTGCTGAACATTGGGTTGACCATGCTCGATTTGAGAATGTCTCGTCCCACATACGAGAAGGAATGGAAGATCTCTTTGACCTCGATAAATCAAATTTCGCTGCTTGGCTGCAGGTCTACGACGTCGACACCAGGCCTCATCCCCGTTCGGCTCTTTTTTACTTTTATGAACATAAGAAGCTAAAGACGGCAACACCATTATACTATGCAGCACTCTGCGGGTTTCATGACATAGCAGAACAACTCATTATCAAACACCCACGACAAGTGAACACCACTGGCGGTTGCCTCGTGTCACCACTGGGGGCTGCACTGAATGGTGGACACCTCAAGATAGCACAGTTGCTCTACGACCGCGGTGCTGAGGTAGATGTCGAGGGCCGAGGCAAGCGTACCCCCCTAAGAGGTGCATCATCCTCCGGACATCTTGAAATTGTTCAATGGCTGCTCAGTCGAGGTGCGAATTTAACTGTCCGGGACGAAGACTTTGACCGGACTCCACTGCATGCGGCGGCCGAGCTTGGACACGTCGAGGTCTCCCGGTTATTACTCCAGTACAATGCCAACATCTATTCCCACGATAACGAAGGCCGGACTCCACTCCATGTGGCGGCCGCTTTTGGACGCGTCGATGTAGCTCGGTTTTTGCTCGAACATGGTGCCGATGTCAATGCCCGTGATAACAAACGCTGCACGCCATTGCTTGTTGCATTAGATAAGGGGAACCTCGAGGACGCACGCCTGCTTGTTGAGCATTGTGCGAATGTCGATGCAGAGAACGATGAGGGCAGGACTGCATATCAGGTTGCATCGGAGAGAGGATATCACGATTTCGCAAAGTTGCTGTCGGACCGTGGTTCCAAATGAGAAAACTTATTACTGTAGCATCGTTGACTTCCGATCAATTTCATGGATATTCTACAGCGCATAGTAATTAAGAAATTTGATTTTTAAAATATCTCTGGACCAAGGTTACAAATTATCGACTCATCTTGGACAGTCACCTCGCTGGTAACGCGGTAACGGCCAGTTCAGCCCCGGTTGCAGCTCGGATCATTCGACTCAGAATCAAGAGTCCGCCGCGCTACAGTAGTAGCACCAGATCAAAACTCCGTATTGTCTGCGGGAATGTAACGCAACGGGGAAGCCAGTGTCAATCACATATTTTAGACTACCACGGTCAGAGACTGCTACTACTACAGATTCCTTTGTCTGACCGCTCGAATATCACCCCATTACTGTACTGTATATCATCATCAGAACTTCCGAGCTGCCCAGGCCTCCTTTACAAACGGGGTAAGCGACGTCGATTGTTTTATTCAGCTTCCTTCGGCACATTGTTGCACGTCCAAGTCGGAAACGAGACGATGATGTTCGCTGTAGTTCCCCCACTTGGTTCCAAGTCATTAGTTGGCCTAAGAGCAGTCGTATAAAGTGCACGCGATCAGGACAAACAAAACAAAACCAAAAGAAAATCTGTCTGATAGTCAAATCATGAGACAAAGAAAAGGGCATCGATTATAACAAACGACGAACCCAAAGAAGTAACGAGAAGAAAGCAGAGCGAGGAAGGGATTATGGATGGATGGTATGGTTTTTGTGCGCGAGGTATCCACAACAACGGCGAAAGGAAAAAAAGAGTAGGTTTTACCCTCCGAAAGAGAGATGAGGTTGTACAGTCTCCAGAGGTCAAGGAAGTATTTCTGGCATACTGTAGCTGGTACTTCTGGGATGCGGGTTGTGCTACCTGGCATCTAGGCCTTTTGCTTCTGTTGCTGCCGCTCGCGCTGTTCCTGCTCGGCCTACGTCGTCGCCAGGATCTGCAATTGTTGCACGATGAAATCAGTCGTATTCGATCTGGAGGGGCCGGTGGAGGCATCAGTATAGGTACGGAACGAGAAACCCGAGGTTTGAGTAGAGAAAACTTACCGCATCTGGAGAATGCGCATGATAGTTTCCCCACCACCGACTTGACTTCTTTCACCTCTTTCTTTTTCCTCTTGCAGTTTTTAATAGTTCCGAGACTTCGCTGTGAATAGACGCCTTTGCACGCTTCTTGATCGACGCCGCCGCCTGAAGTCTCTGCTGCATTGCACGAACAAACTCCTCCATAAGCATGTCTCCGCCAAACAGACCCAATATACCCATATCACAGGATAAGGGTGCACATGTCCCAGTCATCATAATAGGCACCAAACCTGCTCGAAGAGTGAACTAAGCAGCTCTCCAAAGCATGATGTGAAGTAGATATATACACCGGGCTGTTGAAATCGAGCTCGCGTGGTTCATGTCTCCTTACCTACATGTAAATACTTTCCGGCGCCCTCGCGCGTTTACCCACATCCCACTCGTTTTCCCGCACGCGCCCCGAGGTTTATTCCAACACGGACGTCCGAGGTGAGCAATCCGATCCGTTTGCACCACTCGCCCTAACGTGTTTGTATTTTTCATCGCATCGTATGCAAGGCTATCGAAACCAACTCTCCCTCTGCAATGGACTCAGAGGCTGTGGGCGCATAAAATGTAGAACTGAAAGATGTAGCCTTATCTTTGGGCGAAGTTTGTAGAATTTTCCAGCTTTGAGATAAGTAGGGAGAAATTGGGCTGTGCTTGTGCGCCCTTACACTCAATCCGGAAATTCTTGTCCCGCGCGTTTTGTGGCGGTTCAAAAATCGAGAAAATTCAAAAAATTCAAAAAATCGCTGAAACACTTTCTTCATCTCTAACCCGCTCCCAATCTTCATGGTATATCGTACAATCAGCCCAGACCTCAAATAAAGCGCCTTATACTTGTTATTGGAGAAAGGATGGGAGATTGATCAGATTACAACCGCGTTGGTGTACCCTCGAAGAGCATCGAAAAGTGGGAACATAACAATGAAAATCATGGTAGTGTCAACCCTCCCATCCCTCTGCAAAGTCATCGTTAACTGCTGAGCCATCACATACTGTAGAAGAGAGCCCCACGAATTGCTCATTGAGAGCCCGTCATATCAGGGAATGGCTTGCCATCTACCACGGCCAACCCATATCAACGACAGCTCTGCACGATAACCTAAAGGGTCTTGGACTCACCTACGAACGCCTCAAGAGAACTGCTGTTGAGCGAGACGATGCATATTGTGTCGATTGGCTTCAATTCACATTCACAACATGACCTCAAACTACAAGGCTGAATTCGAAGCTGAAGCCGACGTGTGCGCCGTGCACAGTGTGCCATTGACTCATGGTTTTTCCCCAGATCGTTTGTGTACTGTTTTCGTCATTTATCGTAGTTGTGTTGTCATCGTCATTGTCGTACCCATGTACTGTACCATAGTACTTTTTTTTCAGCCTCAATTCACAATTCTTGCACATCATTCCATCATCGTCTGAATGTTTGAACGTATCATCCTGTGGGTTCCTGTCAGACCCATAAACTTGTAAGCAACCCGTACTATAGAGTAAAGGTACAGGTTGCTGAAGTACTACAGTATTTAAGCACAACGTGGGTACGACAATGACGATGACAACACAACTACGATAAATGACGAAAACAGTACACAAACGATCTGGGGAAAAACCATGAGTCAATGGCACACTGTGCACGGCGCACACGTCGGCTTCAGCTTCGAATCCAGCCTTGTAGTTTGAGGTCATGTTGTGAATGTGAATTGAAGCCAATCGACACAATATGCATCGTCTCGCTCAACAGCAGTTCTCTTGAGGCGTTCGTAGGTGAGTCCAAGACCCTTTAGGTTATCGTGCAGAGCTGTCGTTGATATGGGTTGGCCGTGGTAGATGGCAAGCCATTCCTGATATGACGGGCTCTCAATGAGCAATTCGTGGGGCTCTCTTCTACAGTATGTGATGGCTCAGCAGTTAACGATGACTTTGCAGAGGGATGGGAGGGTTGACACTACCATGATTTTCATTGTTATGTTCCCACTTTTCGATGCTCTTCGAGGGTACACCAACGCGGTTGTAATCTGATCAATCTCCCATCCTTTCTCCAATAACAAGTATAAGGCGCTTTATTTGAGGTCTGGGCTGATTGTACGATATACCATGAAGATTGGGAGCGGGTTAGAGATGAAGAAAGTGTTTCAGCGATTTTTTGAATTTTTTGAATTTTCTCGATTTTTGAACCGCCACAAAACGCGCGGACAAGAATTTCCGGATTGAGTGTAACCACTTGCCTCTTATCCCGATCACCTGCGAACCCTCCATCGTCATCTTCACTCCCATATGTCTCATTCCAACCCCGCGACCACCTCATCATCCCCCAATTTCCAGTCAATTTTCAACACTGCCTTGGAGGCCTACAAAAAACGTACCAAGAACGACCTCCTTAAGCATCCACTTGCCGCCCAGCTCCAAGACTGCAACTCTCCCAGCGCCGTTCTCGCTCTCATTGATCAACAAGTCGAGGGACTCCAGAGAGACGACGATAGACTTACAAAATGGCTTGACCCAACCGTCAGAGTCTTGTACGCATTTTCCGAAACTCTTGGAGGGGGTGTTAGCCTGGTATGCCTCAGTAAATGAACCCATCTGAGAACCACTCTTTAATATCCGTTTTCGTAGACATTCTCTCCCGCGAGAGTGATCTTTGCAGGAGTCGGTGTTCTTCTCTCAGTACGTATCCTTCGTTGGACTTTCGTGTGGACCATTGTAACACCCCCTCAGGCAGCTATCGATGTTCGCGCAAGCCAGGACAATCTCATAGACATCTTCGAGCGCATGGAAAACTTCTTCCAACGTCTTGAAATCTACACTAGGGTGTCACCGCCACCTGAAATGATGGACATTATTGTGAAGATAATGGTGGAGATACTTTCTATTCTTGGGATTGCTACGAAGGAGATGAAGCAAGGCCGTACGAGTAAGTAATTGATTTCTATACAACTGGGTCGTTGTTGATGAAGAAAATTGTCAGAAAAATACTTGAAGAAGCTGCTTGGAAAGACTGACATTGAAAATGCACTGAAGAGGTTGGACAAGCTGACAAGTGAAGAGGTCCGGATGGTAACTGCACAAGTTCTGGACGCCACACATACTGTCGATGATAAAGTGGGACGTGTTGAGGATACAGTAGGACGTGTTGAGGATACAATAGGACGTGTTGAGGATAAGGTGGCCCGCGTCGACGACAAGGTCACGGTGGGTGCGTAACCGTTTCTGATCAGTCAACAAGAGAATATGTTCAACTCTGGTGTATCTAGAGGGAAAAGAGACAAGGTTAGCAATCCAACAAGTCGCAGACGACATGGATCATGTGAAACGTTAGTCATTTTCTTTATGTGTTGACACCGATGTGCAAACTCAAGCATCCTCACAGGTAATCAATTACGACAGGATCTTCGCAAATGGCTCTCTCCGTCGGATCCGTCTATTAATCACAATATTGCGTGTGGTGCCCATCGCAAGCAAAGAGCAGAGTGGTTTTTCAAAGGAAGTATCTTCTCCGAATGGAAATCCAATGGTTTCCTTTTGTGGCTCCACGGAAAACGTGCGCTTTCCTTACATTTCCAGCGCGACGGCCGCTGATAGCCACCTCTTGTAGCGGGCTCTGGGAAGAGCGTACTCTGGTTTGTCCCTATCAAACTCTGTCAACCTTATGTTACTTACGCCCGGGTTAGCTCAACGATAATTCAAGACGTTATTGCCCTACGTGCCGATGGATTGGTCTCCATGGCCTATTTCTACTTCGACTTTAGGGACATCGACAAGCAAAACCGTCGTGACCTGCTCCCTTCTCTCGTCACTCAGCTTTCCGATCAATCACATCGTCATTGTGACATACTCAATGACCTTTATCTCAAACACGGAAGTGGTGCACAGAAGCCCAGTGAAGATGAATTGATACAATGCCTGAAGGATATGCTCACACTCCCAGATCAACAACCTGTTTACCTCGTCATTGACGCCCTCGACGAATGCCCTGACACGTCTGGATTGCCATCTCCACGGGAACAAGTCCTCGATCTCGTGAAGGATCTCGTCGAGCTTTCTTCACCAAACCTTCGTCTATGTGTTACGAGTCGCCCGGAGATTGATATCCGGCGTGCTCTCGAAACCTTAACATCCCTCCGAGTATCCCTTCATGAGCAAAGCGGACAAAAGCAGGATATTATCGACTATGTCACGTCTGTCGTTCAATCGGACGCAAAAATGCGTCGATGGCGAGATGAAGATAAGAATTTGGTCATTGAGACGCTCTCTGAGAGAGCGGATGGAATGTAAGCACATTACCACTCAAGCTGCGATATACTGATGATATTCACCGCGCCGAGCAGGTTCCGCTGGGCGTTCTGCCAACTAGAATCCCTACGACACTGCCTAGCACCAAGAGTGCGGCATATGCTCAAAGAATTGCCAAAGACCCTGGACGAGACATACGAGCGGATTCTGAGGGACATCAATAAGGCGAATTGGGATCACGCTCATCTGCTCCTGCAGTGCCTCACTGTAGCCGTTCGTCCTCTACGTGTGGCAGAGCTCGCGGAGGTCCTTGCTGTCGACTTCGGGTCCGCCTCCTGCGGAGGGACGTCAAAATTGAATACGGATTGGCGATGGGAAGATCAAGAAGAAGCCGTTCTATCGACATGCTCGAGCTTGATTTCAGTCGTGGATGAATATGGCGGTCAAGTGGTACACTTCTCACACTTCTCGGTAAAGGAGTTCCTTACCTCGTCACGGATTGCCGGCTCAAGCGCAGACGTATCGGGATTTCACATTCTCCTTGAACCGGCACACACAATCGTTGCCAAAGCGTGTCTGGGCGTACTGATGTGGTTGGGTGAACTTGTGGATGAGGACAACGTCGAGGGCAAATTCCCTCTTGCTCGATACGCTGCTAAATATTGGGTCGACCATGCTCGATTTGAGAATGTCTCATCCCACATACGGGAAGGGATGGAAGATCTCTTCGACCCCGACAAGCCATATTTCGCCACTTGGCTGCAGATCCACGACATCGATACCCGGCCCTCTGAGGCGCCGGCGGTTCTTTACAACTTTGCTGGATTTTCGAAATCAAAGACGGCAACACCATTATACTATGCAGCGCTCTGCGGGTTTCATGACATAGCAGAACAACTCATTATCAAACACCGACAACAAGTGAACACCACTGGCGGTTACTTCGTATCACCACTGGGGGCTGCACTGAATGGTGGGCACCTCAAGATGGCACAGTTACTCTACGAGCGTGGTGCCGACGTAGATGTCCAGGGCCGTGGCAAGCGTACCCCCCTGAGAGGTGCATCATCCTCCGGACATCTTGAGATTGTTCAATGGCTGCTCAGTCGCGGTGCGAATTTAACTGTCCGGGACGAAGAATATGGCGCGACTCCACTGCATTCGGCGGCCGACTTTGGACACGTCGATGTCTCCCAGTTATTACTTCAGCACAAGGCCGACATCTACGCCCAAGATGGGTATGGCCGGACTCCACTGCATCTCACCGCGCTACATCGCGTCAATATAGCTCAGTTTTTGCTCGAACACGGGGCCGATGTGAATGCCCGGGACAACAGACGCTGCACGCCATTGCTCGTCGCATCAGAGTATGGGAACCTCAAGGTCGCACGCCTGCTTGTTGAGCATGGTGCGAATATCGATGCAGAGGACGGCAACGGTAGGACTGCATTCCAGGTTGCGTCGGAGAAAGGACATCACGATTTCGCAAAGTTTCTGTCGGAGTGTGGTTCCAAATGAGAAAACTTATTACTGTAGTATCGTTGACTTCAATCTCCATAACTCAACACCGTGTGTATTAGAAAAACCAAATTTGTACGGACCAAAGTTACAATACTATTTACACAGCAGGTATTCATGCTGCCCGCTGTAGTATCCGTGTTCGACCATCATATCACTCCGGTGCCTCTTGCAGTGCTTTTCATAATACAGTATTAACCATCGAGGCGACGTAATATTTTCGTCTTGATTCACAAATTGATAAAGTTTCTTTCCTGTATCGTGTAGTTTCTCGTATTACAACTCATTTTCATAGGGACGGTCGAGCTTCTTCACACCTTCACTACCATCCCGGGCCGTGTACTTGAAAGGTTTTGTCATTCTCAGAAAATAAATGTTGAAAGCAACGGCGATTCACCTTGGTAGCCAACTTCATTACTTCTTCGTAGAAGTTTCGCAGATAAGTTTTCGATTTTCGAGTGACTGGCCTCTAGTCATGAGGTCTCGGAAGGCAGACGCTAACGTCTCCTGACGCTGCTTCACAGCCGATGCACGTTCGTCCCGCTCATGTAACGATAGCTCGTTGGGGTTCGTTGGGGTCGTAAAACCTGGGCATTTCTATAACATCATTGGCACACGGTTCGCAAAGCAAAACTTGAGGATAATCACCAGATACGGTATCTTCTAGGTGCTGTAAAGAACGGCAAAAACCGAACACAAGAGATTGACCAGTCTAGCTCGTCCTTCTGCACGATCGTATTTGCGTACAATCGAATACTAGATATAACGGCGATGTCAGGGGGAGGAAAGCCTATGAGAATTAGATCATAAGCGTACAGACGAAAAGAGAGAAATGAGGCGTAAATCCTCGGTTCTCATTTCACAGACACATTGGCACGGAAATCACAACAGGGGTCGTACATCAAAAGAGACGCAAAGGGTTTCCGTTCTGCTTTATCCATAGGCACATAAGCACCATTCAACCATAGTAGCGACGGGCGGTGTATACAACAGGCAGGGTTTTCACGACTTCTTCCACCATACGAGACTTTCCAGTTCCAGAAGGGTTTGCACTTTTGGTATGAAATCTCCGAGGTACTGTACATCTGGATGGTCAGAGCATCACTTTATGTCAGAAGAGTGATGCACGTACTGTTTTCGATTATATCCCGCCATGATCCCTTCTTTGCCGTATCCCTCAATAGTTCTTTTCTCTCCCTCGTGCTCAACATTAGCCTTGAATTCGTCCCTATCGGCAAGGCGTTGTATGACTTCTGGATCTTCCGAGAGGGCTTCCTCAGAGGTTATCCAAAACAAAATGTAAAGAATATTTCATCCTGAATGTCAAACCTGGTCTGCCTTGATGTAGGAGTGCCAGTGGAACTCGGAAGCATGGATCGATTCACGTGAAGGTCTGGCTCGTCAAGTTGCATGGGTGAGTCGCTGGAAATGCTGGCTATTGACTTATACAGATGAGCGCCAGCCCGAGAGCCATTCGGTGTGTGATTACTTTGGGAGGAAGAGCGGCAGTGGTGGCGCGACCAACTTCTGTCAACTTACACGTACTCATGCACATGACGACGTCATAATCACAACAATGACTAGACTCTCAACGATCTTAAAGCTGGACTCAGCCGTCGCTTGCTCCTCTTCCTACCCTCGCAATAACGCACAATTTTAATTCAGCGTGTCGACCGATACTCTCCCCATCCCCACTTCAACGTCAGGCTGG
Source organism: Russula griseocarnosa (assembly GCA_022884055.1). NCBI lineage: Eukaryota > Fungi > Basidiomycota > Agaricomycetes > Russulales > Russulaceae > Russula > Russula griseocarnosa. Next base: position 810,982 of record JAGKRU010000011.1, read on the forward strand.
CTTTCGTCGTCTCAGACTTCACAAGCGTAGGCACAGGAACCCGTTCCACTGTGCTCTGCATGGGCGTCCGCACAATCGGACTATCGAACAGCGTGTCAATCCCATCCCGGTCGCCGCAGTGGAGGTTCGCTTACGTACTTGCGCATGCATTCCCTCTCAGCAGAAGACGATGTCCCCGCATCATCCCTTGAAGGGTCCTCGTCATGCCCTTGTGATTGTTGGTGGGAACCATGCCGACTACTGAGTCTGTAGGTGTCATTATTATTTGCAATGGTGGAATGACCTTATGGTTAATAGTTACCATTGCGGGCTGTATTGATAGTTGTCAGAGTCAATGACCTTATGCATTCACTAAGTTCTGATGATCTAACTGCTTATCGGTTTAACTAGAGGCAGAGCATAGCCCTTTGATCCTGTTGTCCAGGGTCCTTATAACAATCTTCCTATCGACCGCAAATCGATTTCACTGCTTTGGGGTCTACTCTACCTCATCTACTCGCCGAGGTTAATTTGATACAGCCAAATGATCCACCGCGGCAAGCGTGGTGCGGTTGCGAATACATATCTCGAAGCATACACGAAGAACGAGGGGCGGCGACTTCATTCTCGTAGCTGCCTATATGGACCACGATGGAGAAGTAGGACTTTACGTCTCATTCCAGGATAAGAGAAGGGATGATGATGGTGAACCTTGAAGAGTACGCTCTGTATTTCTCTCTTGATTTCGTTCTATACAGATTTATTTTGTTGTGCTTGGCTTATTACAAGAAAAGCATTTACCGGCTAAATGAGCGAGTTGGACGTGTCCAGTTTGCCCGGATTATATAACCTCTTTTCTATGTTGGGGAAAGAGCAATACAACACGCACACGATTAACGAGATCAAAGTTTACCGACGCATTTCCTCAAAATTGTTCTAACGACTTCAACTTGCCGACGTTAACTGGACGCGGTTATAATCGTCCTTACACCGATGTGAGAGGGAGTCATGATTTCGACAACCGCAGTGTTGGCAGGGGTAAGGGACCGGAAGTAGCAGAAACAGCTCGCGCTCGAAAATCATAAATATGTCACCATGTCCTACTGATCGAGAAGAAGGGCGATCGGTGGGAACCATTGATCAAGATACATGCGAAATTTCCCGGATCACACTGATTGATCTGCAACTACCATCTCGTATTCCGCTCGGCGGATGCAAATAAGAAAGAACTGTTTGCGAATAGGGAATCTGCTGAAATAACGATCCTCGAGAATCTCTCCGCAATCCAACCACGATCATTACATGTTCACCTTATTGACACCGCCCCAACAAACACTGGCAACTGCGCTATTTTCCAAAGAACGCATGCCTTGCTGGACTTCTATTTGATGTGCCATGCATGACAACCCGGAACACTGTCGTAGGCTTGCCCAATTCGCTCTTGATTTAATCGCGGGATTGCTCAACTTGATCCTGGAAGCCTCGTTTGCACCAACGACTTCAGGCTACAGATTATAGACTTCAATACGGCAGGCCGCGTGGCATCTACCGGATCATATGGTTGAAGGTGTCTTTGGCACAATGCTTGGATGGCGCCCGAGATCCGGGAGGGGGCAGTCCCATCAGGGCCGACAGATGGTCTTGTGGAAAAACGCTGCTTTGATTCCTTGCAAAAGGTGGAATGGTGATGACCTCGAAGGGTTTGCCAAGGACTTGATAACAAGAATATTAATCAGGATCCAAATTCGGAGCAACGGAACGCGTCGGAGCGCCTGTCCTCACGTGCTCGTGTTGACTTTTCTTACCTCACGTCCCCCTTACGCCTCGAGTTCGTGTTCGATAACAAAATACCCTCTAAGCTGCGACACAAGATAACCTACGCGTTCCGATAGCGGTCCTTTCTGCCCTCACCACCTCACCCCTTCACCTTTCCTTTCATTACTGTAACACGTCTCATCTCGCGCTCTTGAAACATCCAACCGACACAACCCGATACACGCGGCAGCCGTACGCTCGTCTTTTACCTCTTCCTTTATGCACTTACATCACCTCTATTCAATCACCATCACCGGTACTTCCGAGGTCGCCGTTACTATACAAAACATAGAACTAGTCAACAGGCAGGCGCATGTATATAAGATTGCCCCCGTGCTCGTCGAAGAGGACATATCAATCGAAGTTTTCGTCCTCTCTTCAGTTTACTCGTGTGCTTTCTTCCTTCTTTCGGCGACCGTCTCGGTGGAACCACTGTCCATGACGTCTCGCGTTTTCGCTCTTCTCGAGCCTACCCTCTCGTTCTCTCTTCCCCCACTCTCTCTCTGGCCTGGACGACACCATCACCCTCGCAGCACATATCTTAGATTCACCAGCTCATCGTCCAACATTGATCGACTGGTCGGCTGAACGACTTGATACGACGCCGTGTGACAATGGAGACATGAACTATGTGGACGAAGAGGATGGAAATTAGGAATCGAAAGCTCAGGTAATGTTGGGATTTATCATGGTGAGCTTAAGAAAAGGCGGAGGATAGACGTCTGATCCGAAGGCGGACATCCTGCTGCGGTAAACAAGTAGCCACTGGTGTGATTAGCAGCCGTGTGTTATTGTAATATGCAAGCTTCAAAGACGTTGTGTCTGTCACAAATGATATTAGGATGATATCGTACGACCCATTGAATGGAATGGAATTGGGTGAGAAATGATGTTCGAATGCTGTCCGCCACTAGTAGAGCTACATGCACCGTGACCGGATGTGCAAAGGCAAGTCGCGACCGCTTATTAGCGTCCCCCCAGCATGGCAGTACATACATCACTGGCATCATAGGCCTTAGCCTTCGTCGGTCGACAACATGTACAGTAGCTACTATTTAGTCCGACTCGGACTCGGACATCGACTGAGCTATCATTTGCCATCCTGTCTATCTTAAGTTATCATGTGCGCTTATCAGCCATTCCCATGGGTTGTAGCCAAGGCTGTGCTTGTGCGCCCTTAACCACTTGCCTCTTATCCCCATCACCTGCGAACCCTCCATTGTCATCTTCACTCCCATATGTCTCATGCCAACCCCGCGACCACCTCCTCATCCCCTAATTTCGAGCCAATTTTCAACACTGCCTTGGAGGCCTACAAAAAACGTACCAAGAACGACCTACTTAAGCATCCACTTGCCGCCCAGCTCCAAGACTGCAACTCTCCCAGCGCCGTTCTCGCTCTCATTGATCAACAAGTCGAGGGACTCCAGAGAGACGACGATAGACTTACAAAATGGCTTGACCCAACCGTCAGAGTCTTGTACGCATTTTCCGAAACTCTTGGAGGGGTGTTAGCCTGGTATGCCTCAGTAAATGAACCCATCTGAGAACCACTCTTTAATATCCGTTTTCGTAGACATTCTCTCCCGCGAGAGTGATCTTTGCAGGAGTCAGTGTTCTTCTCTCAGTACGTATCCTTCGTTGGACTTTCGTGCGGGCCATTGTAATACCCCTTCAGGCAGCTATGGATGTTCGCGCAAGCCAGGACAATCTCATCGACATCTTCGAGCGCATGGAAAACTTCTTCCAACGTCTTGAAATCTACACTAGGGTGTCACCGCCACCTGAAATGATGGACATTATTGTGAAGATAATGGTGGAGGTACTTTCTATTCTTGGGATTGCTACGAAGGAGATGAAGCAAGGCCGTACGAGTAAGTAATTAATTTCTGTACGACTGGGTCGCTGTGAATTAAGAAAATTTGTCAGAAAAATACTTGAAGAAGCTGCTTGGAAAGACTGACATTGAAAATGCGCTGAAGAGGTTGGACAAGCTGACAAGTGAAGAGGTCCGGATGGTAACTGCACAAGTTCTGGACGCCACACATACTGTCGATGATAAAGTGGGACGTGTTGAGGATACAGTAGGACGTGTTGAGGATACAGTAGGACGTGTTGAGGATACAATAGGACGTGTTGAGGATAAGGTGGCCCGCGTCGACGACAAGGTCACGGTGGGTGCGTAACCGTTTCTGATCAGTCAACAAGAGAATATGTTCAACTCTGGTGTATCTAGAGGGAAAAGAGACAAGGTTAGCAATCCAACAAGTCGCAGACGACATGGATCATGTGAAACGTTAGTCATTTTCTTTATGTGTTGACACCGATGTGCAAACTCAAGCATCCTCACAGGTAATCAATTACGACAGGATCTTCGCAAATGGCTCTCTCCGTCGGATCCGTCTATTAATCACAATATTGCGTGTGGTGCCCATCGCAAGCAAAGAGCAGAGTGGTTTTTCAAAGGAAGTATCTTCACCGAATGGAAATCCAACGGTTCGCTTTTGTGGCTCCACGGAAAACGTGCGCTTTCCTTACATTTCCAGCGCGACGGCCGCTGATAGCCACCTCTTGTAGCGGGCTCCGGGAAGAGCGTACTCTGGTTTGTCCCTATCAAACTCTGTCAACCTTATGTTACTTACGCCCGGGTTAGCTCAACGATAATTCAAGACGTTATTGCCCTACGTGCCGATGGATTGGTCTCCATGGCCTATTTCTACTTCGACTTCAGGGACATCGACAAGCAAAACCGTCGTGACCTGCTCCCTTCTCTCGTCACTCAGCTTTCCGATCAATCACATCGTCATTGTGACCTACTCAATGACCTTTATCTCAAACACGGAAGTGGTGCACAGAAGCCCAGTGAAGATGAATTAATACAATGCCTGAAGGATATGCTCACACTCCCAGATCAACAACCTGTTTACCTCGTCATTGACGCCCTCGACGAATGCCCTGACACGTCTGGATTGCCATCTCCACGGGAACAAGTCCACGATCTCGTGTAGGATCTCGTCGAGCTTTCTTCACCAAACCTTCGTCTATGTGTTACGAGTCGCCCAGAGATTGATATCCGGCGTGCTCTCGAAACTTTAACATCCCTCCGAGTATCCCTTCATGAGCAAAGCGGACAAAAGCAGGATATTATCGACTATGTCACGTCTGTCGTTCAATCGGACGCAAAAATGCGTCGATGGCGAGATGAAGATAAGAATTTGGTCATTGAGACGCTCTCTGAGAGAGCGGATGGAATGTAAGCACATTACCACTCAAGCTGCGATATACTGATGATATTCACCGTGCCGAGCAGGTTCCGCTGGGCGTTCTGCCAACTAGAATCCCTACGACACTGCTTAGCACCAAGAGTGCGGCATATGCTTAAAGAATTGCCAAAGACCCTGGACGAGACATACGAGCGGATTTTGAGGGACATCAATGAGGCGAATTGGGATCACGCTCATCGGCTTCTGCAGTGCCTCACAGTAGCCGTTCGTCCTTTACGTGTGGCAGAGCTCGCAGAGGTCCTTGCTGTCGACTTCGGGACTGCCTCCCCTGAAGGGACGTCAAAATTGAACACGGATTGGCGATGGGAAGATCAAGAGGAAGCCGTTCTATCGACATGCTCGAGCTTGATTTCAGTCGTGGATGAACGTGGCGGTCAAGTGGTGCAGTTCTCACACTTCTCTGTAAAGGAGTTCCTTACCTCGCCACGGATTGCCAGCTCAAGCGCAGACGTATCGGGATTTCACATTCTCCTTGAACCGGCACACACGATCGTTGCCAAAGCGTGTCTGGGCGTACTGGTGCGGTTGGGTGAACTTGTAGATGAGGACAGCGTCAAGGACAAATCCCCTTTCGCTCGATACGCTGCTGAACATTGGGTCGACCATGCTCGATATGAGAATGTCTCGTCCCACATACGAGAAGGGATGGAAGATCTCTTTGACTCGGATAAACCATATTTCGCAGCTTGGCTGCAAGTCCACGACATCGACATCGAGCCCTCCTTTTTCGAGTCAGCTCTTTACTACTTTGCTGAAACTTCGACATCAAAAACAGCAACACCATTATACTATGCAGCGCTCTGTGGATTTCATGACCTAGCAGAACACCTCATTAGCAAACACCCACGACAAGTGAACACCACTGGCGGTCACTATGTGACACCACTGGGGCTGCACTGAATGGTGGGCACCTCAAGGTAGCACAGTTGCTCTACGAGCGCGGTGCCCAGGTAGATGTCCCGGGCCGTGGCAACCGTACCCCGTGAGAGGAGCATCATCTTCCGGACATCTTGAAATGGTTCAATGGCTGCTCAGTCGCAGTGCGAATTTAACAGTCCGGGACGAAGAATATAGCAGGACTCCACTGCATGCGGCGGCCAACTTTGGACACGTCGAGGTCTCCCGGTTATTACTTCTGTACCAGGCCGACATCCACGCCCAAGATAACGATGGCTGGACTCCACTGCATGTGGCGGCCATTTTTGGACACGTCGATGTAGCTCGGTTTTTGCTCGAACACGGTGCCGATGTGAATGCCCGGGACAACAAGCGCCGCACGCCATTGCTTGCCGCATTAGAGGAAAGGAACCCCGAGGTCGCACGCCTGCTTGTTGAGCATGGTTCGAATATCGATGCAGAGGACGACGAGGGCAGGACTGCATTTCAGCTTGCGTCGGAGAAAGGACATCTCGAGTTCGCGGAGTTTCTGTCGAACCGTGGTTCCAAATGAGGAAACTTATGACTGTTTCAGTCTTCATGAATACCCACCGTGCGTAATAAATTTTTTACTGTAAAAAATACTTTGAATCAAAGTTACAATATTATTTATACAGCAGGGTGTCGTCATGCTGCCTGCCGTAGTATTCGTGTTCGTGTTCGACCATCATGATATCACTCGGTGCCTCTTGAAATGAAATTCCATCTGACCTCCCCCAATCAATCGATTCATGTAAATGAAGCATCGATGGCGTGATCTTTCCTCCTTCCATGATCACATTAAGGGTGATTTTGCTTGCTAGCAAATATCGATTTTTGGACAGTCACCCCCGCCGCCGGTTGCATCTCGGACCATCGGACTCAGAATCAAGAGTCCGCGACGCTACGGTAGTACCGGAGCAAAACTCCCAACTGTCTGCGCGAATGGGAACGCAACAGGAAGCCAGTGTCAATCAATATTTTAGACTACTAATACTACAAATTCTGTCTGACCGCTCGAATACCACCCCATTACTATACTGCGTATCGTCATCAGAACTTCCGAGTCCCCTTGGAGCCTCCTTTGCAAGCCGGGGCGGCCAAGCAACGTCGATTGTGTTATTCGGCTTCGGCACATTAGCGCTCGTCCAACTCGAAAACGTGATGGTGATGCGTGCGCCGTAGTTCCTGCATTTCGTTCCATGTCATTACAGTAGTTGTCCGAAAACAAACATTCGTATACGGTGCACGCGATCAGGATAAACAAAAAGACGAGGGAAAAAAAAAGAAAATGTGTGTGATAGTCAAATCATGAGACAAAGAAACGGGCAACGATTATCGTTAATGAGGAACCCAAAAATGAAGAAGCGAAAAGAGAGCAGTGCAAGGAAGGGATGATGGATGGATGGATGGTATGGATTTCGTGCGCAAGGTATCCACAACAATGGCGAAAGGAAAAAGAGAGTTGGTATTCCCGATGGGTACTCTACTCCAGAGGTACAGGAGGTATTTCTGGCACAGCCGGTACTTCTGGATGCGGGCTGCGCCACCTGACCTCTGGGCCTTCCGCTTCTGCTGCTGCCGCTCGCGCTGTTCCTGCTCGGCCTGCATCGTCGCTAGGATCTGCAATTGTTGGGCGATGAAGTCGGTCGTATTCGGTCTGCAGGGGACGGGGGCATCAGTCTAGGTACAGAACGAGAAACCCGGGTTGAAGTACCGCATCCGGAGAATGCGCATGATGGTTTCCCCACCACCGACTTCTTTCTCCTCTTTCTTTTCCTTCTTGCGATTTTTGATAGTCCCGAGATTTCGCTGTGAATAGACGCTCTTTGCACGCTTCTTGATCGACGGCGCCGTGCGGAGCCTCTGCTGCATCGCACGAACACACTCCTCCATAAGCATGTCCCTGTCAGAAACGGACCCATTCAGCCGGGTATATACCCGTATCAGGATAAGAACGCACGTGTCCCAGTCGTAGTATAATCGAATTGAGACGATGTCCCTGTATTTCTGGTTCTGTAGGTTCTCAAGTGGAAGACCCCCTCCATCGGCGTAGAAAAAGTCTCGTAAGAACTAGAGGGATGGGTAGGTCATAAGTCTGTCCTTTCACGCAATTGGAAGATGACACCTGCCTTGAGCCACTTGAAGACGATATCCACCTCCTTGTCCGTCAGTGGCTTCATGTCACTCGGTGCCTCTGAGAGTGCTGGAATAAGCAAACCCTCTATGGTGGTCAAGACCTCTTTCCAGATTCGTGTCATAACAATCTCCTTCGTCGATTCCCCAAGATACGTGTTCAGTGTCTGCAGATTCGCCTCGAAGTAGTCAAAGAGTTCAGCAATAGCGTGTTCAATCTCGACATCCGAGAGCTCGCCTGGTTTGACACGTGGCTTCTCGTCAGCAGGCAGTGGAATCTGGACCTCAGAGGAATTGCCGCCAAGTGCTGTGCGATACAGCTCTTTTACGTTCCCGAAAGCCTTGTTGTAGTCCAGCTTTGAATCTCCCTTGATGAGAGATTTCAGAACGTGCCGGGAAAGCGACTGGCAGATGACCGGGGACATCTGATACGTTTCACAGTGAGTAGTCTATCACAATGTCGTCTAATGTATGTCGTACCTTGTCGATGAATATCCGCACCATATCACCCTCACTACGCTTCAGCGATCGGAAAGCACGACCAAAGTAGAATTGAATGTCGTCCTTCTCGCCTTCCATACTCACACGCAGAAGGATACGCCCGCTTGTATCGAGATCGAGCCATAAGTCATGCACAAGGAAGTCCCCGAACCGCTTCGGATCGAGGCAGATATATTCTCTCCCGACCGTGTCGTGCTTACCCACCAGCGCACGGTCGCGAATGCTGACCATCAACCAGAGGGCTTTCTCTACAGATATGTCGAAGGTCTCGTCCCCTATGAGTCACAAGGTGGTAAGTTACTGAATTGCAGAGGATGTAACGGGGAAAGAACCTACATCGAGGGTTGAGAGTTTCGTATATCGTTCGTGTCTTTGCCATGCGATGTCCATCTTGATCACTCAGTGTGACAAAAGTGTCCAGCATCGAAGACGGGCTACTGTCCAATGGCGCCAGATTCTCTGCCATGACAATCTTGACCGTGAACAGGAAGCGCGGGTTCTCATTCTTGCTGGGAACTGGTGGTGCTTGTGTTTCAATGACTTCCGTAAGCTTGTCCGCTTGAATTTGATTATACATATTGTCCAGCAACTTCCGTGCTCCATCGACATTGTTCAACTTGACGCAGGACGCTGGCTGGAAGTTGTACGGCTCAATCTTCTTCTCGCCTTGAGTCAACTGCTTGGCCTTTTCAAGCCACGCGGAAGACTTTTGAGGCTGAAGGTAGTCTGTTGGCCGTGGGAACATTTCCGTCATGAAAAGCTCCTCGATACTTCGGCAATACTGTTCGACAGCCTTGCTTATTGTCTGTATTACAGAACACGCTGTCCGTCAGAAGTCACTTTCGACGTTGAAGCACAGAACGCACTTTAGCGAGGCTTGTGAAGAACCGCGCCTGTTGATACTCGTCGGACCACTCCAAGTCTTGTAAGAACGTGATAGGGCTTCGCAAGGAATCGAAAAGGTCAACGATCGAAGAACTGAATCCATCCTCCCCTTCCCGTTCAAACTTGAATGGTAAACTTCAGCATTGGTTTGTACTTATTCGCTGGATCAACTGACCTTGTCTGCCGTGATCGCCTGGTAATAGCTGTATCAGCGAACAAAGTAGCTCAACGTGAGGGATTACACGACGACGTACCGCCTGTACCCACTGTGCTGTCTTATTGTCAGTATCGATAAGCCACTGCCGGACATATGGCTCAAAATAGGCGCCAACGTCAAACTCTGCGGGATGTCTAAAGTTAAAAGAATGCCGTCAAATATCAAATCACAGCCCAAATCTTCTCACTGTGGACTCACTCTGTGCAAAATGCCTCGAACATGTCCAACATCGTCCTTGTTCGCCGATATAGCGAGAAAATATCCTGTATAGGCACGTCTGGTGTCGGGCCATTCATGGAGCCTTCGAACAATTTCTTCTTCGACGCCTCCAGGTCATACAAGAACAGGGGCACTGTGGCCTCCACGAGCAACGCGACCACATCAACACCGATGGGTGGACCCCCGTCCACAGGTGTGTGGTGCAAGATCGGTTCTGGGAAGCGCTTGTCCAGTGCCTTTGCGTGCTTCTCGATGTCATCTGTCATCAATAGAAGTGGGAGCGCTCGGTTCACGCCAGGAGTAGATTGCAACTCCTGTATTCGACGCTGATACCAGTTCAACCCAACCGCCCCACACGCTCCTTGACATCTTGCACGCGCGCGACGATATCGACATCGAAGCGTTCGAGGAGGCCAGTTTCCTTGACCTGAGCCAGCACGTCGAGATAATGTAGTACGTCATCCTTCTTCAGGTCAGGCAGCATCTCCATGGCATGGTATACTGACGCCAGGAAAGTACTGACAAGTCCACCGTAGACGTTGACCAAATATTCCGCCTGTGCAGAGTCAGAGTCAGAGTCGCTTGGGTGGGACATAACGAACGCACATCGTTAATGTTCCACTTATCAAAGCTGATCTCGTTTATGACCTTGCTTATTCCTCCGAGTGCTTCTGGTACGCAGTCCAGGGGCACCTCGTTACGTTCGTACAACTGCTTGATGAGATCTAAAAAGCACGCCGCGCGATACGCCTGTGAGATTCTCCACCGTAAAGCGCACTCGTTGATAAGTTCGATATGACGAGCTGATAAGATACCAAGCGAGACTTGATCATCGTCATTAACGTTTGGGTCATGCATCGCCGCGAGGTCCCTGTCGAGACATAACTCCAAGAGTCGCTTATAATATTTCTTGGGATTTGGTGGAATATACGTAAAGTTGTGTCCCGCTTGAACCTCGTCGTCTTCGTCAGCATCAAGATCTGGATCTGTGACACTTTGCGAGGATGCAACAAAAGACCTGCGGCTGCTGATAGAGCCGCTGCGCCCTGTCGGATTGTGTACGGGCCCTCGTATCGACGTTCGTTTGGGTAGCACATCGTTAGGCGTAGATTTGGCGAGTTCCGGGTTGAACTGGACGAGCACGACCATAAGTTGTGAAAGATGGGATGTCTCGAGGGTCTTCCAATATTGCCATGCGGCTTCGGTATCGAAGTCTTCTCGACAACCGGGGAACGGTTCATTGGCGGCGATGTTTTTCAGACATGTCTATATAGACTCAAAAAAATCAGGATTGCCGGATCGAGGACGAAGAAATCGTCGTTCTAGCGCACTTTCAGATCTAATAGTGCGGCCTACCGGACAAACGTTCAACTTTGTTCCATTCGAGGCAATAAGACTGGCATACGTACCCGTTCGGTGCATATGCCCTTTAGTCCTTCAATCTCGGGTTGGAGAACATCGGGGCGAATCTGAAATAGCTTGGCGACGGTGTTGACCAACGACATGTCGGTCACGTTCAAGGAGGATCCAGGTCCAGGCGAGGAAGAGACTGAATCGCGATGAGACGTCGAGGAATCGTAGCCAGAGTCGCTGGGAGCTGCACGCTCTGTGGGTGCGAGCTTAGCGGCATACACGTCCAACCGAGCAGTCAGCTCGGGCGAGACGTGACCGACGCTACGCAATGACTCGCGCAAGAGCTTGACGAATTGTACGATATGATTATTCAGCTCCACATTCCACTTGCCATCTGCGCCAAGCGTCGGGTCCTTCCTGAGGACACTCGTCGCGTGCGTCGCAAACATTAGGATAAGCTCTTCGATCTTCCGGTTCTCCTTCATCTGTCGCCGAAACGAATCCACCTTGAACTGGCCATAGAAGACGGCCATTGATCTTCGAAGAAGCTGATCCGAATAGCTGTTTCGAAAGTGTTAGCGAGAAGAAGCGACCGGGGTAGGACGGGTAATTTGGGGTGGGGTGGGATCGCTTGGTAGGAAATTACGCACACGGAATCTTTCCCCATGGCAATTTTCTCCAATCTATTCTCTAACACCTTCAAAAGCTTTTCTGGAAACTTGACATTCTTGCTCCCATCACGGGCGGTGACGTCGCGGAATACATCACCAATGGAGGTTATCGAATACGAAATTGCGCCCGTTATACGAGACGAAGAGTGCTCGCGCTCCTTCTCGCGCGGCGTCTCGCCATTGCTCGCGGCGTTGCCGCCAGTAGCTATACTGTTGGCGGTGGTAGAGATAGTGGGTTTCGGGAGGATGAGGTAACTCAGGAACCTGGAAATTTAAATCCCGTTAGGCATAAACCTTGCATGCGAAATGTGCAACCAAAGATAATTTACGCGACTCGGAGGACATAGCTGTGCGATGTTGTTGTTGTTACTGTTCAATGAGGCACATCAAAACGAGCATGGAAACGACGCACTTGAAGAGGTCTTCGTCTGTGACCCGATGCTTGGACATGCGTCGCTCACGCGAGTAGGCGGAGCTAGCAACGCTCCTGCGAGACATATCGTAGGGTGGGCGTTATCGGCGCTGCGATTCAGTTGGGGGAGTGGGTTGCAAGGGAAAGAAAAGGGGAGTGAAAAGGGTACCGATTTATCACTTTCTTTCAATGGTAATTTCCTACTGCTGTGCTCCGATACATCACTCTCTCAAAAGGGTAATCTATTCCCAGGCCAGTCTACAACTCGTCGTGCTGCTTTGCCTCATCCGTTGGAAGCGGCATCTGCGTCGCACTGCTGCTACTGCTGCTGCTTGGCCGCACTCGTCGTGGCGGCTTCTTTTGTGCTAGGCGCTGTAAGTGCGTCTCTAACACTTTCGCTCGTTTCCGCATTTCCGCTGTCTCGATCACCGGATCGTGGTTCAGAGGCACGCTCTTCTGCTTCTCCACCCGCTCGTTCAACCATGTCTCGTGCTCTCTCAATGCCTTCTCCACCTCGTCTAGCTCTGCCTTGGTATATCGTCCTGCGGTGCCTGCCCGTTCTTCCGCGGTCAGATTATCGAGCGCTTCAGACAAGAATAGGCGCGTGCGCCAATTCCACATCTGGCTCATATTTAGCGCTTGTGGAAATTCCTCGATCTCTTTGATGCGGTATACGATTGGCCGTTCTAATGTCCTGGAAAAAGAACAGTTAGCACTACATATATCGAAACCTATAAAGTGACCTACTCCAGCGACGAGCGCTTCTCCACGAAATCCTTCGTCTGTGCATCATCCGCGTGGGTATGGAACCAGTTTGATACATCCTTCAACTGGCGCGCTATCGCTCGCCGCTCTGGATCCTGCGAGTACCTGACGAACGGATGTTGACTGTCACTCTCAAGCAAGTCGCGTAGCTTGTACAAGTAACCCTCAAGGATGTTGCGCTGTTCTTCTCGAGTAGCGATCGCTGCCTCTTCGGCTTCCATCATGATCAAACTGCGTAAATGCTTCCGTTTCAGGGCTAACGTAGAAACACAGAATGACAACATACCGTTGCCGTGCTTCACGCTTTTGGTCGAGCCCCATGGGTGCAACAGACGGGAATTTCACTGTCACGTTCAATGGAATTGTGGCGTCTTTCGGCTTGGCGGGTGCTTTAGTCATTCTGGGTGAAGACGAGGAGTCCACGGTTGAGGTTGACCCATCCTCCGCAGAAGACGAGCCATCGCCGAACAATCCCTTGAGCTTCCCTGCATAGGCAATCAGCAACTCCCTGTCAACCCGAGCGGCAATTTGACGTGTACACACCCGCGAGAGAATCATCCTTCATCTCAGCATATGCAATAGCCTCGGACACAGACACAAAACCAGATTCGGAAAACAGAATGGTCGCCTTGATGACCGGGTCGATACCACCCGCTTCTGTTATATTCGCTAATGCCTCCGCAACGCCTGAGATCCGCACGTCGAGCAAGTCGACGGGGATTTCATTCCCTGGCGGCGTCTTGTAAGAAAATGCAAGAGAAAAATCATTTTTTCGCCTGAACGTGAGCGTCTTGCGTGTGCCCGTTCGCGAACCCCTCGCGAATGCAAGCGATGTGATCGTGCGTGGAGGTGTGTCGGGCACATCCGTAGGTTTTGGTTCAGCGAGGTAGGATACTTGCACGTCGTAAGGGGAGATGTCCGAAAGTTTGATGTTCTTGGTGCGGAACTGCCGCGAGAGGGTCGCACCGTGTAGCGCAGCACCGAGGACCGCAGCTTCATCTGAATTCACGTTCATTGCGAGTTTTTCCCTGAGAAGGCTCGGTCATCGGCGGTGCGCATATAAAAACACTTTATGAACATACTCTCCCACGACTGCTATTAGCGCAGCCCTGACCATCGGTATACGCGTGGCTCCACCCGTCAATATGACCGAATCTATGTCCGCCTATTGATTCTGTTCTTAGCGTCATGTTCCTTTGTTGCATAAGCAAAACACGTACCAGTGTTAAATTGGCATTATCCAGCGCGTCGTAAATGGGTTGCACAAACCGAACTTTCATGTCTGCACATGTGTCCTCAAACACTTGACGTGTTACCTTCATGCTGAAATCGATGTCGTTGTATACGCTTTCCACCTTAGTATCATCCATCAGCGAACTGTCCCCGCGCGCCGTAGACGGCAAGGCGAAACGTACCCTCGAAGACGCTTCCGTGTTTGCGCTCAAAATGGACTTGAGACGCTCAGCCTCCTTCCACAGTTTCATCATGGCCTTGGGATCGTCGCGAATCCTCATTCCGTGTTTATGCTCGAACTCCTCAACCAAAATTTCGCGCATACGGCGGTCGAGCTCCGTGCCCCCAGCGAATCGATCGTACCCGATGCCATTGACCGTAACGAGCGTTGCATCCTGTTTCTTCCCCTGTCCGGCGAAAGTAACGATTGTCGCACACGTGCTAGCCGCACCGGCATCATACACGATGTGGCGCTCTGGCTGGGGGAACTGGCGCGTCATGGCGTAGTTAACTGCGACGGCGGCGCCATCGTTCATGAGCGTCAGGAGGCGCAGGCCGGCGAGCTCGACGGCATCCGCGATCGCGTCGCGCTCAAACTGCGAGAAAAATGCAGGCACAGTCACTACGACGTCCTGCACGCGCTCCCCGGGGCCTGCTGCATCCACTGCAAGCGCGCGAATATACGCAAGCTGCATTGCAACGAGCTCCTCCACGTCCCACGTCGCGGGCATCGCACCGCTGTCCATAGTAGCTGCACTGCCACCTCTGCGGATGGCCGCGGTAAAACGCGTTGACGGCGTGACGTCGGGAGTCGCGAAGCTCGTGTAGTAAGATATGGTTTCGGCGTTCGCGGGCATGCCTAGAAGATACTTGAGCGAATTGTATGAGTCCTTCGGAAAGCGTGTCGCCTGCGAATGTAGAAGCCCCGCCAAGTCAGGTCAAATCAACGCCCTCCTTCAAAAAAGAAGACCGAAGCCAACGATAGCACGTACAATGTTAAACGCATCCTGCCCGAACAACCGTTCACCATTTTTCCATGCCACTGCAGACCGAATTTTTCTCTTCGAGTCTTTGTCTAAAAGGACGTCGAAGGGCATGCCAGGCTTGATGAGGGACGCTTTTATGAAGTCGGAGCCATAGTCTATCGCCAACACGGTCGTCGCAATGGCTGTGGAAGAAAAAAGGAAGATGGAGAATAGAGAGAGGATTGCCAGTCGCCGGCCAAACGTATTCATGGTAAAAGTTCTGGTCAGAGACTTGACAGTGGTAGCATTTATGTAGTCGTGTTCAAGTGTGATTTTCTGTGCACTCGCTCCGACGTGTTCCTCATGGCCACGTCACGGGTTCTCTGGTGATCTTCTTATCTTATCTTATCATCGTCTAAATTAGAACCAATATTTGGTTTTGATCGCGTCATGATTCATGCGCTGGCGTACATCACTAACATGTCGGAACACAATACTTACCAGACACCTCTCTCTAGGTTTGTGCTCACCCTTGGGCAGTCAATTTTACATTAAGACCCTCGCAGCCGCTATGCCAGCAAGGACATGGCCCATCTGTTCTCTGCCGAGGTATTCAGGAACCCTGACATATCCACGTATGATCTGAGCCTCCTGGACATAGAACCGTTTCCACACTTGGCGCAAGCTCTGGCTTTCGCTCGCCATTGCAGAGAAGCAGCTCGGACTGTCCATCTCAGACACGGCAATTGACGAGATGAAACAAAATCTGGTACGTCGCCTTCTATGGCCCAAAGTATATGGGACATCCACTAATACACGGATAGCACCTTGATGCTGAGCAATTCGAGATTGCCGCGGCCGAGGAAAAGAAGAGACGCCACGATGTCATGGCGCATGTGCATACGTTTGGCAAGGTTGCACCGTCTGCAGCCGGGATCATCCAGTACGCCTTGCGTTTTTTACGCTTCCTACCACTTTCCAACTGGAGGCATTTGACGATAGCCTCGGCGCGACGTCTTGCTATGTTACAGAGTACGTACGATCAATGCTACTTAGCTTCTTTCCGGTTTTTTAACTTGTCATCGCAGCAACGCGGACCTCATCTTCATCCGTACCGCGCTTACTCTCGTCTTCAAAAAACTTGCAGTCGTGATCAGCCGCTTCGCCACTTTTGCGAGTCAGTACCGCGATTTGCCCACGTTGGGCTTTACACACTTTCAACCTGCGCAGCTGACCACAGTCGGCAAGCGCGCAACTCTGTGGTTACAAGTCCGTCCGCCTTGTGCTACTACTAATATCCAACAGGAACTATTGCTTATCGATATTTCGTCACTTCCAAGGAACTACTCTGGGACCTCCGCAACATAAAGCGGGCGCGGGACGATCTGGGTTTCCGCGGCGTTAAAGGCACCACGGGGACGCAGGCGAGCTTCCTCGCACTGTTTGATGGCGACCATGACAAGGTAGGCCTGGTTTTGAACGGTGCCCCCTTTCCTTCGAATTACCCCTACGATAAATAGGTGGAGGAACTCGATCGATTGGTTACAGAGATATCGGGTTTCCCGTACACGTACCCAGTCACGTCGCAGACGTATTCGCGCAAGATCGACATTGATGTCCTCGCCCCACTAGCATCTTTCGGCGCCACGGCGCACAAAATTGCGACAGATCTGCGCCTCCTTGCCAATCTCAAGGTAACCTCTTTTCGCCTGGCTCTTCCGTCCAATCTGCGATAGATTGGCCGATATATGGCACAACTAAATTTACATGCAGGAAGTCGAGGAGCCATTCGAGTCGTCTCAGATCGGATCATCTGCGATGGCATACAAACGGAACCCGATGCGCTCAGAGCGTATCTGCTCGATCTCACGGCACCTCATGACGCTGCACCAGAACGCGCTTGGAACGGCATCAGTGCAGTGGTTCGAACGCACGTTGGACGACAGTGCGAACCGACGCGTGACGCTGCCTGAGGCGTTCCTCGCGGCGGATATCGTACTTACGACGCTGCAAAACGTGTCAGAGGGACTCGTTGTATATCCGCGTGTGATCGCACGACGCATAGCCCAGGAGCTCCCGTTCATGGCGACGGAGAACATTATCATGGCTCTCGTGAAAAAGGGTGGCGATCGGCAGGAGGCCCACGAGAAGATCAGGGTGCGATCTTGACTTTTGTTTTGGCTGGTGCAAGCACAACTAAATCGTGGTTAGGTACTGTCGCATGAAGCCGCGCACCAAGTGAAAGAACTCGGAGAGGAGAACGACCTGATTGAACGCGTACGAAAGGACGCTTATTTTGATCCGATCAAGGATGAACTGGACGCGCTGCTAGATCCGCGTTCGTTCATTGGACGCGCACCGCAGCAGGTGGATAAGTTCCTCAAGGAGTGGGTGACACCCGCCCTGGAGGACCCAGAGCTGAAAGCGGCAGTGGATAAAGGAGACAAGGCAGAGCTGAATGTCTAGTGAGGGTTGCGATAAATTAAAGTAGGGGGGATACGCAGTATTACAAAGTTTGTTGAGTAAACCTATGAAGACAAGACGAGCTTGCTTGTCATACCGAGTCAGTTGACTTTGCTCCCACCAGTGTAGTCTCGCATTAGCATTGTAGTGGTAGTACGGACAATTGGAGAGATAACAATTATTATTGTGTATTGGGTAGAATAAGAATTAGACACGTGGGAACACGTGAGAGCAAGTTTAGCGAGGGCAGAGCAGAGAGAAACAGCGCCTTTCTGCGGCCAACGACGATGGACTCGCTCCAAATCCCTGAGCCGTCTATCCCTGGCCCTTCTCGCCACTCTCCCGCCGCTGCTCGCCCTACATCTCTCTCTCCCACTTCTCCTCCCATTCCCTCTCCCCAACAGCCCACCCGCAAGCGCGCATCCCACTCCGTCACCTCACCTTCCCATCCAGAGGACCAACAACAACAACCCCCGTACCGTGACATCTATTCTCACCCTGCTGCCATCCAATATGCTGCAAACCACCCACGTCGTGCCATTCCAAAGTTTGGTCCCTATTTACTTCTCCATACGCTCGGCGAGGGCGAGTTTGGAAAGGTCAAACTCGGCCTCCACTCCACCTGGGGCGAGGAGGTCGCCGTCAAGCTCATCAAAAGACATAACGTCGAATCCGCAGTTCGCATGTCAAAGGTCGAACGAGAGATCGAGGTTCTCAGAGTTCGTAATTCTTTCTTTTTTCTTTCTTTGGGACAGCGTCTGACTGGCCGTCACAACATAGATGCTCAAGCACCCCAATATAGTCAGATTATACGACGTTATTGAAACCGACAAATACATCGGCATCATCCTCGACTACGCCTCTGGCGGTGAATTGTTCGATCACATTCTTGCCCATCGTTTCCTCAAAGAAAAGGACGCTTGCCGCCTATTCGCCCAGCTCATCTCCGGTGTATGGTACATCCATCAACGCAAAATTGTTCACCGCGATCTCAAACTCGAAAATCTTCTCCTCGACCGTAATCGTAACGTTATCATCACTGATTTCGGTTTCGCCAATCGCTTCGAACACCGCACCGATGACCTCATGCAAACCTCGTGCGGCTCCCCTTGCTACGCCGCTCCTGAACTCGTCATCTCAGAGGGTGCCTACGTCGGCTCGGCCGTTGATATATGGTCCTGCGGCGTCATCCTCTATGCCATGCTCGCAGGTTATCTTCCCTTTGATGATGACCCTGCTAACCCAGACGGCGATAACATCAACCTTCTCTACAAGTACATCGTCAATACCCCCTTATCATTCCCGGACTACATCTCCCGCGAAGCCCGTGACTTACTGGGCATCATGCTGCAGCCAGATCCTCAGCGCCGTGCTGACCTCAAACTCGTTATGCAGCATACTTGGTTGGCCCCATACGCCCATCTCTTTGACAAGTCCGTCGAAGACATCGAAACAAGCGCCATCGAACTCCACAAGGCTAAGCGCCAAGCTTATCAGAGGCAGATGCGCAACGCTCAAGCAGCGGCCGACCACTCGAAGATGTCGCGTTCTCAAAGCGCTAAGAATGACGTTTTCCCCCATGCTAGCGTCGCCGTCGCCGCACCTCGTGGCCACACCCATGCACCCGAGGACCAGACGTTGTATGAGACTTCGGCTGACCTCGCTGCCGCATCTCAGGCCCAATCCCAATCGCGCCGCGGATACAACTCCACGATCGTGATGCCCACACAGTCATCTGGCTATGTGGATGATGACCCCTTTGCCCCCATCGAACCTGCACCTGTCCCAATACCTGTTGTGTCCACCCCTGCCGAGCAACAGCAGCCACAGCGAACACGCACAAGTCCGCGCAAGGACCAACTTCCACCTGTCCCTGCGGGGTCGACAGCGGTCAATGGCACCGTCAATGGCACCGGCAGCGTGCGCAGTAAAGCGGCAAGTGGCATGCGACACACAATCCAGGTCGAGTACGGTCAGCCCGAGCCCCCGCCGGCGGCCCTTCAGCCTAAGCGCGATGAGACACCTAAGAAGGAGCACAAGCCCCCTCAGGATCTGCAGTCGACGCCACCATTACCATTGCTACCTCAAAGACCACCGTCGACCCCGCCACATCAGCAACAGCAACGCGAGAAACACCGCAGGACATCATCCCTCACCGGACCTCGCCCCGCTCCCCCATCACCACTGGTTACCTTACCTCCTACCCCTACCCCCAAGGTCGAGCCACCACTCGTTACCATCAATTCTGCAAGTCCACCAACGACCCCACAGCCTCAAGCGGACGAAAAAGGATCTTACATTGTAGCAGGTACTACCGGTTCGGGTTCTTCCAGAAAGAACAAGCACAGCAGAGGCCTCTCCATCGATAAGATGGGTCTCAGCAAGATCTTTGGTTCCCCGACCTCATCCGAGGCCCCGCATGCCCCTCAAGCTGCCCGTGCCCCGTGGGAAGGTTCGGCGGCAAACTCGCTGTATACAACCATCTCAAAAATATCGGGGTCGACTTCCCGCCGCCCATCGACGTTACAAGTTGCGCCGTCGTCCTCATCCAGTCCGACTGTCGAGGCTTCTGCTACACAGACATCACTGCTTAGTCCAGACAATGGAAAGAAGAGCCGTCGCAGCACGCTGAGCGTTATGGTTGAACCACTCGCGCGTACAATCAAAGTGCGATCTGGTCGAAGCTCGACTCGTGATCCTGATGCGCCATCACGCGCAAAGGAACCCTCACGCGAGCCATCAGACCGCCAGCCTCGTCCGACGCCCCCCACATCGACACCAGAAAAGGAGACCATGGCTAGCGAAAGGGTACAGCACGCACCAGACACCGTTGGACATGGGATGTCTGCCAGCTCGAGCAAAGCCCGTAAAGTTATGCAGTGGTTCCGCTCACGCAGCAAGGGTCGCGGCCTCGGCGATGACGGAGAAGTATCTGCACCGTTGGGCGGGAAGCCCTCCGTACGCGATGCATTCGCCGTCCGCACCAACGACTCTTCATCGTCTGTCAACGCCATGCAGGTGTTCCCCACCGGTGTCCATGCCGAGGAATATGCGCCATCGCGGATGGGTCCACATCGATCCCACCGCACTGCCAGTACTGGGACAGAGGGAGCACAAGGCGTGCCAAGCTTTGCAGAGCTCATGCGGCGGCATGTCGCGCCGCCTAAGGGTGTTATCCGCACGCACCACGGGGCCGTCAGCCAAGCGACAGTTACGAGTGGTCTTCCGTCTGACGTGATGAGGCATGTGCGCGACGTACTCGAGGACATGGGCGTTGGTGTACAAGTCGAGAGCGAATACAAGTATCGCTGTGTGCGTTCGAAGAGACGGCGTGCACCGACTGCACCATCGGGTATTGTCCCAGGCATGCGAGAGCCGCTCGCCGCATTCACGTTGATAGGATCCGCGGCATCCAACGGGGTACTGCTTCCTTCTCTGTGATGTTTTCGTATGATTTTGACATTGATATGTGTATGTGCCTGTTTATAGGTGGACAAGCGCGGACTCCCGGTACCTTCACAATCGTCGTTCGGTGGTGCAACGGGCGGAAAGCTCAAAGGCCTGCTTATGCGCCGTCAATCCTCACAAGTCTCTGGGGATGCCGAAGCGCCCTCGCCCGAGAGGACAACCCCACCTATCCTATCCCCTGGAAGTGCAGTGCAGCCGCCCAGGGGGCGATCGCACCTGCCGGGCGAGATGGTGCGCGAACCCGTGTATGGTGATCCGACTCAGGACCAGGGCGATGAAGTACGATTCTATGTCGAGCTAACGAAGCTGGATGGTCTTAAGGATACGTATTCGATCGATATTCGCCGGTTGAAGGGTAACCTGCGGAGCTACAAGTTTTTATATGATTGCATAACGGAGTGCGTATATATTCTCCCTCCCCTTTTTCTTCCCACTCAACTTGGTGTTACGTGCCGCTGACGCTTTGTTCTTGTTACAGGCGCCTTGACCTGCAACAGTGAAGGGACATTGGAGAGAGGCCTATCATGGTCGTTCGGGAGTACTCGATAATAGTGCAGAGGAGTTGTGTGTGAGTCCGTTGAGATGTGTTTAATTTTCCTTTTCCTTTTCGTTTCCTTTTTCCCCTTTCAAGTTACACTTATGCCATGTGTACCCTTCCTTCTCTTCTCGGTGTGTTATGGTGCTTCTTTCTCCTCTCTACATACATACGTACATACATACATACATGTGGTACTTGCTCCCCCGGTAACTAGTACAGTATAATACCCACCTAATCACATCTCTTCTTGACTTTTTCATCGCCTTTTTCTCTCCGCACACCCACTTAGTTCGTGACAGCCTGCGGAGACTCCAGCCTTCTGCGCCTGTTTAACTTTCTGCTGCTGCCTTCCTCCATCTCCTCTCAGGTTTCCTTCCCCTTACACTCCCTAACACCTCTCCGCCCCTCTCCCCTTCTGTTCTGCCTTTCGTTGTGCCTCGCCATTTACTTCTACGCCTACGCCTGCATTTATCTTGTGCATAGAATCGTCTTTATGCACTACTACTAGCGATTCGGACCATTTCTCCCTATCCCCTTCTAGTCTCTTCTGTGCAGGAGGCGCTTTCGTTGTTAAAAAAAACCCTTTTTTTTATACACTCACGTTTCGGGACCGCATTGTGATATAGGAATAGACAATAATGGACTTGCACACCGAATGTGAGCCATATGAGGGCAGATGACGCGATAATTAACATGATGGGTTGGTAGATGTGAATAAAAGCGTACAGACGGATAGACAGACGGACATATATCATCCATTGGAAGCATGTGTACCAGAACAGACAGACAGACAGACAGACAACAGAGAGCAGGAGAGCAGGAGCATAGAACGTTGGAATAACTACGAGGAGGAGGGCAGATGTATATAACGCAAGAACGAGACAGTGCAGTGAACAGACAAGGGGAAGACGACCGGGGAAGGGTGTACTAGTATGTATGCAAATGGCAAAATAAAAAAGGGTGCGTGCAAGAAATTGAACCAAAACCAAAAAAAATGGCAGCAGAGATGGGCAAAAAAATAAGAAAGGAAAAAGGAAAGAGGATCACACTCTCACTCTTACGCCATCGCGGCATCATCATCAACAGAATCTGACTGGACGAGCCATGCCTCGGGACTATCCCATCGACACCGGCGGCACCGCGCGGCCATCTCCTCGTCTACTGCCTAGTATTATCGTTTGCGTCTTCGAGTGGAAATCGAAGTTGAAGTTCGTCCTCCTCCTCTCCTCTTCTGTTTCTTCCTGCTGAACCTGAACCTGAGCCTGAGCGCCACGATCACGCCCAAACAGGAGTAATAAAATGTTCTCTCCTACCTCTATGCCCCTCATCCGAGTCCGAGTCCGAGTCCCCAGATCTCCTGCTGCTGCTGCTGCTGCTGTTGCTTTAGGCGTAGGTGCAGTAACAACTTGAACATCGGCGTGCGGCGGCGAGCTAAACTTGAACATTATCATGTCCATTAGCGGATTACTATCACTGCGCGGCGGCGCTGCTACTAGTGGCATTCGTACGATTGGTAGTTGCGCTGAGGAGGAGTTGGGGCTTGCACTTGGCGGCGGGAGAGATTCGTGAACAGCATCTCTGCTGACCGAATCTGAGCGTGCGTCGGTTGCTGTCGTTGTCGTTCCGGATGATGCGTCATGAATTCGAGGTGATAGTTGTATTCGACGTTGTCGCGGTCCTGGAATTGACGCTGGCGCTGGCTCGCCCATCATGGGGGGTGTGGTCGTGGTCGTGGTTGTGCCCAGGGCGAGACCGAGTTGTGGCGGAGGCGGAGCGTGTGCATGATAATGTTGCTGCTGGAAGACCCGGCTGTCACTGTTTGACGATAGTGACGACGACTCATTCGGTGTCCCACTGGCAGCGAGGTTTAGAATGTGAAGATACGGTGACGGTCTGCCGCTGTCGTCCCCGGGCCCTCTTGTGCCAGGGTCCATATCCGCTTCTGCGTCGTCCGTCACCGTCCGTGTGGGCCCGACGAGAGCGAATGGCGAGTACCCGCCGCCTTGCAACAGTAGTACCGGATCGATGTTATTCATGTCGCCGACCGTACACTGCGTGTGCAAAGGGTCAGCACCGCATCCACCATCATCATCCCCGCCCACGCCCCCGTTGTCGTTGTCACAGCCGCCTCTGTGCGCACGCATACACAAGGGGTGGTGGAGTTGCATGCCACCGCCCTGTGTACAAGATATCTCCTCTGCACTCACGACGCGTCCTTCAAGTTCCTCAGCCTGAGGCTCAGAAATGCCAGCGTGCAACTCCTCGGGGTACATCAAGTCGCACGGAGAAAAGGAAGACGTGTCCCACTGGCATCCAGATACAGAAGAGAGGCTGCCATGGCCTGGATCAAATACCGCGGGTAGCCAAAAAGCCCGCTGGGGAGGTACGGAGAGGTGGTAGTAGGCCCGAGGCTGCCCGCAGAAAGTGTCGGGCTTGGGTAGACAGAGAGATCAGGTGTTGCGAACATCGAGGTGCCAAAGCCGACGCTACCGCCGCCCCCGTCATCGCATCCTTCGGACCCGACGACAAAGCTCAGACCCGGAGGAGGAGGAGAATCGTTGGGTCCCCCGGGGATGACTGGCAGTGAAGCGGGCTCCGGAGGTACCGTGACAGTCGGCGGCGACGGTGCGTAGGGCGACGACGACGAGACAGTTTGGCCGAATTGTGAAAGGAGGTCTGGGTTGCCGCTCCGCTTCAGCGTGCAGGTGGGACAGGTCTTGACAAACTTTGCCGTGAGCTCTTTAGGGACCCAGGAATAGTTTAGGCGAAGCGTAGCACAAGTCTTGTCGCGTCCGCCGTGGCGCGCAACCGCGTGACAGTAGCACAGAACCTCGTAAAGTTTCTCCTTGATCGCGACGGGACGCTTGTCGTGCAGTACTACAGCTTGGGGTGCCCGGCCGGCGTTGTAATTGAAGGATGTCTGAGGGTAAGCGAGGATGAACATCTTGCGCACCCAGAAACGGAACTGAGCGGTGCTGCCACGTTCCTCGGAGCCGTTCTGTAGGACAGCAAGGATCTTATCGAAGAGCGCCTGGGAGATGAGCGCCTTGGGTTGCTTGCGCTCTGAGAGAGACGAGAGATATTCTCCCTCGATGCGCTGGTATTGTTCGTACGTGGGGAACCCCGCAATGTCGCGCGGGCCATCGGAAACATTGGTGCGATTCTGGGTAGGAGCTTCGAGTTGAGGAGTCTCGGCATGGAATGGATAATAAGGGGAATCGGAAGGGGTGGGCACAGCAGTATCGCCAGAGTTCAGGTCCAGAGTACCGAGAACACCTTTCAAGCCAGTTCTGGAGTAGGGCTTCCTATTGTCAATGGACACCGAAGGAGACAGGCGGCGGACAGGCCCATAGTTGGATCTGTCGGTCATAGCTTGAATAAGAACGAGCAACGAGCGACTTGGAAACGAAAGTGATAATAGTAAATGTGCAATACGATAGGAATCAATGCGAAGAACGAAAGCGAGCCTGTGTAAGGCCTGGATGTGGCGGCGGAAAGCAAGACGACGGAGAGAAGGAATCGATACCCAAAGGCAAGAACACTCAGCCTCATGTCCCGAGTCACGTGCGGAGGATTTCAAGGAGTCGGATTCAAACAACAGCGGAATACATCTTCTTTGCTTTTTATCAATAAGTCTACCAAACGAGGCGCCAACACAACCACCGACCGCGAGCATTTTACGCATTTCCGTCCTTCTGCGCAGCGAACACAAGGAGATCCACAACCCGCTTGGAGTAACCCCATTCGTTATCGTACCATGCGATAAGCTTGACAAAGTTTTTGTTCAACTGGATACCAGCACTGGCATCAAAGATGGAGGACGAATCGCTGCCAATGAAGTCCGTCGACACGACCGAGTCTTCCGTGTATTCGATAATGCCCTTAAGGTGACCGCTGGCGGCATCCTTGATTGCCTGCTTGATCTGATCATAGGGTGCTTCTTTCTCGGTGCGCACGACAAGATCAACAACTGAGACGTCGTTGCAAGGCACACGGAATGCAAGACCACTATCAACAAAGTTGAGTCAGGACAGGACGGACGACGATCAGGTCGCTTGGCTGCTTACGTGAGCTTGCCATTGAGGCTTGGAATGACCTTGCCGACGGCCTTGGCAGCACCAGTTGAAGACGGGATAATGTTGCCGTTGATGGCACGTCCACCACGCCAATCTTTGTTGGACGGACCATCAACGGTCTTTTGTGTAGCGGTCGTGGCATGAATAGTGCTCATCAAACCCTCAACGATGCCGAACTTGTCGTGAATGACTTTTGCAAGGGGTGCCAAGCAGTTGGTCGTGCAGGATGCATTGGAAATCTAACAAGGGACGGGCTGAGAATTGAATATATGCCATTGATTAATACCTACCACGGAGTATTTGGAATCGTACGAGTCAAGATTGACGCCGCAAACAAACATGGGGGCATCTGCAGAGGGCGCAGAGATGATAACCTTCTTCGCACCACCCTTCAGGTGAGCCGACGCCCTGATGGAATAGATCCTTAGTATTTTCCGGGGCATCAACTGACGCACTCACTTCTCCACGGTGGTGAAAACACCAGAAGATTCGATGACGTAATCAGCACCGCTTGCGCCCCACTTGATATCAGCGGGATCACGCTCCTGGTAGACGGTGATGGGGTGACCATTGACGATGAACTTGTTATCCTTGGTCTCAACCGTTCCCCGGAAGCGGCCGTGGACCGTGTCGTACTTGAACATGTAGACCTAATTACAGGACGTCGAGTTGCAGTATCCACATGATAAGCAGAAAAGCGTACCATATACTCCGGGGCAATAAAGGGGCTAGAATGATGTAGACATTAGACAGTGGACAGGTCTTACCGCAATGTACTCTTACTCATTGATAGCCACAACCTGGACACGTTCGTCGAGGAGAGCATTACGCAAAACAATACGGCCGATACGACCTGAGAAGCCACGAATGACATCATTAAAAACCTGCAGTTGACCTGTTCCTGGAACATCAGGAACAACTCACCGAAACTACAGCCGACAAAGTCCGAAAAGAAGGGCTCAGGAGGTTAGATCGAGAGAGTGATAACTGATAGAACCCACCCATTGATTCCGACTTTGATAGCCTATGAGTGAGTGACACGGAGTCACGGACACAAAGAATGTAATGAAATCGGGTTCTACATAATGATGGAGGGGGACGGAGGCTTACCATGGTGGTTATTTGTAGGAAGGGGGGATGGAGCTGTGTGGTGGGTGGAAGATCTAGGGGGAGACGGGGACAATCGGTATCGGAGTGAGAGCTGGATCTTTTATATGCGTGCGCAAAAGATTTATCATTTATCATTTATCGGCCAGTTAAAGCCCCTCGGCTCGGCCTAGATTTCGGGCCGTCATTCCCGGTCCAGCTGGAGCGGGTTCCCAGCAGGGCCCGCACTCGATTTATTACGGCAACTAGTGAATTAGGACGGACCATTTTTTCTTATCAGCCTTGCCTTGGACACGTTCGTGTATATGTCCTGGACGGCTGACTACGTCTGACCCGAGTCAAGTTCGAGTCGAGTCACCTGTGATGCATGATCCATCGAACGTGCCGACCATCTTGCTAATCGCCTTGGCGCAGGCACTGCAAACTGCAACGGCGCGAGCGCGCTCCGAGCTAGTCGTGTCGTTCTTTCGGATTTATCGCTCTCGATTCTCACGTCAGGGTTCGCATATTACAGGTAAACCGATCAATATCCTCACTCAGCGCATCGGGTGAAGCCCGAGTCCCCGGGTCCGAATATATGCGACGACCACATGAGACCTACAACGAGTAGTTTGCGCTACACTCGGGACGCCAGGGACGGATATGATGGATATATGGCCCGTTAGTATCCGACGGGTTTCCTTACAGTTTCCTTACAGTAGGCCTACTCGCGGTGTATAAGCAACCTAGACAATCCGATGCATGACTGATGAGATACTATGAATGTCCAGTGCTGGCGAGGTACCGTGCTGACGTGGCAGATTGCCTCTCCATCATAGCAAAAAAACTGAGAAAAACTGAAAACGTTGTACAACATAGATTGCCAATATCTAATGATACAAGATTAAGCCTTTATGTGAGCGATGTAATATGCATGCGTGTGTAATTATGTGAGGGAGGGTCCAATAGTGGACCATGAGTGCATGAGTGTGAATAGACTCGGAGTTACAACTATTACAGGCTGAGAGGCGTGCTCACCCGCGCACGTGGGGCATAACGAGGCAACGCCTCAACGGGCTTGGAAATTAAGAAGCCCTTTTTACCCGCCTCCTTCTCGCCCTGTCGTCCGAACCCATATCCAGCAAAGCGCGCGCCAAGATCCTTCATGGACCCCTTCTTCTCCGAGGACATTGGGCCCCAGAGCGTGGATGCAGAAGATGCGGCACGCTGTACCGGAGGTGGCAGAACGCTCTTTGCGTGGTCACGCCATGAGGTCACGCTGCGTTTCGTCTTGCCCTTCTCTCGGAAAATTAGGCCTATCAACATGTTGAGGCAGCCAACGGAAAACAGGAAAAATCCGGAGACGAGAGCAAAGTCGTCGACATGGTGCGAGAGAATTGCGGCACCAATTCTACGTGGTGTAACCTTGTCAGCAAGAGAATGGAGGGAAAGGACGGGGAGAGAAGGAACTTACAGGCACTGCATCACACCAAGTGGACCCAGACCAAATTCGGAACCAAGCACCGGGAAGAATCGGTTGAAAAATGCCATAGGCCACCCAACCTCAGAGAGGATGAGGGCAATGACCTGGAAGGTGATTAAGAGCAGATTGAGAATGGCCCAAAACTCGCCAGCGGGTTCGTTAGGGACCGTGCTGTAGCTGAGAGAAGGAAGTGAGTCTTCTTGCCACACATGGAAGGGAAGAACGGAACCTACTTGACGTAGTCACAGTCGAGTAGACTATAGGCAAGTGTCGTATTCGTTTTTTGAGCCTCAATAAATTCATTGACGGCATCGACATCCTGGACCATGGTCACAATGCTACTTGCGAATACAAGCAAGCATGCGAGGATGGAGATAATGCGAACGATATTAAGGCCAATGAATATGTCTGACGAGCGGGGGTCAGCTCGTCCAACGAAACACATGGGGGAGAGGCGAGTGACGTACATCCGCGAGGAGGAATCATTACGACTTCGATATGTGACAGTTGCTAGGCTATTGAGTTGTGAGAGCGGCGTGAGACGGCGTCGTCGTAAAGTCGTTGAGCGTAGGGTACGACGCCTGTTCGTGTGTGGACGAAGAGGGATCAACACCAGGTTGATTTAGAGTATCGTAGAGTAGTATAGGCGAAGTAAAAAAAGTTTGAGCGAGAGTGAGATGAAAACGAGAGACTGGTCAAAGCCTCCCCGGAGAGGAAAAAGAGGAAAAGAGCACCACGCAGTGGGCTGGCAGAGGGAGGACTAAGACGTACTATTAGTGACGCCTGGAGAGGGTGTGGTGGCCATGAGTCCCTGTGGTCCAAAGTTTATGTACCCAACTCGTGGCAAATGACGCTTCGCCTTGGTAACCTGAGAAGCGAGAAGGCGGGGCCTCCCTCTTTAGAGTTCTTTTCCTCTAGACATTGTTCGGAGCGTGACTTCGGGCAGAAGGGTGTCTGCCCCGCGCGTATTGTAGTCGAAACAAAAGTGTTCAGGACAATGAAACGTTTGTGCTGTGCTGCTGTGCTGCAAGCGACGCGACGACGCGGCTCTTTTTGCTTACGCAATCACCTCATCACACACCCCGGTCTCCCCCCTCAGCTCAAGCTCTCAAGCTCATGTCCAAGTACTACGGTTATCACATCACGACTTGGTAACCAAACTAAAAGCGCCACGGCAGATTCGGAATAACAATGCGGTTTAACAAAAAAAATATAGATATGGGCGGTGAAGCGTTGTCGACGCCTGGACGATCGTTTCCTGCATTCGCACTGGACTCAACCCTAAGACCGAAGCTAAGGGCCGAGATGGCAGTTGCCTTTTCTCAAGGGCCCTAACCTGAGGTACCTCGTTCTAATCACAGACGCTGAGGGAAGAAAAGTTCTCCCCAACATTCCACACGGTCGCTAGGAAGGAAAGGTAAGCTTGTGTTTGTGTCTTGTGTGTCTTTGCCGGAAGTGTCGCCAAGAATACAACACAGTATTACAGAATTAGGACACTTCTCCTTGTTTGTGGCTCTGAGCTTGGACTGGCATTGTCTGGCGTCAAAGTTGCATTTCAGACACTTGAACGTGAAAGTTGTTGGTTCTCAGTGTTAGTGTTGATGGCATGGTGGAGTCGCCGTCACTCGTCCAGAATAGCTTGTTTCTCTACTGCATGCCGTAAGGCGTTGGGGTGTCGCACACCAACGGGGAATCCGTACAGTGATGGACGAGAGTACAAAGGTGTCTTGTAGAGTGAGGCTTGTACTGTACTGTACAACATAAGTTCTGCTTTCTTTGCGCTTTGTCCGGCAGGGAACAAGACGACAATTGTGATGGGCATAGGCCCTGCAAACTCGAATATGGTCTTACATTCAATGCTGTAGATATAAAACGAGATACCCAGAAGCAACAGTATGCAGACCCTACCATGACTGGGTCCGCTTACTTAGCCGGATCATTTCCGGACCACTCCGACGGATGGTGTTAGCGAGCACCCTCACCTAGGCCCTGTGCCCTAACCTCAACTCTGAACAACCCTGCCATACCTCCACTGAACATGCCTCATCTTCATCAGCGCAGGAAACCTCAAACGTCTGGAGCGACCGCGACGGTGGACATGCAAACTCCGCTGAGCGTTGCAAGGGCATCTGACCCGGCTGCACCTCGAAGCTCGAGACATGCGCCTCGCGCTGTAACCAGCAATTCTCACTTGACATACCCGAAACATCTGGCATTACCCCTGTCAGAGACCACAGTTGTACTCGTGCGACCTTTCCCGCAGATTCGAGGTGTCGCGTCTGCGTAACGCCAGAAGTGATGGAACATCGCGCATCACGTGATATGTCAGGGATGTGGACCTGGACGAGCAAGGAAAGCTACGTGATAATATTAGAAGCAGGATTTTGGCGCCAACAAATGAGCAACGGTCGCCGCGGCGCCTCCAGGGCCCCAGATGGCACGTACACAATTGTCGACTAGGAATGCTGGCCCACTTGTGGACGGACGTCTTGTCATCGTAGACGGTGTAACGAAGTCCCCACTTCTTGTCGATCGAGCGAGGACACGCCTGGGTTCTACGTAGCTGACAGGTGCCAGAGGCTGGGACAGAGACAGAGAGTTGTTGATTGCAGATGGCGAGTGTCCGGCGCCACAGATGTCCTTAAGCACACCAAGGGATTGGGAACCGTAGCGTGTCCACCAACCGTGGACGGGATACATCGAGCCAGTGAGAAGGAATAAAAGGGTGAGGATGGACACCGTTGCTCCAAAGAAGAGGAGCCAGAGGGGGAGATGCCAGCGACAGTCTACTCAGGGTAAGAAGAATGGCTTCGTGTTGAAGTACTAGATGACTCACGAGGTCGCTTCCGGACGATGGTGAACCTGTACGACGGGATCTGCTCTGTGTCGCCTTCATAACAATGAGGCGAAAGAAGGAAAGAGTTGGAAGGACGTCGCGCGGAGGTGAGAGGGATGGCGAAGGATGTGGCGGGCATCTGCGGTTAAGGAGAGAAGCAAGTCACGCTGAGGCCTGCCTGTGAAGCCATGTGAGTCTATCCAATTCCTTCCTTCAGTTTCGATGGAATTCTGTTCGTTTGTTTGTCCGTTTGTTTTTTTCCGTTTCGATGGAATTCATTGGAGTAGCGGCCCGATTGCCAAAGCGGTTGCTGACAGACTGTAATCCGAGCTCCATCCCGCGCGCGGCCTCTTCGCAGCGTACACCACGCGGCTTCCCTTTCTAGGAAATGGAGCCGCTAATGAGGCAAGGCGGACATCGTTAGGGCTAGTGAGTGAGTTGTCATCCCAGGTGAAAGGTTGTGAAGGAGACGATAGACACGGACACGTAAAAACTTGCCAGGGGTTAGCGCCACCAATGAGTCGCGATGTTTGAGACGCGCATGTTCCCCTTCTTCTTGCCCCTACTGTACTTTCCAGAGCGACACAGTACACTTTTTCAATCGATTAGCTCGACTTCTGCGTTTTCAGGTCTTCGGGTCTTCGTAACTCGCCCATGTAAGGTTGTCCCCTACACCCTAAAAGTCGTCCCGCTCCAGGCTTTGTCAACAAAGTTTGGTTCCGAAGCTACTTATATGGGGGTAGCTGTTTCTAATACACTGGTGTACTGCCTGTTCCGCACGCACGCAGCCACTGCCTTACCCCACGGCCTCACGGTCGGGTTGATTTGTCCATAACCTCTTGGTCCTGTCCTGTATCATCAAACTTTCCAAACAACCATGTCCAACGTCTACGTACTTCCGTTCCTGCACGTCAACTCGTTTTCGCATGGCTTGCTCATGTTTTGCTTTTTGACCCCTTTAAGTTTGACATCGCTATCGGTGGTTCTCCTGCTGGTCGAATTGTTTTCAAGCTTCATGACCAAGTCGTCCCTAATACCGCAAGGAACTTTCGAGAACTCGCAACGGGCCAGCACGGCTTTGGCTACAAAGGTTCCTCTTTCCATCGTGTGATCCCCGGTTTCATGCTTCAAGGCGGTGATTTTACCCGCGGCGACGGTACTGGTGGCAAGTCTATCTGGGGCGAGAAATTCCCTGGTGAGTACTTTAGAATACTCCACTTGTCCCTTGCGATGAATTTTTACCTCCTCTTCCCAGATGA
The DNA here is from genome assembly GCA_022884055.1 of Russula griseocarnosa. Classification (NCBI taxonomy): domain Eukaryota; kingdom Fungi; phylum Basidiomycota; class Agaricomycetes; order Russulales; family Russulaceae; genus Russula; species Russula griseocarnosa. The sequence goes on from JAGKRU010000011.1 coordinate 843,541, forward strand.
GAACTTCCAGCTTAAGCACATAAAGCCTGGTATTCTGTCCATGGCCAATGCAGGGAAAAACACCAACGGATCCCAATTCTTCATCACCACAGTGGAGACTTCTTGGCTCGATGGCGCGCACGTCGTTTTCGGTAAGGCGTGAATTTTCAGGTTTTGACTAACTGATACATCTAACTTGTTGTTCGTCAGGTGAAGTTGTGGAAGGTATGCAAGTCGTCAAGGCGATCGAAGGGTTGGGCAGTCCATCTGGTAAAATCGCAAAGAAAGTTACGATTATGGATTCAGGCACTGTCTAGATCAGGCCAAACCCCCGTCTTGTTCTTGCAGGAGTCGGTTGTGTTATATATGAGAGGCTGAAGGAAGTATGGAAGTTTTGCTATCATGATTGTACTAATACTGGTTTATGTCGTCTCTAATTGCTCGATATGATCTTCAAGTCATCGGTGTTAGTGGTACATTGTAGGCAATGCATTGAATTTACTATAAGTGGACCCAGCGAGACATCTCGGCTTGGCAACATGCACCTTTTTTTATCGTGCTGTAGATCGATCTTAGCGCCTTGATGAGGGGGTTTACGGTAAAGGAGGCTTGATCAAATACTGTATCGAGCATCGCAAAGAATTCTCGAAAAATCGACAACTGTAAATTTGTCCTTCGTACGTCTGATACATGAGGTTTGTCAGGAACCAATAAACTGTGAATTAGCGCCTCGCCCCTGCAAAGCTTGTGTGGCCATATATAACTCCCGATGTTTACGAGAGTATCGGGGAGTTTATCAATTGTCACGTAACACCATTCCCCTCACGAAGGTGGCGTACGACGGGGTGGAGCTCTTGGCAACAGATGGTGCATTTCACTCTTAACTGGAAGCGTCAACGAAACCAAATATATATAGAAAACATCCGTGATACCGCCGCTTCGCTTTCCTTGCCAGTACAAGAAGACAGGTTCTGTTTGTGGGTTCCCCGCAGCGTGGCGCATCGCGTCCCCGAGCGCTAGTGGTGACGCTGTGTTTTGCACGCTTCTCACGATGACATGGCGTACAGTACTGTAAACCGTAGTCTGTTGTTCGCGATCTTCCTTTCAATTTCCGAATGGTTGATAAGGAATTAATAGTGCCAAGAGCCGGTGAGAAAATGACGACCGTTGTACGGCGGTGTGTGACATTTGCCGCTGCAACGCGATTAAGTTGAATAATTTGTGTCCCTTGATTGGGTTTGATCAATTTGTATCTTGAGGGTACTGCGACGCAACAGCACATTTCTTGTACGAATACCAGTTCCTTCAGCACGGACGGGCCATCCAGCTTTCATATAACGTGTCACTGACTAGAACCTTGTATTCCATAAACCATCGACACGACCTACTGCCACAGTATATTGCCGTATTAGCACAAGCAAGGACACTACCCGATCTCGTGCTCTGCCAATAGCTAAAAGCGGGAAAATGCGTATAGAAGGATGAGAACCAGTGACGATTGGAAGAGAGCGCGCAAGATGCGGACCATATTTGGTATCCCATTCGAGATCGGATAGACGTGGCCGCAATTTGGACACGTCATGAGACCATTCTCTATGTGAATCTAAAGAAGACGTCGCTCAGATCGGAATCAGAGAGATGGCACTGTGAAGGCGCGGGGGGGGGGATCGACTGACTTCGAGAAGCACGTGGTGCAACAGTCTCAATAATCTGTCATCGAGCATCTCTGGTCGCTCGAGGGGAAGCGACGTATCTCCCACCTTATATATATATATATATATTATTTCGCTGGTTTCCTATATGAAACAAAGATGGGGTTGCTTACCTGGGTCGAGGCCTGGACCAGGGCATCCCATTCGATTCTGGGAAGGAAACCACGAAGAAAGTCAGGGTTAAATTCAGCTTCGCGATGAGCGAGTTCGATGTTGCTGAGTACGAGTGGGAAATTATCGGTAGTGCAGCCCTTGACGTGACATGCAAGAAGATTATGGGTGATCAGACGGACCATCGCAAGTGGCAGCTTCAGCAGAGAGAAAGAGAGGGAATCTGGTCCGTGATCGGGCCGGATGGGCATACGGCTTTATGATTCATCGATTTCATTTTTGCGCAGCCCGCGGGGTTGTTAGCGGCAATGCGCAGCCCCACAACAACAACGACCAAGTTGAAATACCAAGGCTACGTACGAAGTACGTGGTCTGGTACGTTATGGGCGTATCATAGAATAGCCGGCGTCAATATCCCACTGTATCGTTACGATACCATGGACCACAGGTACTATAGACGTAATCCCAACTGTCGTCGCCTGGTTTGGTTTGCAATATAATTTCAAGGAACGGGGTCTGTGATTCTCGAGCTCTAAATGTAGACAAAGGCAATACAGAATCCTGCAGATACGGGGTTGATGGTAATCTAGATTAAGCCATCGCTTACAATCTTCTACTGAAATCTCCTGGCAATCTACTCCGCCAGCAAGCAGCGTGACCTCCGAACATTCATCAGGAATTGATCCGCCTACGGAGAGGTCCTGTCTCGATCTGTGCGCCTGGCGGCAGCATGCCCTGCGCAAAAGTGATGGGTCAGCGCTCACAACAATCGCTCAAACTGGCGCCGCATCTTGTGATCTAACCTTGATAATGTGTAAAGTCTCTTCGGCCCAATCGCAGAATAACCTTGCCTGTTCGAGTTGCTCCAAGCGTGGTACATCCAGACGGACCCTGAGATCCTCGGCACTGAAGAATAAACCAATTAATTAGAGTCGCCACAGTGTATGACCAATTGCGTAACCACACTCACTGTAGCAGCCGGTCCTGGATAATGCTGCGATCATCTGGTTCCATTTCGGCTCCGCGAGCTTCGAGGAGTAAACGAGTTTGGTATACTTGGCGATCGGCGTGATTCGCGAGCTTCCTGAACTTCCTGGCTCGCCACCGGATAAGAAGAAGATGATACATGACGAGTCGGCTTCCAGAGTGTTTCTTTCGACGGGATTTAGGGGTTAGGGCAAGAAACTATGAAGTAGATGGTTGGTTTGAGAACTCGTAAAGTCAAAATAAACTTGCAGACCTGTCGACAAGTTGGATCTTACGGAAGAGTGAGGCTTGTGTTTTGACCTTGATGGGAGGAAAAAGAAAAGAGACGAAGAATCCCGCGACGACGAGGGCAAAGGGCAAGCAAACCAAAACACGCCGCCAACCGGCCGAGCCGTTTCATTCTTCGCCTCGCCGACCGACGGCAGTCACGGCCAGGGATTTACAGTTGTGATGTACTACTATATTTACAGCCGAATCCCCTTTCTCACAAGGAAATGAAAACACGCTGCGTTGGCTTGTCCTGTCAACCCATTTTGTCATTTACGAATTGCCTCGGCCAATAACGGCGGCGGACTGAATAGACTGTGACCTTTAGGAGTTAGAAATTCTGGGAAATGTTCCGCTTGTCACGCTACGTACCGCCATCTCCCACCTCGACCGAGGAATACTATTCCCAACGCCACATTGCAGTGCTAGAAGGCTGTACCCACAACAGCGCCCTATTCAAAAAGGACGCCTTGTTAAACTTCGAATCCGACATTTTTACCCTGTAGCGTGGTCTGAGAAGCTTGTCGAGAAGATGGAGATCAAGTCTATCAAGTCCCGCTTTTCGGAAACTGGAATGCAAAAGAAAAGTACTAGCCCACCGCGAGGGTCGAACTCGCAGCCTTCAGATTACTGTAGGACGTTAACACCCACCTAAGAGTCTGACGCTCTATCCGATTGAGCTAGGCGGGCAATGGCATTACATCCGTTGTGAGTAGGAAAGAAGAGGCACAGTGGCTGTGTTGTTCCCAAACCCAAATTAAAATCACGCGAACGTAACATCAGTCCACTGGCACGTGGCTTGTACGCTTTCGACCTCTCAGTCCAACTGGATATATGTTCCCAACCGAGGCCGATGAACGCATCAATGTGCGGCGGATAATTAATCTAGCATCCTGCTGGTACTCGGGTCACAGCTCTTTTTATCTAGCCCTTTTTCCCTCGGTCGAAAATAAATTGCTCGATTGCCAGTGGATGTTCTTGTCTTTGGGTTCTCCTTCCTCATACTCTCACCATCTCCAGCATGACCGATCGCGAATATGGTACCTCTAACCTCGAGGATGACGATGACAAGAAGCTCGAGTCGTTAGGCTACATCCCCTCCTTCAAGCGCGAGTTCAGCAATCTCGCGACGGTGTGTGACTCTTGTCTATCTTTATTTCTCAATCTTATAGACAATCTTCACATGACAGATTAGCTTTGCGTTTAGCATCATGGTACATCTTCCCCTTCTCTTGCGAGGTTACTCTAATTCAATCCCTTCCATAGGGCCTTTGCTCATCCGTCGCAACTACATTCAATACCCCATTGCTTTTGGGGGGCCCTTCGTCAGTATGTCAACAAACACATACACGCACTCTTCCATGATTCCATCAGCGCAATTGAATCCCCATATAGGTTACGTGGTGCTGGATTCTTGGGGCGACCATGTGTTTCACTTTGGGCAGGTCGTTCTCTTTCTCACGTCACCCCATTTCACGAACCATGATACAGGATCATCCATTGCGGAAATCGTTAGCGCGTTCCCTACATGTGGTGGACTGCACGTTTCTCTCGCTACTTTTAGGCGTCACGCTCGCTTATAAGGGTCTGTGACAGGTATACTGCATCCGCGCAGCTCGTTCCCAAGAGACACAGGCCAATTGTAAGTGCTTCTATGGCCTGTCCAACAGGCGGCGCCTTTTCACAATATTGAAGGTTGGTTGGCTTGTTGGTTGGCTGAACATCCTTGGCCAAGTTGCCGGAGTGTCCTCTACCGAATTTGGTCTTTCGAACATGATATGGGGGGCAGTCGTCGTAGCTAAAGACGGTAATTATGAGGTCACCTCTGGCAAGGTCGTCGGCCTCTTTGCCGGGTTATTGGTCTTCCATGGAATTTTAGTACGTCTTCGAGGGGCATGTCTGCTTGGCGGAACTTATGACACGGCCATTAAACGCCGTTTCTCTGGTCGTACAGAATTGTCTTGCCACTCGCCATCTCGCAACCTTCACCAAAGGGTTCGTATTTGTGAATCTTGGAACGACAGTTAGTACGTCACAACCGCCTCATTACCCCCCTTTGTTTGTACTGATGGGGTCAATTCAGTCATTGTCATTGTCTTGCTAGCAACGACGGGCCGCCATGACATGCACCACGCGAGTTATGTATTCGGCTCGGACGGCATAATTAACCAGACGAACGGATGGAACAACGGAGTGGCGTTCTTATTTGGACTGTTGAGCGTACAGTGGACGGTTCGTGTACATTCATTCCAAATTCGTGTAAACCAATAAGCCTGTTTCTAGATGACGGTATGTTCTAGTGCCTTAGTGTGGAGCTTTGCGTCCCTGAACAAAAAATAGGACTATGACGCCACGGCGCATATATCGTATGTAACGTGGATCCGTTATCCTGGGTTGCCTTCACGTACATTGTATTTTTTTTAGCGAAGAGGTCAAGCGTGCTGCCTATGCCGGTAGGGTCGACTGGCTCGTACTGTGATTTTCCTATTCTAATGGCTGCGATTTTCAGCCCCGGCTGCCATCTTCATCGCTGGCGAGTAATTCGGAAAGCATATTATTACCCGATGGCTCAAGTTTTGCATTATAGTTATAGGAACAGGTCTACTAGGATGGTTGCTCAACATTGTGCTTGTCTTGTGTTCTGGTCCCTTGTACGTTCCGCCATCTCCGTTATTCACACCCACTCCTGACAAATGCACTCAGGGAGAATCTTCCCGGGCCTTCTGGATCAGCTTTTCTTCAGGCACGCGATGATTCTCGATTTTCGCATAGTTTTTCGGAGCTTATGGGTCATCAGATTATGGCCCTGCGAATGGGCAAAGCTGGCGCACTGTTCCTTTGGGTGTGTAAGAAATTATTCGTTTAGGAGGTAGCTGTATCTTCTACAGACATTTGTGTGTCTCACGGCGTTCTTCGTCTGCCAAACTTCTCTCCATGCTTGCTCGAGGACTATCTATGCCTTCAGTCGTGACAAAGGTATACGTACATGTTGCCCACGGTTACAAATACTGACGAAACGTGAAACCCATGCAGGGTTCCCGGACAACGGGTACTTTGGTCATGTTTCCAAGTGGACCCGCACACCCCTACGCGCCATTTGGCTCACGACCTTCCTGAGCATTCTCCCCGGCTTGCTCGACTTTGCTTCCCCAGTGGCAGCGAACGCCGTATTTTCGCTCACCGCAATGGCACTCGATATCTCATACATAATCCCCATCGCGCTCCGCCGCATATTCCGGCATCACCCAGAAGTGCAGTTCAAGCCTGGACCGTTTTATCTCGGTGATGGATTACTTGGGTGGGTGGTGAACCTTAATTGTATTATGTGGACGCTGTTCGTTTCAGTGATCTTCTCGCTGCCGACGTATCTGCCCGTGACGTCAAACACGATAAATTATGCCTCGGTGATTACGGGTAGCGTCCTCTTCCTTGCCATGTACGTACGCAGTGGCTCCAATAATATAACCTCCTTCTCCGCTGATCATACTAATCTACCTTCCCTTCCCCCTCTCTCAGGATCTGGTACTTCGTAGAGTGCGTAATTGCGTTCCCTATTTTTTTATGATGGAACCACTGATGCTGATTGCTGAAACCGTCTCGTTTGTTGTAGTGGTCGTCGACACTATCACGGACCTCATGCGTACATCAAGGAAAATGCCGTGTCTGGTATTAAAGTTGACGAAGGCGAGGGTGAAAAAGATGTCGATGCCGTTGATGACTCCGATCGGAAGCGAGGAATGCACTAAGTTGTGCCAATACTATACAGTAATCCGCGATCTTCGGCTAGCTTATACTGTATCCGTCATTGGTGGTATGATATATCAAACGATGACATGACATGTCATGATAATCGATGTGCTGTACGCGCGGGTCTCGATAAGTCCGTGCTGTACTGTAAGTCCGTCACGGAATGCCAGCGAGTGGCGCCTATGGGAATGCGGCATCGTCTTCGGTATCGTGGGTTGGGAATCCTCGCTCAGCTGCATGCCCTTTTGCCCCGGCTATAGTAACATTATATATACTAACTAATTGGAAAGTTTCTTTCTTCTAGACCCATCTTCTCAATCTAACGGTAACGGTACTATGCAGCGCAAACCGAACACAGAAACCAAACCAAAACAAAACAAAAGCAAAGGTGGGAGACGGATACCCAAAACGTATATAGTACGTTCACACGGAGGAAGGCTTTTTTTTTGTTTGAAATTTGTGGAGTGACAGACGTCGTTTCGTTGACGACTTGTCATCACCATTTCCATTGATCAGAATGAACCCTAAACGTATAACAACACTTCAATTCAAACGCCGTAATGATGAAACTTCCTTTTTTATACAGTACAGTATTCTCCCCTTTCTTTTTCAAGTTTACACGATTGCACCACCCCCAACATGATTTTTCTGTCAAAGAAAAAAAAAATAGCTGTTCATCTTTGGGTTATTACTGTAAATATACCGTATATCAAAAAAAAAAGATAATTTCTGCGTTGTGGATGGTAATGAGCACAAGACAAATGAGTAAGAAAAAAAAATTTCAATAGAAATCGAAACGAAAAAGTGTCTGCTCGGTTAGTATTTGGGTAAATGCTTCTATCATACATATGGATAATCGATAATCTGTGAATTAGTCCGAAATAGCCCGGATTTCTCCCTGGAGCAAGTGGTAGCCGACAGGGTGAACCGAGATGAATTGAGAGTGAAACACCCGCACCCGCCCGTCACCATCTGCTCGGTGGAGTTTCGTTGCGCCGCAACTCTTAGGCGGAATCTGATGACGCGGGTAAGGGGGCCCACGTCGTGAATGCGCCGTCTATGGCCCTGCCGGACGCTTGAAGAGTTAGGTTCGTAAGATGAACAATGAACTGAAGATCGTTATCGTTATCGTCATCATTCAAGCGGTCATGGTCTTCTTTCTACCACCTCCGGGTAACGAAGATTGCTCCCAGCGCAGAGGCGAAGAGGGCAAGAGCGCCAGGTATTGCTGTGTGTAATGTAGACGCGGCGGATACTCTACCGGGGCTCGTCGCGCCGTGGACATTCTGCATGCCCGTGTGTCCGTTCGACGTAGCGAGCATGTTGGGGTCGATGTAGACGCTGCTTTGGCCGGCGCTGGTCCCCGTCGTTGCGAATGTCATCGTCGAGGTGGGAGTGACTGCCTTTAGCGACTCGGCGGTGAGAAATACCAGCGCGAATGCTGGCGCTGGTACGGGGATAGTACAGGTATGGGCATTTTGGTCGCATTGGATCGTTGTCACGTTTAGCGTGCCGTTCATCCGACCATCAGACTTCAAGGCATCGCCCAGCGTCTGCGGGAGAGAAAGAAGGGTCATGAGCACCGCTCGAAAGGACGGACAACAGCAAAGAGAGGTATATGTCGAGGCAGAATCGAGATGGCATGAACTTACCTGTCCTGCCCATGTGAAGTTACCATTGGACGACACGGACGGGGCCAAGAGATATCTGCAAAAGGTGGAAGGTGTTAAGAATTTCATCTCCAGTAGGCTATATCCGATGAGGACTTACTTGACTTGCACTTGCGAGGGTGTCGCATTGCTCTGGCCCGTAGAACCACCTCCAATAGAAACAACGGCATTATAGGTTGATGCACCCGTCGCATCCGTCACAAAATTGAATAACGCCAATTTCGTAGGTGCACCATTCTCATATATGGCATAGATTGGCGTGTTGATGTTTTGCGTGATGTCAGAGACCTGGGACTTGTTCTGCGGCCCCAACAGTTCGGCCATGACAAGGGCAGAGTAGTAGATCGGGCCCACGGTCCACTCGGCACCGTATTTGGTCTGATTAGTTGGTGGTGGGGTGAAAGGATTGTAGTACGCATTTTGACCACCAACATGGAACAACGCCGCTGTAAAGTTATTATATGCCATTGTCAACGCCCAGTCGAGGCCCCAAAGGGCCGCGCCGAACGAATTAGATATTCCTGGAAAACCGGAGCATGATGCACTGTTGGTCTCAAACATTATGAAGGGCTTCTGGTTCTGGAGGGCAAACGCCGACGAGTTAACGTAGGAGGTTACGAGGGTGGTGGATGCGTTGTGCTGTAAATAGTTGATGAAGATATCCTGCGGGTTCTGTGGGGTGCCAAGGGAGGGAAATAGAGCGGCGCAGTTGTCAGAAGGATATCTGAAGGAAATGTGAGGCGGGACGAAAGCAAAACTGGAAGTCTCCACAAACCGTTCAACAGCGAGGGCATAGAGACTACTCGAGTAGGCGCCTACAATACCGGTATTCCAAACGCTCTCTGGTGTCCATGTGACCTGTATGCTGGGTACAAGAAGCATGTTGTTCTTGGTCGGGATTGACTGGTCATTGGCAATTTGTTGCACTAGACTTCCGATCTCTCCGAAGTAGTCAGACTGTGAGTAATTCTAAGGGGGATCAATATCAAAATTCTCAGGTTCCAATGAGATTGATGGTCTTACAGATGGCCTATGGCCGTGCGCGGCGTAGAGATCTGGTTCATTTCCGGCCTGCATGCCAAGCAGATGGTTACCAAGAATGCTCTGGCCATGTTCCATGATTGCCAGGGAGACGTTCTGTACATTGGCATTGATAAAGGGGATACCTAGTTGAATGAGTTACGAAGATAAGGAACAGGGTGGCGTGAGATAACCAACCAAGGTACCAGTGAGTATTTGTGAGTTTGGAGATATTCCCCATGGTGTATAACAAATCAAGTGTATATTCCAGGGGTGGGGTGCTCGTGGGACCGGAAGTGTTATTGGTATCTTTCGCGAGCATAGTGCCATTCGGGAGAGACAAGACCAGCTCTGCGCTCTCTTGAGAATTGCCACCCACACGGACTTGGACCCAGCCAGCTCGTTCGATAAGGTTTGCCATGAGATTGAGGAATGGAACCTGCAGTAAGGTGCTATCGGATGTTGAGACGGGTGTAGCTGGATTGGGGAGAGAGGAATAAGAGCGCATACCTGTTCCTGCCCACTGAAGTGGTTGTTTGTTAAGGTGCTCGAGGAGGAAAGAGATGACAACTCACAAACTTGGTTCGCCACCGACATCTCAATCGAAAGACCAAAGAATCCACCGTTAACTGGGACTGAAACGTTGGAAGTAACACCACTGCTTTGAAGCTGTATTGGAACGCTTGTGGGGATTGCGGGGTTGGGGACGGGAGGGGGGTTCAAAACTGTTCGGTCATACGCCGCGGCATTGGTGAAGTTTGACGTGGCAGCAGTAGTGGTAGCTGTGAGATGGAGGGCAGTACCGCCATAAATCACCTGGTTCTTTGGCTGGTAGACCTTGAAATCGCTCTGGGACTGAACGAGGGCAGCCCAGAGAAAAGGAAAGGAGAGGAAAGGTAAGGAACGCATGGGTAAAGGAGGGGAGGCGGTGGGGCCTGTGAGGGAGGCAGGCTGATAAGCGAGGGGCAAAGGCGGAAAGAAAAGATGAAGCTGGGAAGAGGAAGCTGTTTATACTTACTTCGGTTGCCGCCCTACCCCAAAAATAGCCGCGGCATTATGTTACGCTAATGAAGATGTGATTGATTAGACAGGTGATAAAGATCGCATAATCCGCATCCGGTATTGGCAGATCGTCGAAAGAGACCAAGAACGAAGAACGGTATCATTAGCGAGTCACTAGCCCAGCCGACATCGATAGAGGCGACGCTCGAGTGTTCCAGCTAGCTGGAGAGGAGAGGTCCAACTCGTCACGGCCTGAAATTACCGCCACATTTGGAAAATCCCGTTCCGTTGCCAGGTGGGGCCGACGATATAGTGTCCGAGAGGGCTGCGCACTTATGTGAGGTGCTTCCCTGAAACGACCATGGGTAAAATGTGTAAAACGGTGCTAAGTTACTGTTGTGGTTTAGTGTGTGATCTATTCCTATTGCTTTTTATGTATGGTCCAATCACGGACTCGGCAGCCATTCAACATTCCCACCTACATGACACCTCAAGAAGCCGTCTGCCCACCACCAAGTAAGCGATGGACTCAGTTTTATGCCGCTCTCCAGCTTGCTATTCAGCGTGCTGCACACAAGTGGACGTCCGTCTTTGCTCTCTTTCTTACCCTCCCCACATTCACGACCTTGATTGTCCAGTTATAAAGACTTTTCCGAGTGTTTCCCTCTCTGGTGTGAGGAACAGCCCAACGGTGCGGAGGGTATCTTTAACACCGTCTCAAGCTTCATCGAAACCCACATCGTCGTACGTCTCTCTACCCTTTCCCTGCCCTCCTTTTCATCTGTCCATACCAAGTCAACTGAAATTGCCCGACCTCCCTTGTTGTTTCCGATCGTCTTTCCCCTTGGCGCGCGTCACCATTCCATTCCTCCTTTCTTCCGTTTTTGGGATGAAAACACAAGACTAACACAAACAAGTTGTTCGACCAATACGATGTCCAAAAGAACGTGGATATTTTGCACCAAGTGGTGACTGAGGCACGGGCACGCCGTGTCCAGCGCGGCGAATCTGCCGTCGGTGGAACGGGTGCAGACACCTGGCGTGCGGATTTACAACCGCGTGTGGCCGTGCGCGCGCGGACGATACCTGCTCTCGAACGCGAGCGCGACTCACTTCGCTCTCGACTGGCCGAGGTGCGTTTTTTCGGTCATATCCCCCCCTCCCTCACTCCTCTCCGGCTCTAAATTCCCGCGCACGCTTGGTTTTACTGATCATTTCGGCAAACAAATGTAGATGGAGAAGGAGAATATGGAGCTTTACCAAGAGGTGCAGGAGAACGTGGCGGCGCAGAATCGTGCGGATGCCAAGACGGCTGAAATTTTCGCGGTTTTTGATGAGGTATGGCATCGCGTGCTGCGGCTGTGGCAGTGCTACCGACAGTCGGTTCTGACCAGTATGGCATCATTGCATCGGCTGTTGCTTTCACACAGATCTACGCCAAGTGGAAGGAACTTCCTCTGGAGGATATGCAAACGTGGACTCTCTTGACTGCCGAGACTCAGAGCGCTATTAACCCTCTAACATGATGCACGAAAGGGAGACCTCTTGTTGATCTTTATTGTATACTTGCGAAATCTTTCCCCATTTACTTACTGTAATGTATTTTTGGCTTGTGCCTTCTTTCATTGGACTGCGGAAGCGGAAGCGATGCAGGTCTCGGTTCAATCAAAAATATCATCGCCTTGGTAAAATACCTTGATATTTACGGACGTGATTTCGGCATCAACTGGTTTAAACGTGCAATTGAATTAGCCGTGATGAGAGTGTATGATTGTACCCGTGGAGACCATACTGAACGTTTACACTGTATGGTACTGTACCATACCTGGCAAAATAACAGATTCACCTTCGATGTTCTCGTTCTGATCGTCTTTTATGACGATCAACGGTCTTACGGCATGGCGTGGAGAGATGCCGCCACGCGACCAGGTACGGCGTTATGGAAGTTATATTATCGAGCGACCGTGCAAGTTCAAGCAACTGGTTCGAGCCTGCTATAACGGGTATTAAGAAACCTAGTGCCACAGCTGCGCCCAGGGTGAGGGTAAAAGAAGCATGGGAAGTTGACTCTTGGACAGGCCATCAGGCAAATGAGAGAACCAGGGACAAATGGCGAGTGATAGCGTGGGTTTGTCATCGCCATTGGAAACATACGGTAAACTGTGGATGGATGATATCAATGAATGAGCGAGAACAGCGGTTTTCGACAGGATTACGAGACTTGATTCGGTACGAGGATATGGCTGTTGCTCGGTCAAGGAGAACACAGTAGCCGATGGGAGGCGAGGGTAAGGAAGAGGAGGCGGGGTCAGGTCGCTTGGCGCTCTTAGGCTCATGCATCAGTAGTCTAGTCTCGTCTCGACCTCTTTCCTTTCTTTACTTGCCGTTCCCGTTCCCATTCGTCTTTCTCCCTCCCACTCTACCTAGACCCTCCTCTTCTCACTCTTCTTTCCCATGCGAAAGTTATTCAACAGGGACAAGCCCAAACTCACAAAAGTCACCCCTGCTTCGAGGGATGTTCCGCCAGATCTAACTTCCGCCAACTCTTCAGAGGTCCTCCATTTTTTCCACTCTTTTGATCTTTTCAACTCTTATTTACAAGTTGTACATTTTGTTCCGACAACAGGAATTCCAGGCTCCTCAACCCCATCATCCCCATTTCCAAGGGTTACAACCCCTCCACCAGCTCCGTCTCATCCCTCCGTCTCTCGACGTCCATCACCCAACCCCTCCACCTGACGATGACCAGTGGCAAGTCCTACATTCCGATCCTAATAGCAATTCAGATACGGCCAATCTCTTACCTCTGATATCTTCCCGATCCCCTTCGCTTGCATCTCTGCCTCCAGGGGCTTCTCCGCCCCTTCCTAACCCCATTAATCCGACGCGAAATCAATCAGCATTCGCGGTAACGCCTCCCGTCCGATCACCTCACCCCAAGGACACTCGAGAACGCGAGAAAGGTCGCAGTGCCCCAACAGCGGTCAGTATCCTCAACGCCCTCAACCCCCAGTTCTCGCCCCCACCTCCCAACCTTGATGCAACACGCCCCATTCGCGATGATGATACCGTCGTATATGCGCCCAGCGAAGGTTCCATCCGTGAAGAAAAGAAAGAGCGCGGTAGTTTCTGGAGTTGGGCTACCACCGGTGATCGCGATAGTCACCGCCGGGAAGCCCGCGACAAGGAGGAAGGGCAGCAAGACCTCATGAGGATGATCGGTATTTACACAGCGCTCCCTTATTGCCTCATTATTCCTGATCCTTTCTACTCAGGTTACTTGACCGCGACCTCGTCTGAAGACTGGGCAGTCGTTCTCGATGTCTGTGAACGAGCATCGGCTACCGAAGCGAACGCCAAGGAAGCAGCGAAGGCTCTTCGTAGGGAGTTCAAGTGTGTCACCTGCCGTCTGTTCCCATCGTCTTGATGACCTCATTCCATTTTCAGATATGGCGACGCTCCACAGCAACTATCAGCGGCAAGAGTGCGTATCCTAACGGTTGTCTTATCGTACGCGTCTAACTTTATCCACATAGCTTTGGGCCATTATGCTACGGAACTCGTCTGAGCTTTTTGTACATCAATGCGCGAAAAACAAGTTCATGGACACCCTAGAAGATGTTCTTACTTCCCAACGCACCTCACCCGTCGTGCGAGAGCGTTTGCTTGATGTGCTTGCAGCTGCGGCCTATGCGAGCTCTGGAACGCCAAACAAAAATGAAACCGGCTTTCGCTTGCTTTGGAGAAAAGTCAAGCCTGATGGGAAACCTGATGAGGTCGGTCTCTAGACTTCTATGCGAATTTATTCGAATACTGAGTCGTATTATAGGGCGTACCCTTCGATTATGATGACGCCATGTTCAATCCGCCCTCACCACGGCGAAGCACCACGACTCCTCTTCCTGGTTATCAGCCCCCTATGCATCCACAATCGCTTCAAACCAATCAACCCGCGCCACCGCTGAATGCTCAGCCTCAAGCACCGCCACCGCCACCGCCACAACCACAATCACAACCGCTCCAACCCCAGACCCAGGCACCACAACCCAACCGGGCGAAACGTGATGCACCTGGTCACGGTCAGCTACAGCGTGTCATACCGCCTGAAGAGGACATGCGGCGATTGTTCCAAGAATGCCGCATTGCGAATGGGAATGCACAGTTATTGAATGAAGCTCTCGCATTTGCTTCTCCAGAAGACCTACGAGAGAAAGATATCATCAAGGTGAGAGTCTGTATCTCCTTGTCGAGAAGCAAGGGACCTAATGATCTACTTAGGAATGGTATACGAAGTGCCTTACTTCTCAGGACCTGCTTGCAGCGCAAATACCATGGGCGACAGCGGGAGCGGATCGATCGCGTACGGTTCGTGAAGCTCAACTACAGGTGCAGCAGCAGCAACAGCGTTCAACCAAGCGGCCAAATGGACTGGGCGCGCCTAATTTGCTAAGCAAACCCCATCGCAATAAGGGCAGCGGAGAGGAATCACCTGTAGAACTGACACCCACACCCGAGGAGCAGCTACTTGGCGCGCTTCTTGAGGCAAATGAGGCACTCACCTCGGTATTGCGAGTGCACGACGAAATTGAACGAATAGGTATCGAGCGCGAGGCGATGGAGCGCAGCCGACAGGAGACTCGCTTGGATCGTTCAGTAGGTTTCGTGCCGTACTGCGCTGTCACTGTGATCTGAACGTTTTCTTACAGAAGAACGTGATAGATGAGCGCGGCTACGTGCACAATCTAGATGTACCTCCAACAGGGGGCTCATCTTCACGTAGTCCTTCTCCCTCGCCTTCACCTTCCCCACAGCCTCCCCATTACTCTATTCCTGCCGCTTTGCAAACCCATGTAGGCCAGCCGCATCCGTTACCCCCAATTCCCGTGCAATACCAGCCAAGTTATGGGGCGCCTCAACAGTCGCTTGCGCTGCCGCCCCCGGCACCCCACGGTCCCCGCTCGCCCGGGCTTGTAATGCATCGTTCCCATACACCGTCACCTGAACGGAGCGGATTTGGCCGATCCTCTCTCCACGCTACTGTACCTAATCCCCCACTGGCGTCCTCCGAAGCTCCGAATGGGGGGGTGACAAAACCGACACCTCCCTTGGGTGTCGTTGTCCCACGCATAGATGCGGATGGGCAGGACCATGAGGAGGAGGAAATCCGGACGCCAATCAGACCGAGTGCCAAGGCCTTGGGCAAGAGGCGAGTGGTCGAGACAGAAGAAGCAGATCGTGAGTCGTACTCGCTCATCACTACGACTTATTATATTGACAC
The DNA here is from genome assembly GCA_022884055.1 of Russula griseocarnosa. NCBI lineage: Eukaryota > Fungi > Basidiomycota > Agaricomycetes > Russulales > Russulaceae > Russula > Russula griseocarnosa. The sequence goes on from JAGKRU010000011.1 coordinate 859,314, forward strand.
TCTTCTAGCGGACGCATTCAACCCAGATGACATTTTCTATGATCGGACAGATGCCCGTGAGGTGAGGAACACGACGCAGGATGACAGTGGGATGAGCGACTCGGACTCGGAATCGCCTCACCGTGGCTGGCCGCAGCAGCAGCCAGTGCATTATGTTTATGACGCCGTGGCTGAGCGGACGCAGGAGTTGCTCCAGCAGATGTCGCTGGTGAACGGAGTTCACTGATGGGGGATGGCGAGACCTAGGGAATGAAGATCTGAGGATGCTTGGGATATTTGTTTTTAATGGTCATTACTATGTGTACTTGCATTTGCAGAGTATGTGGCCGCCCACGCACGGACCACGGGTAATCCGGTGCAGATATTTGGTCTTGTTTGTTCATTGAGACTTCTCTTCTCAGCCAAGTTGGCCCAGCCCTGGCCACACGCCCCAGACATTATTTAGACTCGACCAGTCCACGTCTTGCCCGTACCCCACCCGCTCTTTCAAACTCATGGCCAAGGTTGAATCAACAGATGACAACCTCTATGATGGTAACTTGTTAGTGCTCTCTCTCTGTCATCGTTCTAACTTTACATAGGCCTTTATGGCGATGAATTCGAAGAAGACTTTGTAGTTTCTTCTCTTGGCAACACCCCTAACATAACTGACTCGAATGCTGATGATGGCACCACCGACTTTGCTGAACCACCAGAAGACCCGCCAGCAGCAGCTCCAGAACCTGAGGCTGTTCCACAACCGATCCCAACCTTGGATTCGTCAAAGCCACGGTCAAGCGTCGATGCGCTCCCCCCCAAGCCAAATACCAACGCGAACGCCTCCTCTTTGTCCTACTCGGCCCAGGTCGCAGAGCAATTTTCTTCCTCCTACCGCCAGACGCCCAGCCAGGAACGGGGTCGTCTTGATGCCGCTCGTCTCGCGCAATTTAACCAGTCTGGTGGCTCCACGGGCGCTAGCTCGGTTGATGGACAGCGGCCGGTAAGGCCCTCTGAGATGAAAGATGAAGGGTGCGTGTTTCATCGCTCGTCTGTCCTGTATCCGTCGTCGTTGTTGTACGTGAAGAAGGGCGGCGTGTGTGCCCCCAGAGTTGTTGCCCCGGTAGTTCATATCTACAGAAGCACAGTGCGTCAGCTGCTTAGCGGTAGTGTCCACGCGTACGAGTCTCCACCTGCTACATGCGTTTACCAGATGTTGTGGCGAGCTTCGATGGGATCACCCCTCACGTGTACCGTCTTTCTCATCATCTCCTCCTTATTCCGTATCTTGCTACCAAGGATGTCAAACTTACTTGTGTTCTCTGCTATGTCGCTTTGCTATGCCTACGCCTACGCCTATCCTCCGCTCTGCATCTCCTCCACCTCTGTCGATTACCTCTCTTCGGGTACTATCCGCCAAATAATCCTTACAGCAAGATGTTTGTTGGCGGCTTATCCTGGGATACAACAGATGGTACTTTTTTCCCCCCCGTTATATCACATCCCACTCACTGCCCCTTTTGCAATGTCATATCCATTTTGCTAACTTATGCTGAATGTGCGGTGGGCGTGTGATCTGTCTCTTTTTATTTCACCAGAGGGCTTGCGAAATTACTTTTCCGAATTCGGCAAAGTCGACGCTTGTACGATCGTCCGGGATGCCGATGGCAAGTCGCGCGGCTTTGCTTTCCTGACATTTGAAGATCCGGCCTCGGTAAACGCGGTCATGGTCCGGGAGCATTTCCTGGATGGGAAGGCCGTCCGTGTGCTGCACCCTTCGACCGTCACCCACGTTTTCTGACAAATGTACATTTCGTAACAGATCGATCCCAAACGAGCGATTCCACGGGAGGAACACCTGCGGAATACGCGGTACTTTGTTGGTGGCTTGGCGCCGCAGACCACGGCGGATACCATGCGTGGTTTCTTTTCCAAATTTGGTAAAGTCGTCGATGCCACGGTCATGGTTGACCGAGAAACGGGCCGATCGAAAGGATTCGGCTTTGTTACCTTTGAGGATAACAGTAGCGACTCTCAGCTCGTTGGAAAGCTGGGACTTATTCTTGATGAAAAACAGGTGTGTCACGGGTACTTTGTGATGTGTATCGAGGCTCATTCCTGTCATTCCGCACAGATTGAAGTAAAGACGGCTCAACCACGTAGCCAACGTGATGGGCAACGACATAGCGTACCTCCGCCAAGCAACAACTTCAGTAATGGTCAAGCTGCTGGCAGCAGTCCCGCACCGATGGGCAACAATATGCCGTTTATGCCGATGAACAACAGCGGTGGAGGCGACATGTCCATGATGTATCAACGCATGATGAACGGAATGGGCACTCCCTACAACACCATGATGGGTGGAGGCATGGGTATGATGGGCGGCTTCAACCCCATGATGGGTATGGGCATGGGCATGGGCCGATTCGGTATGGGTGGGATGGGCGGAATGGGTGGCGCCGGTGGTGTAGGCGGGATGAACCCGATGGCCACTGCTGGTAACATGGGTGGTAGCATGGGCATGGGTAGTGGCGTCGGTGGGATGCGCCTCGGGATGGGCCCTATTGGTATGACGGGTGCGGGTGCAGGTGCAGGTATGGAGTATGGGCGCGGGAGGTATGGGTGCTGCTGCTATGGGCGGTGGGATGGGCATGGGCATGAGACAAAATATGGGTATGATGGGTGGTGGACGTGGTCGTCCAGGGATCAATCAGGGTCCAGGACCTGCTCGTGTCACGAACCGTGGGCAGCACGGTTTTCACCCTTATGCACGGTTTCCTGGTTCTTGATGACCCTGATGATGTGGTGGTGCTCATTTTTTTCTTTGTTGTTGCTGCTTCGTCGTTGCTTCCGTACAGTACGTTATTGTCGTCGTCGTTTTTTGGCGCGGTTTTTACGCGCTATGGGTTTCACAATTTTTTTATATATCTCCCAATGCTATTTTGCAGTATACTCTGCTCACTCGGTTTTTTTTTCCTTACCTTTTGGTATTTTGGGCATTTTGAACTGATCGATTCTTTTTATCTTTTATCATATAACACAACGCATCGAGCCCTTATATTTCTACTTTTGTTTTATATTTTAGAATTAGTCTGGTATGGTGTGCCATACCTACTGTATATACTGTATGTGTTGCGATCACGGCCGGGTCTGTCTTTGCACTGGAATGGAATAACTTGCCAAAGTCGCGTGGCAAAACACAAACACAAACACTGGCACAAAATACCAATACAGTACCAAACACATCACTTGATAAAAACCTCGACTCGAGACATAATTTACCCTGTTTTAACTGGACTTCTTTAGTTACAGATCAATTGATCGCTACAGTGGCCGCGCCGTAGGTCCGAGGAGTCCGACTCGGAGTCGGATTTGGGGATCCTGGCACAACTTAATCAGTACGTACTGTACGTGTCGTCTGTCAAACACTACATTGAACAAATAAGCGCTAAGCGCTAAGCTCCGATCCTTTTGATAGGAACCATAAGCTGCAGCAAATACAGTATTCCGGACCGATCGAATGATTCGAAATTCGAATCGGGTTTGGGTAGGGCTGCGCCGCAGCGCCGTAGTGGGCCATTGTTGGTGGCATCATGCATGATGCTTGGACTTTAGTGTCATACTGTACTGTATCTTTCAATTGAAATGATGATGCAATGTACTGTATTGTACTATTTCTGGAGCTACTAGATCACGAGGTATTGTCACGGCTACATGCATGGAAGCGTCGGGTTATTGATGGCTATGGCTTTTCAGTGTCCTAAGCCTATCCAGTCCTAGCCTATCCGGCGGCATCATCCTTGCGGCGTTAGGGCCGGGCAACTGCCAGTGGGGCATCTAAATCTAAGGGTCGGCATCATCAGTAGGGTCCATCAGCAGCACCCTCATACACTCACACACACGGTCCGACCCACCAAACGTTCTGCATTCAGCGTGTTTCAGCTCTCTGTAATTCAAGTTGAGCCATTCGGTATTCGGCGGACAATTCCCGGCAAGTTGTTGGTATTATTGAGCCTCTTTCATCGGTACTTGCTCAAAATCTATACAGTATAAACCGTGGTCATGGTCGACTGTACTGGTCTATCCTCCACTGGCCGCAACAAAGGATCTAATACTATCGAGTCTGAGTCTTTACTAACTCCTTCAAATCATTGACGTTCTTCTGTGCCATACAGGAAATCCCCCTTCTCTCCGGTTCGGAGTCCTCACACGTAAAATTCCCCAGATTTTTGTCCTTTGCATTGAGCTTCACTTCCATTCTGCTCGCCGTGCTCAGTGGCATTGCCGTAATAGGCGCGATCTCCGGTGCTCTTGCTGGGAGCGTTGCCCGTAGCCAACTGCAAGAGTGTTCTGACTCGACTGAAAAAAGAAAATTTCTCTCCCAGCACTACTGCCCGCTGAGTTCTTTCAGAGCCGGAGTCCTCTGTGCCCCTCCCGCGTATTCCGGCGCCCCGTTCTTTCCTAACGAGGACTTGACTTCTGATTAATGAAGTTTTCCGTCACTTCTCACCAATCAACCTCTCTCTTTATAGTACCCAACGTAGTCATAGATCCTTTCTCGAGTACAATGAACGCTTGTTTAAACGGGTACTATTAGCCGTACATACCCCTTCAAGTTCATGTGATATACACGTCAAATCAAATACCTCGGCAATTTCCGCAGGACGGTAGCTCTTTTCGTTTCACCAACTCCGGAAATAACCCACAGGAAAGCTTCCTCTTCGCGAAACTCTTCCGCCGCGCGCGGACATATGGTAGCCCATTCATCTTGGTTTGAAGGGTAGAATGGACGGACTTGGATTCAGACTCGACCTTGCTTAGTATGGACCATACTACGCCCTGGCGGCCCTGCCGGCGAGAATATAAATTCATCATGTCAATCCTCATGTTATATAGTACATGCTTCGTAGCCCACTGGCACTGGCAACACCCCGCCAGTCACACCCCGGCATCCTTCACTGACACCGAGTGATGATGATCGCAAGCGACGAAAAAGATTATATCCTGATGACCGCTGCTCCCGTGCAAGCCCCGGCTCGTTGGAGGAGGCAGACTCGAAGGTCCAAATGGACGGCCGTTGGATTTGCTGCTCTGCTCGCGGGCATTTTCGCATTGGCGTCCCTTTATGCTTACCTCCTTTATGGCAAATCCTTATCCGAGTCTGCGGTGATACTGCTGGGTCACAATAGAAGTGGTGGAGGTGGAGGTGGAGGTGGAGGTAGGACGGGGGCGAAGCTAAAGCAGCTCTGTCACCAGTCAGATGTCCTCTACCCAGAGAGTACTAGTCATGTGCAGCTATGGGACAGTCTCGGACGCGATTTCGGCGACGATGCGTTCATGACGAGAGCTGTGGCATGGCTCGCTGGAGCAGTACGCATCCCGTACGTATTTTTTTTCTGTTTCATTGAATTCCTTGTGCTCTGCTCTGCTGTGGCATTTCCTGTTATCTGAGACTCATGATGAACGAAGGACGGAGTCATACGATAATAATGGTCCCGTCGGTAAGGACGAGCGGTGGGAGACTTTCGGGCTGTTCCATGACTATCTCAACAAGCATTTCCTCTCACGTGCGTCATAATTCTCTCTTGTTTTTATAACAAGCAGGAGTGAATATAAGCTTTTTTTCATTAGCCACAAGAGCCTTACGCTGACGAAAGTCAACACATACGGATTACTCTACGAGTGGAAGGGCTCGGATGCTAGTCTCAAGCCGCTTCTCTTAACTGGCCATCAGGGTACGTCCGTGAATCATGTCGATTGCAGTCATTGTACCCATTGACTGACAACCACTTCTACCATCTGACTCATAGATGTAGTTCCCGTTGATCCCGAGACCGTCGATAAATGGGAACACCCACCTTACTCTGGGTACTTTGACGGTATGATCGTACAGGATTGTGCCCTTGTGTTTTATATTTCTTACTAGACTTGTTTATAGGTAAATTCATCTGGGGCAGGGGAAGCTCCGATGATAAGAGCGGAGTGATCGGGATACTGTATGTGTCTTTACACTCTCGTCTACCATGATGCCAAAGCTAAACCCAAAACAGCGCATCCATTGAAACCTTGCTCGAGAAACAATTCAAACCTGCTCGCACTGTCGTTCTCGCTTTCGGCTTTGACGGGGAGACTACCAGTTTGGTCAGCCATACAAACTTTTCTACAACCTGGTATATGAGCTCAGCTCAGTTCTGCTGCTGATAGGGTGCCCAACATCTCTCTGATGCAATGATGGAAAAGTACGGCCAAGATTCGTTTGCGCTATTGGTGGATGAGTGCCCTGGCAGTGAGTACTGTGATGCACATTTAAATGGTTCAATGGCTCAATGGTTTTGTTATCGCTCACGTAGGCGTATATCGTGACATAGGAGGCACCATCATCGCTATCCCTGGCATCTCCGAAAAGGGTCTTGTGGATACCAGGGTCAAGGTCTCGACTTTAGGTGGCCATTCAAGCGTTCCGCCTGCACACACGGTCAGTGGCACATTTTTCTGATCGATCTTATTCCGATTCTATATTTCATAGAGTATCGGGATCCTGTCACGTCTCCTCGTTGAATATGAGGCCAATCCCATCAAGCCTCATCTCGAGCGCGACACCCCCATTTACAATAACATCCTGTGTGTGGGTCAATATGCCAAGAATCTCCCGGCACACCTGCGCACTCTTATCAAGACCTCGGTTCACTCAGACAAGGCTCTCCGCAAATTGGAGGCGGAATTGATAACAGATCCGTTCTACAGTGCGCTGATTGGCACTACTCAAGCCATTGACCTCGTGCAAGGCGGCGTGAAGTCGAACGCGCTGCCTGAAGAGGCTTGGGCTGTCATCAACCATCGAATTGCTACACAAAGGTTGGTCTGTTTCACATACATCACATCTCACGGGTTCACGGTGTTCATTCATACCATCCACCCGTGGCTTACTCGTAGTTCTGTTGCCGCGGTGCAACAACGCGATACAGACATCCTTAAGCAGTTGGCTAGGGAGTTTAATCTCACTTTTACCGCTTTCGGCTCGGAAATCTCCACTGAGGATGGCCGAACAGCGGGCAGGCTTACGCTGACTGAGGCATGGCCCGGGGTACTCCTTTGGAGCCAGCCCCGATCACGCCTTTGGTGAGGATTCGGCTCCGTGGCAGCTATTGAGTGGAACGATCAAGGCAACTTTCAACGCCCACCGGGGTCTAGACGGTGCGGATAACATATTCGTAAGTCCTGGGATCACGACTGGAAACACGGGTGGGTGGTACTTTTCTCCTGTCTTTCATCAAAAGCAGAGGTTGACAATCTGACCAACAGATACGAGGTACTATTGGAACCTCACGCGTCACATCATCCGGTACAACCACCATGATGGAGGGAAGGGCTTCAGAACGCCGAACAACATCCATAACGTCAACGAGTGTATGTTTAGAAACCCCCTCCCCGATTCTTGATTGATTCCCAGGTTGCTGATAAAACTTGGCAGACATGCCAGCTGATAACTTTGTGGAGATGATCAGGTTCCTCACTACGCTTATTCTCAACGCCGACGAGAGCAGGAAAATATAATAAAGGGGCGAAAGAGGCCTTTGGAGAGGGGACAGGATTGGTGTGGAACTTGGCGTGAGGGTGCGCAGGACCCGCAGACTGCATTTGTTGTTACTTGTATATCATAGCTGAAATTGACGACTCCCTGCGCCGGCTCACCAATATACTGGTGTTATTGCCAGTTGTCTCCTTCGGGTGACCGTCGGCCCGTAACTTGGACTTAGCAGAGTAGGACGGGACTCAAAGAGAGGAATTACTACCAAAAAAAAAAAATCCTCAAGTGCGCAAGAACGAGCCGGCGTTATCAGGTCTTCAAGTTGCCATGCTGTATCGGCGCAACTGAAATGCTGTATCTGATGTGTGTTCGTCAGTTACGTCAGTGGTAGTCCGGGTCCAAAAAAAAAAAAGGCCCTGCTGACATCTGGTGGCGATCCATCAGATAGTCAAGAAGTCGAAGTCGTAAGAAGGTCGCAGGAAATGTTTACGGGCTGCAACTTCGAATTCGCACGATTCAAACTTAGAGCTTAGCGGCTTATAACTTACTATATTGGTAGCGATTAGGTTTTATCTTTTTTCTTCTTTTGCTCTTTAGAATAATGCAATGGTTCACTGTAACTTGGTTACAATCATCATGGTGAAGAAAAAAAAAAACAATGAAACGAGTCCCATATTGTAATTGTTCGGATGTAATTGCGAATTGCGGGTACTATAATCCCTGATAGCTCCGAGCCTGAGCGCCTGAACGCCTGAGCCTGAGGTCGCTTGAGGGGTCCTTTAGGATTTGAGGGTAGACCTTGTACCGAAGATATATGCGGAATTGAAAGAGCCTCGCGAAACCAAGTACAGTATTGTAATTTTTGATTGTGAGGGTTCTTCTACGCCTGGGATTTATGAAGTGTGCGGACCGCCTGCGCGGATGTTAAACTGGCTAACGCATCAGTAACTTTCTCCTTAAAGTCCAAATCCCTCTTCCATCGCAATTATTATATTGTATCGGCTCCAGAGTTTCACCAGCGTCGCCACATTTCCGTGATCATTCTGTCTCAGTTGCGATTGTCCACATGATGACCCTGACCACACACTGGCACTCACTTCAGTCATGTAATAAATATGAATTCTATTTATACTGCCGAATAAAATTAGAGGTACAGTGCATCCAAAGTGAATTTTAATCGGTCATTTTGAATCCGCTTGAATAGTAGTATCATGCCTCCAAAGGAGCGACCTCGTTAGCGAACGGGTAATCCACGTATCCGGTAGCAGCCTCTGGGAGGTAGAATGTGTCCCGATTATACTGCGTCAACGCAATTCCTTCCTTAAGGCGCAACGGAAGACCGGGCTATGAGATGTACTTATTAGAATCATATCCGCCAAGTCAAGACTAAAAAGTGTACTCACATTGGCAATAAAATGGCGGCCAAAGGCGATAAGACCACCGTGCTTCTCCACTGTCTTGTTGGCGGAAGCACGATCGAAGCCGCCTGCTGCAATGTACGGGCGATTGCCCCAGATCTTGCGCAACGGCTCGTTAGAGTGCGGGTCATTTTCGTCATTGAGGGTCGCTCCACTTGTGCGCTGCCAGTCCTCGATGACGTGAATATGTCCAAAGTTCGGATGCGTTTCGCGAATGCGCTCTACAAATGCGCTGAATGTTGGGAGAGGGTCTTGTGCGAAGATTGGAAATGTATATTAGCTCTGCGGTGTGGGCCCTCAACGTCTCATGACCGCGTGCTGGGAGATGGGATCAGTTTCAGAAGGGAGCGTCTCTGGGGTAAATTGACAGTGGAATCATGGCCGCGAGCTTTGGAATCTGCGATATTGTGGCGCATGAGAAAGTCGAAAAGGTGTGGTTCCATGTTGAAGTATATTCGCTCGGTGACAACTGCACCACTACGGTCCCATCGGATGAGCCTTGCATAGTCATTGACAATGAAAACCATGAATGTGTGCGTGCGATACTGAGTGCTCAGTATCGAGGTAGCGTAGGTGGTGATCTGGCCGAGAATATCTAGCCCAGGACCCGCCGAGCAGGAGCTGCCAGACACGGGCTCAGGATCGAGATTCTCCGGGGAGTTGGGGTCGACAAATGGGTCCAGATTTTCTTTAAACTCGATAATGAAATCGACAAGAGAAATATCGAGATCCTTCCCTATATACTTGTCCTTCGCATATACTGAACAGTCAGGCTTCAAACCAAACAAAAACTTAGTTTCCATCGCTTTGTCAGCCGCATTGGATGTATTGACGATATTTAAGTGAAACATGCGGAGAAATGATTTCCATCTGGAAAGATAGGATTAGATCTAAGAACAGTGCGGTGGGCGACGTGGACCAGAACTTACAAATACATTATACCATTTGGATTCATTTTCGGAGCCCAATGCAATTAGATCGTTGAAGATTCCCTTTGTGAACTTGGGAAGAGGAGAGGGAAAGCGACCACTGGCAGGCAGGAAATGGTTCAAAAAATCTTGCGCGTGTATCGGACCAACGAAGAAAGAGCTCATTTCGTTTCCGAGACGTATCAAAGCATCTGTCCAGTCATATCCAGGATTTGACTCGTCTGTTGTGTCCTGGTGCACATAGATGCTGTTGTTGCCTGTGATGAAGGGTTTGCGGATGATGTCGTGCATGGATGGCAACTGGCATGCCATCTGGGTCACGTCGCGTCGGTCGTTGCGACATGTGACAAACCAGTCCCGTGGTCGTGACCAGCTGTCACACATTCGCGCTCGCGCTTAGCGTGTAAGTTGTCGTTGGCCGCGCTAGCGTTCCACTCGTCACCACCATTAACCTCGAAACCCAATTTTTGAAATTCTGGAGACCTTATAGGTAGTTTGGTGAATGGATGTGACCAAGTATCCTCATAATCAAGTTCTAATGTGCAAGTGATTAGACTGGAAGCTTGAAGCCTGGCACTACATACTGGCGATCCAACTGCCAGAGTACAGTAGGGTAGCAATGAGCTCCCGTTACCTCCGACCGAAGTTTGAAGACCCTGCACAAGAGTCCGACTTATTACGTTCCATCCGTTCTGCACTTCGTGGCTCAAATCCCGACCGAGACCGGCAACCCTTTGTGTTTTACAGCTCTCCCTCCGAATCTGAACCAGAGGACGTCGTGGAGGAATTGGTCTGGGACAAGGAACGGGTGGTACTCTGCGCAGGAGGTGCGATACAGAAGCAGTGGTCTTTCACCCACGAGGAGCAACCCGTGCAATGGACTTGCAATGGCTGGCTTCACAGGAAAGCTTCCTCTTCGCAAAACTCTTCCGCCGCGCGCGGACATATGGTAGCCCGTTTATCTTGGCGCTCGGTTTGAAAGGTAGAATGGACGGACTCGGACTCAGACTCGACCTTGCCTAGTATGGTCCACACTAGGCCCTACCGGCGAGAATCCACCGTGGGGGTCAGTCACCCGTGCAAGGGCTCATCATCATCATCATCACAGCGTATAACATAAATTCATCGTGTCAATCCTCATGATATATAGTACATGCTTCGTAGCCCACTGGCACTGGCAACACCCCGCCAGTCACACCCCGGCATCCTTCACTGACACCGAGTGATGATGATCGCAAGCGGCGAAAAAGATTATATCCTGATGACTGCTGTTCCCACGCAAGCCCCGGCTCGTTGGAGGAGGCAGACTCGAAGGTCCAAATGGACGGCCGTTGGATTTGCTCTTCTGCTCGCGGGCATGTTCGCATTGCCGTACCTTTATGCTTTCCTCCTTTATGGCAAATCCTTATCCGAGTCTGCGGTGATACTGCTGGGTCACACTGGAAATGGTAGAGGTGGAGGTAGGGCGGGGGCGAAGCCAAAGCTCTGTCACCAGTCAGATGTCCTCTACCCGGAGAGTACTAGTCATGTGCAGCTATGGGAGAGTCTTGGACGCGATTTCGACGACGATGCGTTCATAACGAGAGCTGTGGCATGGCTTGCTGGGGCAGTACGCATCCCGTACGTATTCTTTTTCTATTTCATTGAATGCCTTGTGCTCTGCTCTTCTATGGCATTTCCGTTATCTGAGACTCATGATGAACGAAGGACGGAGTCATACGATAATAATGGTCCTGTCGGTGAGGATGAGCGGTGGGAAGCTTTCGGGCCGTTCCATGACTATCTCAAACAAGCATTTCCTCTCACGTGCGTCATAATTTCTCTCTTTGTGTTTTTTATAAAAGCAGGAGTGAATATAAGTTTTTTTTTTTCATTAGCCACAAGAGCCTTACGCTGACGAAAGTCAACACATACGGATTACTTTACGAGTGGAAGGGCTCGGATGATAGTCTCAAGCCGCTTCTCTTAACTGGCCATCAGGGTACGTCCGTGAATCATGTCGATTGCAGTCATTGCAGTCATTAACTGACAACCACTCCTACCATCTGATTCGCAGATGTAGTTCCCGTTGAGCCCGAGACTGTCGATAAATGGGAACACCCACCTTACTCTGGGTACTTTGACGGTATGATCGTACTGGATTGTTGTGCCCTTGTGTTTTATATTTCTTACTAGACTTGTCTATAGGTAAATTCATCTGGGGCAGGGGAAGCTCCGATGATAAGAGCGGAGTGATCGGGATATTGTATGTGTTTCTACACTCTCGTACGCTGTGATACCAAAACTAGATCGAAACAGCGCATCCATTGAAACTTTGCTCGAGAAACAATTCAAACCTGCACGCACTGTCGTCCTCGCTTTTGGCTTCGACGAAGAGACTAGCGGCTTGCAGGTCGGTCACACAAACTATTCTGCAACCTGGTATATGAGCTCAGCTCTGTTCTGTTGCTGATAGGGTGCCCAACATCTTTCTGATGCAATGATGGAAAAGTACGGCCAAGATTCGTTTGCGCTATTGGTGGACGAGGGCAGTGAGTACTGTGATGCACATTTAAATGGTTCAATGGCTCAATGGTTTTGTTACTGCTCACGTAGGCGTATATCGTGACATAGGAGGCACCATCATCGCTATCCCTGGCATCTCCGAAAAGGTTTTTGTGGATACCAGGGTCAAGGTCTCGACTTTAGGTGGCCATTCAAGCGTTCCGCCTGCACACACGGTCAGCAGCACGTTTTTCTGATCGATCTTATTTCGATTCTATGTTTCATAGAGTATCGGGATCCTGTCACGTCTCCTCGTTGAATTTGAGGCCAATCCCATCAAGCCTCATCTCGAGCGCGACACACCCGTATACAGTAACATCCAATGTATAGGACGATATGCCAAGAATCTCCCGGCACACCTGCGCGCTCTTATCAAGACCTCGGTTCACTCGGACAAGGCTCTCCGCAAATTGGAGGCGGAATTGATAACAGATCCGTTCTACAGTGCGCTGATTGGCACTACACAAGCCATTGACCTCGTGCAAGGCGGCGTGAAGTCGAACGCGCTGCCTGAAGAGGCTTGGGCTGTCATCAATCACCGAATTGCTACACAAAGGTCTGTCTGTCTCGCATCTCACAGGTTCACGGTATTCATTCATACCATCCACCCGTGGCTTACTCGTAGTTCTGTTGCCGCGGTGCAACAACGCGATAAAGACGCCCTGAGGCAGTTGGCTAGGGAGTTTAATCTCACTTTTACCGCTTTCGGCTCGGAAATCTCCACTGAAGAGGGCCGAACAGCTGGAAGGCTTACGCTGACGGAGGCCTGGGGTACTCCTTTGGAGCCAGCCCCGATCACGCCCTTTGGTGAGGACTCAGCTCCGTGGCAGCTATTGAGTGGAACGATCAAGGCAACTTTCAACGCCCACCGGGGTCTAGACGGTGCGGATAACATATTCGTAAGTCCTGGGATCACGACTGGAAACACGGGTGGGTGGTACTTCTCTTCTGTCTTTCATCAAAAGCAGAGGTTGACAATCTGATCAACAGATACGAGGTACTACTGGAACCTCACACGTCACATCATCCGGTACAACCACCATGATGGAGGGAAGGGCTTCAGAACGCCGAACAGCATCCATACCGTCAATGAGCGTATGTTTGGAAACCCCCTCCCCGAGTCTTGATTGATTTCCAGGTTGCTGATAAAACTTGGTAGACATGCCAGCTGATAACTTTGTGGAGATGATCAGGTTCTTCACTACGCTGATCCTCAACGCGGACGAGAGCAGGAAAATATAATTATAAATATAAGTACATTCAGTATCACAGTAGGTTTGTGGCTCTTCTCGTAGAAGATGCGTCTCAGAGCGGACGCAGACCGCATTTGTTGTTACTTGTATAGCAGAAATTGACGACTCCCTGCGCCGGCTCACCAATATGCTGGTGTTATTGCCTTTGTCTCCTGTGGGTGACCGTCGGCCCGTGACTCGAACTTAGCAGAGCAGTACGGGACTCGGAGAGAGGAATTACTACAAAAACAAAAATCCTCAAGTGTGCAAGAGTGAGCTGGCGCACTCAGGTCTTCAAGTTGCCATGAAACTCGAGTGCTGTATAGGCGGAAATACTTTATCTGATGGGTTCATCAGTTACGTCAGTGGTAGTCCGGGTCCAAAAAAAAAAGCCCTGGTGACATCTACTGGCGATCCATCAGATAGCCAAGAAGTCGAAGTCGTAAGAAGATCAGAGGAAATGTTTACGGGCTGTACAATTCAAACTTAAAGCTTAGCGGTTTATACTTGTAGCGATTAGGTTTTTTCTTTTGCTCTTTAGAATAATGTAGTCGTTCACTGTAACTTGGTTACAATCATCATGGTGAAGAAAAAGCCAATGAAACGAGTCCCATACTGTAATTATTCGGATGTATGTAATTGCGGATTGCGGATGCTGTATTCCCTGTTAGCTCCGAGCCTGAGCCTAAGGTCGCTTGATCCGTCCTTTAGGATTCGAGGGTAGGCTTTGTACCGAAGATATATGCGGAATTGAATGAGCCTCGCGAAACCAAATATTGTAAATTTTTGAGGGTTCTTCTACGCCTTGGATTTATGAAGTGTGCGGGCAGTCAAACTGGCTAACGCATCAGTAACTTTCTCCTTAAAGTCCAAATCCCTCTTCCATCGCAATTATTGTATCGGCTCCAGAGTTTCACCAGCGTCGCCACATTTCCGTGATCATTTTGTCTCAGTTGCGATTGTCCGCATCGTGACCCTGACCAGACACTCAGAGTCGTGTAATAAATATGAATTCTATTTATTCTGCGGAATAAAATTAGAGGTACAGTGCATCCAAAGTGAAACCTTAATCGGTCATTTTGAATGCGCTTGAAGGGTATTATGCCTCCAAAGGAGCGACCTCGTTAGCGAACGGGTAATCCACGTATCCGGTAGCAGCCTCTGGGAGGTAGAACGTGTCCCGATTATACTGTGTCAACGCGATTCCTTCCTTAAGGCGCAACGGAAGATCAGGCTATGACATGTTACTTATTAGAATCATATCCGCCAAGTCAAGACTAAAAAGTATACTCACATTGGCAATGAAATGACGGCCAAAGGCGATAAGACCCCGTGCTTCTCCACTGTCTTGTTGGCAGAAGCACGATCGAAGCCGCCTGCTGCAATGTACGGACGATTGCCCCAGATCTTGCGCAACGGCTCGTTAGAGTGCGGGTCATTTTCGTCATTGAGGGTCGCTCCAGTTGTGCGCTGCCAGTCCTCGATGACGTGAATATGTCCAAAGTTCGGATGCGTGTCGCGAATGCGCTCCACAAACGCGCTAAAGGTTGGGGGAGGGTCCTTCATACCCATGTCTAGTACCAAAAGAACGTCAGTGGAAGCCGGGATTCGCGGGGGCACGTATTTCCTTACCTTGAAACTCGCTCCAAGGGCTGAGACGCACGCCCGTCCGTTCTGCACCGACAGCTTTTACGACTGCATCGACTACCTCGAGCGGGAAGCGTATGCGATTTTGGATCGAACCACCATATTCATCTGTCCGCTGATTGGATACTGACTGCAAGAATTGATCCAGGAGATAGCCGTTAGCTCCGTGTATCTCAACACCGTCGAAGCCGGCCTCTATCGCATTTCTTGCAGCCTTTACGTACAGTTGAATGTACTCTTTGATCTCGGCGACGGTAAGTTCCCGTGGTGCGAGTGACTCCTTATTACTGGTTACTGGAATGGGACTTGCGCCGACAACATCAAAGCCGCCTTCTTGTTTGAGGACAGTGGGGTTCGCAACGCGACCCAGTGCCCACAGTTGGAGGAAGATAAACGATCCCTTTGCGTGCACTGCGTCGGTGACCTTTTTGCAAGTCAGGATACTCAACTTACTGCAGAGAGAAGGGCGTTACGTACTCCTTTCCATCCAGCGATCTGCGCATCGCTCCATATACCTGGAGCGTGCGCGTATCCTGCGGCTTGAGGCGCGATGAAAGTGGCCTCGGAGATGATAAGTGTTCCGGGAATGCTTGCACGCTGCTCGTAGTAGGTTTTGGCCAGTTCACCGTGGATGTGGTCCTTGTTCGCGCGGAAGCGCGTTAGAGGTGCCATCACCACGCGATGTTGAACGTTGACGGTACCGACGCGCAGGGGTTGGAAAAGAGAAGAGACGGAAGAGGACATTGTGGTTTACAGTAATAGTAGTTGTTTGAGTTAGTGAGACGAGGAAAGTAGGACGTCATTTTATAGTGGGGGTAATGAATGGGCAATGGGCACTGCACGGCATGCTGAGTACTGTGCTGAATAATGACGATGGGTTGATTTCTAATCGACGAGCGCCCATTCATGTCTCCGGAGGACGCACAACAGCCCGACCTCGACGATGACGCTGACATCGTCCCCTGGATTAATAATTTACTCCAAAAAGATGAAGATCACGACAGTTCTGATATCGCTTCTCTGGAAAAGCAGCTGAGTAACATTGTGCCAGCCCTCGAGATTGCCTCGGAGGACCTTTCACTCCACATCGAACGCCTCATAGATGAAATCTCTCGCTCTGCCTCCCGCTTGCCCTACGACCTTCAGTTCATGCGCGATGGCGCACTCTCCGTCCAGGTCTCCCTCAACACCCTCACCACCCGTTCCTCTTCCTTCTCCCCAGAATCCTCTGCCACTCTCGACAAGCTCCATTCCCTCGACACTATCAAGAAAAACATGGAACTTGCACGCGACGTCCTTCGCGAAGCAGAGTCGTGGAGTACCCTCGAGTCCGAAGTGTCGTCTCTCCTCTCCGAGCAGAGCTACGAGAAGGCCGCGGAAAAGCTCTCGGAGGCAAACAAGTCGATGGTCGTTTTTCAAAACACCCCAGAATATGAAGCCCGTCGTACGCTCATGATCTCCCTCCAAAATCAGCTAGAAGCCTCTCTCAGTTCTGCCCTCATTGCGGCCATCAATAGCCACGACACTGGCCTTTGTCGCAACTACTACTCCATTTTTGCCAACATTCAGCGCGACTCAGAGTTTAGGGCCTACTACTATGGCTCACGCAGGAGCTCGCTCGTGAGCGCGTGGCAGGATGCCAAACTCTCCGACATCGGTGATACGTCTGTCTCTGCTCCCAGCGCAGGCCAATCCACCCCCGACTTCCTGAATACTTTCTTTACCAGCTTCCTTTCCGTCCTCAACTCCGAGCGTACATCCATCTCAGCGATTTTCCCAGACCCGCAACTCACCCTTTCATCTTTTATCACTTCGACCCTCTCCTCACTCCAGCCCACGTTTGCTGAGCGCCTCTCCGCGTTTAGTAATCATCATGGGTCTACAGCGCTCCCCGAGCTCATCATCATTTTTCATGCTACAGAAAAGTTTGCGGTTGCCGCCGATAAGATACTGGAGCGTACAGAGGTATCTTCCGCTTTACTCTCCCCACCTAGCGACAGCACAAGTTCGGAATCAACGTCGAGACCACCACGACGCCGAACATCCCACGGAAGACTCTCGATCTCGCGTCGCATGTCACTGTCGGTCGCTGGCCCGGTTCCCTCCAGCTCGCGGGAAGTGGCCTTGATTGGGATACAGAGGTTTACGAGCCCTTCCTCGAATATCAAGTCTCTTATGGCGTCCTCGAAGCAAAATTCATCTCATCGTCTCTTTCCTGAACCATCTCCGCAAGTTGACCCGGCAAGGGAGCTGCGTGAGCGCACGCTTGATGTATTTTCTCTTGCTGAGGAGAGTCTTTCTCGCATGCAAGCATTCACTCACGGATACGGCGCCGCCGTCCTTGTGTCATCTCTCGATGAGTTCCTGTCCACTTTCATCGATGCCTCGCGAGCCTCCTTCACGTCGCATACTCCAACGTCCACTGCGTCCGTTATGACAGGCTTCGGCGCGGAGGATTTGGCTGACCTTGATTACACTCTTGAAGATTACTCTACTATCCAGTTATGGCTTCACCTTCTTGAGTCCCTTCGCGGTGTGCGTGACCGCCTGTCCGTTTTCGAGTCACAATTACGTGGAACACTGCTCCAGACTTCTACCGCATTCCGGGCTCGCGCCCAGGATCCACATGCAAGTGAGCCAGGCACTACGCGTGGCGCGCTGCAACTACTTTCAGAATCAACGCTCAACTCGTCCTCCCTGCACAGTCTCCTGGACTCTATACAATTACCAGATGTCCGCCCGTCTAGCCAGGACTCCGTTCGCAGCCGAGGGACTTCTTTTCTCCTTACCAAAGGACATTCTGCCCTGAATGTTGCAGCTAGTCTCGTCCAAACCTCCCTTCAAGCGGCGATGCTATCTCCTCTCTACAAATCCCTTGCCAGTTACGCATCGTCACCCCTTTGGACGGCATCGGGTCCAACATCGCGGAGGGCGGGCGGTGCAGGAGCGACGAGTGAGGCCACTGTCCCGACGTTCTCGTTGTCCCCGAGTGAGGCGATGCAACACGCTGCTGAGGGTTTGCTCAATCTCCCACGACTCTTCGAAGTCTACGCGGACGACGATGTGTTCGCATTTTCGATCGAAACGCTCCCTCATGTCGACATTGCCTTGTTAGAATCGCTGACGGAAACAACTGCAACAGAGCCACAACCGATGCACGGGCGCCGAACGTCGACTAGCCGTATTCCTCTCAACCCAGCGCCGCATCCAGGTTTAACTCCCGAGGCAATCGCAAGCGTATGGCTCTCATCCTTGGGGCTCTCTCTGTTAAAACACCTTACGCAAAACATCCTCCCTTCCATACGTTCTCTCACGACCCCCGGTGCGGCACAGCTAGCCTCGGACCTTGGGTACCTGGGAAACATTGTGAGCGCCTTGAGTGTGGAGAGCAAGGAACTCAGCAGGTGGATCGAGGTTGTCAGCATGGACGACGAAACAGGAAAGGCGATGATTCTGGACGTGGATGGTGCTGATTCGATATTCAGCTCGGTTGCGAGGATGCGCGGTTGGGCCCTCAACGTCTCATAATCGCGTGCTGGGAGATAGGATCAGTTTTAAAAGGGAGCGTCTCTGGGGTTCACTGGTAATTGGCATTATCTTTTACTTTCTAGCTAGCCCTAGCAACTCGAAACTGTACGTCCAGTTCCTTGCATAGCGATGACTGCAACCGTCTTATACCTCAATAGTTTGATCCCGGGCGTCTCTGGCCTATCCTACTCAATGAGGACTCGTATTTGAGATTGTCCGCTCGTGCCGAGAAAATCGTGGTGCTTGTCACGTATATAGTCTGTACTGCTAATTGAATGTCTCAATGTCGAAAGCTGAAGCCCGAGCTAAGTTCCGAGTCGGCAGCTGCGAGGTGCCCACGTGTAAGTGCATTGGTATGACCCACGAATCGCACCCGAACCCGAGGCAGGTCGGGAAGACCGGGGAGGCTGCTGACTAGAATCTGGATTGGTGCGGGAAGGTGGATAGAGGTTGTAGCGCGACAGAGTCGCGGGCTGAGTTCAGGAAGGACGCGAGATTGAAGGGAAAATAAGGTCAGTGTTTGACCGGAAGACGATACCGTGACGCACGTCGGTTCGACGACCCAGGCAGGCAAGCGTTAGGCCATTCGGGTCTGTAGTATAATCTTCTGAGGTTCGGCCTTGTCATCGGTGGGCCACGTCAATTCTAATAGAGCCAGCTCGAATTCCTTGATCATCTTGCGATGATCCTTCAAAAGCGTCAACCCTGCTTGGTACTTCGCATCCGCATGCTTGTATAGGGTCCACTCTTCATCGCCCTCGCCCTCCGGCCTTAGTGGCGGAAGGCCGTGTCGGCCGGCGACAATAGTCCTCACGTCGTATAGAAGTTTGCGAAGTCTCTCATTATTGGGAATTTCAAAAAACCCCTCGCGCAGCGAAAAGTCGTTCGTTAGGAACGTCATCTTTGTTGAGCTTCCCTTTCGACCATACATCTTCGGGTTCATTATATTGTCGAAGACATCTGAGCGCCTCTCATCATCCCAGGAACATGGGACCTGCGTTAAGACAATCCACAACAGAACCCAGAAAAAAGATTCAAGGTCATGCTTGAGTGTTTGTGGGATGTCGGGGCATTCCACGAGGTCTGCTGCCATGAATAGCGAGGTTCCCTGGTGGAGAGATATGTCAGGAGTTGGGTGTACTGCTCCGTGTAATCAACTTACAGTACGTGTATACTGGTGTGCGGTAGTTTCATCTGGGTTGACAGGTTTGGACAGATCCCAGTCTATAAGCATCCCACCGTCGATCTTCGATTTATGCGCGTCTTCAGAGTTCAATTCCTCCTCGCCAACGATCAATATATTCCCGGCACTTATGTCCCGATGAAGAACGCCAGCTCTATAAGCGGCTTCGTGAGCTATAATATGAATCAGGTTACATAGACTAACTGCCAAGAAAATAGTCACTCACCCTTCAGAGCAGCAAACATTGCAGTAACGAATTCTTTCGTACTTTTGAATTCCTCCAGCTTTCTGCCAATCGTGCCTAGGACTATGCGGTAGTGCCGATGGGGAGTTAATTTCCAGAGGGGGGTTGGTATGTATTTGAATAAATTGATCACTTTGTCCGTTTGAGATCCGTGATAGGTGTCGTCACCAACATCAGAAGAGAACAAGCAACGAGGAATGTTGGGAACCTGTTTCTTCTCAAGTTCATCATAAATGTCACCTTCTGCTTTGACACCTTCCTCTAAGATACGCCAAGAATCCTTCAGGAGATCTCGACACTTCTCTTTAATACCGTAAGCAAATGACGTCCGGGTCCAGCGACCGACTGGGATGCGTGGCCGCAATTTAGGTCGACAAATGATATAGCGTCGATATGACTCGGATGTGTCAACGGCCAGAAATGACTCCGCCTCTGCATCGGCCAATTCAGGGACGGCCCGTCTGGCAAGTGCAATTTCATTATCGTTGGGTAAATTGACAGTGGAATCATGGCCGCGAGCTTTGGAATCTGCGATATTGTAACGCATGAGAAAGTCGAAAAGGTGTGGTTCCATGTTGAAGTATATTCGCTCGGTGACAACTGCACCACTACGGTCCCATCGAATGAGCCTTGCATAGTCATTGACAATGAAAACCATGAACGTGTGCGTGCGATACTGGGTGCTCAGTATCGAGGTAGCGTAGGTAGTGATCTGGCCGAGAATATCTAGCCCAGGACCCGTCGAGCACACGAGGGAGCTGCCGGACACAGGCTCGGGATCGAGATTCTCCGGGGAGTTGGGGTCGACAAATGGATCCAGATTTTTAAACGCGATAATAAAATCGACAAGAGAAAAATCGAGATCCTTCCCGATGTACTTGTCCTTCGCATATACTGAACAGTCAGGCTTCAAACCGAACAAGAACTTAGTGTCCATCGCTTTGTCAGCCGCATTGGATGTATTGACGATATTTAAGTTTGAAACATGCGGAGAAATGATTTCCATCTGGAAAGATAGGATTAGATCTAAGAACAGTGCGGTGGGCGATGTGGACCCAGAACTCACAAATACATTATACCATTTGGATTCATTTTCGGAGCCCAATGCAATTAGATCGTTGAAGATTCCCTTTGTGAACTTGGGAAGAGGAGAGGGAAAGGGACCACTGGCAGGCAAGAAATGGTTCAAAAAATCTTCCGCGTGTATCGGACCAACAAAGAAAGAGCTCATTTCGTTTCCGAGACGTATCAAAGCATCTGTCCAGTCATATCCAGGATTTGCCTCGTCTGTTGTTGTGGAACTCCTGGTGTGCATAGATGCTGTTGTTGCTTGTGATGAAGGGTTTGCGGATGATGTCGTGGGCATGGATGGCAACTGGCTTGCCATCTAGGGTCGCGTCGCGTCGACGTGTCGAGCCGGTTGTTGCGACATGTGACAAACCAGTCCCGTGGTCGTGACCAGCTGTCACACATTCGCGCTCGCGCTTAGCGTGTAAGTTGTCGTTGGCCGCGCTAGCGTTCCACTCGTCACCACCATTAACCTCGAAACCCAATTTTGGTGAATGGATGTGACCAAGTATCCTCATAATCAAGTTCTAATATGCAAGTGATTAGACTGGAAGCTCGAAGCCTGGCACTACATACTGGCGATCCAACTGCCAGAGTACAGTAGGGTAGCAATGAGCTCCCGTTACCTCCGACCGAAATTCGGGTTTGAAGACCCTGCACAAGAGTCCGACTTATTACGATCCATCCGTTCTGCACTTCGTGGCTCAAATCCCGACCGAGACCAGCAACCCTTTGTGTTTTACAGCTCTCCCTCCGAATCTGAACCAGAGGACGTAGTGGAGGAATTGGTCTGGGACAAGGAACGGGTGGTACTGTGCGCAGGAGGTGTGATACAGAAGCAGTGGTCTTTCACCCACGAGGAGCAACCCGTGCAATGGGCTTGCAATGGCTGGCTTCAACAAGCTGGCGTCATAGCCGCGTCCCGGCCTTCGGGACATTACACGAACGATGTTCACTCGGGACTTTCGCGTGAACGCGAGCGCGACAACCGTACCCGGACCACTTTTGGTCCCTTTGAAAGGGCAGAACAAGAACGCAGGCGTGAGATTGAGCCGGAGTCTCGCGTGCGTGCTACCTTCGTGTTTCTTCGAAGCGTAGGGTGGATATACCTCCGGAATGGCATCGAGTATACCTTCTCTCTGCCTTTTATCGTGCGCAAGGCATGGCCTCTGTATCCACATGGGGTGATCATCCAGCGCGTTCTGGCACCGACGGAGGTGGAAGAAGCCGAGCTGACCGGAGACGAAGCCCTTCCGACCGTCTTCTCTCTCATAAGCCCTCTAGCTGAGGCTACCGTCGTCGATCATGCTGCAAACATCGTTGGCGGATTCCATTCTGTACCGCTTTCCTTGGTCCATGAAGATGACGAGTCCTCTGATCAAGTGTCGGAGCCTCTCTCAGCCGGCGAAGTCATCGTCTGGGTCTCCCACCAGGGTCACGGAGAAGATAGCGATCTACTCGTCACGGTCCACTCCGGGCGTCGCCAGTTGAACATCTGGAGGTATGCGTATGTGAAACTCGGGGACATACCCTTCTCTCGGGCGCAATCGCGGTTTCGCAAGAAGCGCGCTTCTATGGCCGCTGGTGCCCCCGACAACCAACGACAGACTCTCGTGGGAAGCAGCAGCGAAGTGTTTGGATGGGGGGCGCAATCTTCTCCGGAGGACCAGCATCCATTGGAACCATTTCCGTCGCCTCATGCACGCCCGGGCCATCACTCCTCCTTGGCTTCTCTGCAAACCATGTCCTCCCTCTCCGCAACAACTGTTCTCGCACCTCTGGCTGCGGGGTCATCGAGATCTCAACTGCCACTCCTGAGCGAGCCACGGTCTCCCGATAGAGATGGACTCAATGTTGACATACATCGTATCGTTCTCGGCGGAAGAACAGAGCCCGACGTCGCCTTGGGCCCGGTTGACTACACGCGCATGCGCTCTACTCACTGGATTACCAGATTATACACCTTGAACTTGACCGAGGACGAGTACGTCGCCCAAACCCTTACTACACCACCACTCTAACAGTATACTTTACTCTGCGTAGTCAAACAGACTGGCAAAAAATTAGCGTCTCTATGTTCGACCAGCGCTTTGATGGACAGGTCGACCGTGCTCTCATGGGCATATGTCGCCCAGCGTCCAAGACAGTAACTATCCTTTCGATTACCAAAAGTTCAAATCGGACATTATGTGTAACCCAGGTTGGCGAACACCCTGCAGTGTCGGTCGCTGCCATGCGCATAATGAGATCCAACGTTGATGATCTTCTCGTTGCCGAGCCTACGGGTACTTTGACGATTCTCACCCACGGATTACAGAAGTACAACGCATCCACAGTCGGAATCGGGGGTGTTGTTCCGCATTTTCTCTCACGGGCCCGTCCTTCATCATTAGCCGCGCCAATGGAAGTGGATAACGTTAGCAGCAATGTGACATCGAACAGGGTCGTCGCTCTCAGGGACCCCATCCGTTCCGCAGTTACGATCGAGCTTCTCGATGGGTACCAATCTCGGGTCTCGATTGACTTTATCCCCAAGGAGCTACTCACGAAGCAATGCCTGGGAGTACTCGCACTCACCCTCCCTACGGACTGGTTCTTTGGGTTACATGTAACATTTACAGACGCGTGGAGGTCTCGTCGGCTCAGCTGCGCCCCTGAAATCGAATTTGAGTGCTTTAAGAGTGCCTTGCTTACGATACTCGAAATCGAACCTTACCAAGCCGACCAAGTCAGAACTGCGACCCCATGGGAGCGTCTAGCTCATTCCACCTCCTTGGGTCGCCTGGAGGACGACGTTGTACTTTCGGGTTTACGGCTCCCACAGCGTCCGTCCCTGAAAGCTCGACCCCCGCGCAAACGACCGCATGCTCTCCTCGCACCGGTGCTGAATGCTTTGCATATGCTGGGAGAAGACCTACGGCTTATGGTACATCAGCACGATGAGGTCCATCGCCTTGCAGGTTTAATATGTCTCATTGCGAGTATCATCCGGCCAGAGTGGGCGGACTATTGGAAGCGCTTCTGTCCTAACGTGACATCGGGATGGGTGCACCATATGTATGACCACGGTCGAGATTCCTCCATTGTCGACGATCGCTTACCCGTCTGGCCGCCGGACATGACAGCCATGTTCTATGGAAGGATAAATAACCCAGAGTGGAAGCTGCCCTGGTATGACATCCGCAAGCTCTCGTCGCAGTTCAAGCTTATTCCCAGCTACGCGTATGGGAGGCTTGAACCGCTGGCCTACCTGCGTCAGCTCACTCTGATTTATCAATGTCTCGCGGACAAGACAGTAGAAGACAGTCGAAAGCGAGCAGAGAATGCTATGCATCTAATGGTCAGCCAGAAAGTCGGCCTCGAGTTCCTCAATCTTCTACCTATTGGACTCGCAGCTCCGCTCCGAGAAGCTGCAAGGACTTGTCAGTTGGCGCCAGGCCAAGACTGGCCAGCTGCGGCGTACGAGTTTGTGGGCCGTAATGACCTAGCA
This sequence comes from Russula griseocarnosa, assembly GCA_022884055.1. NCBI lineage: Eukaryota > Fungi > Basidiomycota > Agaricomycetes > Russulales > Russulaceae > Russula > Russula griseocarnosa. Next base: position 884,101 of record JAGKRU010000011.1, read on the forward strand.
GAGGGCGCGAATGCGAACCCAGGTCTTTTGAATACGAATGGTTATCGAGCCGTCAAGGAGTTCCTTGTAAGTAATCTCGAGGTGCGATGGAACCTTTAATCGATTACGTCTTCAGGGTGATTACCAACGACCAAGCATACCATCGCTGGTTTATCAAGCAGTTTCTGCGGCCTCCGGAGAGATTAGTGCGAGTTCTGGGGTGGAGCTGAATCTCGATGACTTCACCCATATTAGATTTGGTCAAGACAAACGCCTCGACGAGGTTGCACGGATGTTGCAGTCCTCGGAAGTGTCAACAGTTAGGATGATTGAACGTCCTGAGCTCAAGTGAGTCTCGAAGCGTCAACTCCTCCTTTAAGTCGACAGCAAAGCTGACCCAAGATTTCCTTCAGCGAACATGACCAGGCCAAGGAACAACAGAACCATGTCCTGCGAATCGCAGAAAGGACGCTTTCTCTACCCTTAGGGCGCGCCTTGTTCACATTCGGTTCCGTGCCTACAGTAACACGCGAAGCGTATGCCATACCGAAAATCGAGTTCTCAATCCATCTTCAGCCTCATAATGTGATCATAGCTCCAGAGCCGAACAAGATACCTCAAGACAGCCTTAACTGGGGAGACTTCCACAATGGCGTTGCTGCAGCGCTGAGGATCTCCCCATCCTCTAATGTCATCGACAGCTCGTGGATCAAATTCAATAGGCCTTCTGAATTGACGCCTGAACATGCCGGGTTCTTGTACGGGCTAGGGTTGACTGGTCATCTACGGGAGATGTTAACGTGGCATACGTTTGGCTATCTGACCCCAAAGCACGATCTGACGTCCATTGGCATATTGCTTGGCCTCTCTGCAGCAAATGTCGGCAGCGGAAACAGGCATGTGACCAAGCTACTTGCTGTACACACACCCGCCCTCCTCCCTACGCCTACCATAGACCTCAACGTTCCCTTAATAACGCAGGCAGCGGGCTTGGTCGGTCTCGGACTCTTATACATGGGCTCGAAAAATCGGCGGATGGCCGAAGTCTGCATGAAGCAAATCAGCCGCAATGATCTCACGCAACCGGACCTTAGCAACGAGCACCGCGAAGCTTATGCCATGGCCGCAGCGCTCGCTTTTGGAATGGTCACACTTGGCGAAGGCTCTGCCGTACCAATACCTGCGGATGAAGCACTGGTTTCGGAGCTGCGAATCCTCATTCACGGAGAGGCACCTTCTAATATGCGTGGAAGACGGACGCGAGCGGCCTTTGACATCAACCTCACCTCTCCCGCGGCAACCGTAGCCCTCGGCCTCATGTATCTGAGGACCGAGAGCCAGGAAGTTGCTGATATACTCACTATACCAGATACGATTATGGCCCTAAACCGCATCCCGCCCAACTTTTTACTTTTGCGTACCTTGTCCAGAAACCTCATCCTCTGGGCCCGCATCGCGCCTACCCGGGAGTGGGTCGATGCACAACTTCCACCTTACATCATCGATGCTTTGGAAGAACGGGCACAGGGAAAGTCAATCGATGATGCCATTGAACTTGCCTATTACAACATCGTCGCAGGATGTTGCTTCGCGATAGCTCTGAAATACGCGGGTACAGCGCGGGAGGAACCATACATCTTTCTCATCAACTATTATGACACGTTTAGTAGGATGGCATACACTAATGGTAGGAGTGACCCCATCCATCGCTATCCCCGGCGTCTTTAATAATTACCGTTATACAGTCCCGGCCTACGACCATAAAATCAAGCGACATGCAATCCGCGACGGGTTGAATCTTATATCCATCTCCTTAAATATCGTAATGGCAGGAACTGGTGAAATCAACTGCCTCAGAAGGCTCCGATATTCATATGGGATGTATAATCAGGCGATGCGCTATGGCACGCACATGGCTACTCATATGTCCCTTGGGCTTCTGTTCCTGGGTGGCGGTCGATACACTTTAGGAAGCTCAGATGCGGCTATCGCGTGTTTGGTTGCTGCCTTCTTTCCCCGCTTCTCCCCCGTGTCTTCCGATAACAAATCGTATTTGCAAGCCCTACGCCATTTATGGGTACTCGCAGTCGAACCGAGGTGCCTTATTGCTCGGGATGTGGACACCAAGGAAATCGTTTACCTTCCTGTGAAAATAAAAGTCAAAGAGGGCTCGAATGTCGAGATGGCTCAGTTGATTTCGCCTACCCTTATCCCTGATTTTGACAAGGTTCTCTCGATCCGTGTCGACACCCCTAGGTACTGGCCATTCTACCTTGACCTAGCGAATGTCCGGCGACACAAGAATTCACTCCTCCGTAGTCAAACAATCTATGTCAAACGTCGGACGGCATTCTTGAGCTACTTGGAAGACCCAAAGGGGAGCCGTAGCCTGTTCGTGCGTTCGGGGTCATCTTCGGGTGACGCTGCCACGCTCGATTTCCCGCGACTCACAGACACGAAAGCGCACACCGCTGGGGATCTCAATCAATTCATCTCTTCCTTTTCCATCGAACCCTTCTTCCTGGCCTTTGCCGACCACTTCTGTCGGGATAATATCGAAACGGATCAAGAGCAGCTCTTCAACACGTATTGCCGGGCCAGTCTGCTCGATGGCATCCTGCAAGATAAACCACAAACACTGCAGTCGCATCTCCTTCTGTATCGATATCGCACCATGAAGCCTTCCTCTCGCCACTTCCATCTGCGACTTCAAGACCTGCGTTTCGCAGTCGACTTTTACAGCAAGCTCTACGATAGAAGGTTCAGCGGGAGAAGCGAGAGTAATCCCCGAGCACCCTTGATACGCGAGGGGACATTATCAGGGACGCTATATGCGCTCGACCAGCAACTGGAAATAGTCCGCACAAACCCGACATTCTTATCGGCCCTTGGCGCATACGCACGTGCGGAATCCATACCCACGAGCGTGGTGGATGCCATGCCATTGGTGGGCGCGAGTGCGATCGCGTGGTACCTACTACGAAATAACGTCCCTGTTTCTACGCTCCTTGGGGTTCTGCAGGTCCTCGCGCAGCGAGCGCACGCAGCCTGCGTCGATTTGCCGACTCCCGAGGGTTCAGCTGGCGATGCCTCGGCACTCGAGCGTGGTATACGTGAGGTGCTTCATGCCACCGGTACGCAGATGACGACCACGCTGGGCTCAGGGTGGGCGACGCGCTCTCTCGATGAAATCTTGCAAGTATGGCGTACGGGGACGGCTCAAGTTGCTGCGAGCGGACAACGTGGGTCCGCTGAGTAGTAGTAACTAATCTAGATCATTTGCTCTCTCACCCGCTGTTCCGAGGCTTCTGATGTCGGTCACCGCGGATTTGAGACTCGCTTGTGAACCCTCGTGGTTGAGGTTACACCTCGGCGAAATATGGGGAATGGTGCTCTCTGTACTATCGTGTCCCGGATGAAGGGGGATGAGGAACAGTGGCAGCCTACCCGTGGAATAAAAGTCCACCAAATACATCCATATACGACATACAATAGGTATCACATACAATTGCAATTTTTTTCGAGGGCAACAATGCCGTACAAAGTTATCTTTTTGGCACCACTTCCTGTCCATGGCAGGGATTAAATCCGCGGTGCACTAACACACATCCTACAAACGGCCGAGCGATCTAACAAATAAACATACTGACTCGTGATACGGAGTTCCTTTCAGATTCCGTTTTTATAACCTGTTTTGTTCAGGCTTGCATCGAAGACCGCCGATCGGCGCTCCTGCACGGCCTATTGGAGAGATCAGCATGATGGGTCTGAAAAGCAAGTAAAGGAACACGTACAACATTCAACCGATCCAACATGCCAACCGTAACTTGCCAGTCGACACACGCATCGGTAATTGAAACACCATATTTCAGGCCAGAAGGTCCCTCGTGAGGAACATCCTGCCTGCCTTCGTTGATATGGGACTCGATCATCACGCCGGTGATATCGCTGTCGCCAGAGCGTAGCTGTGCACAAATATCGTCAAGTACTTTTGGTTGATTATTATGGTTCTTCTGCGAGTTGCCATCTGTCCTCATCATATCAGCATGTTATACAAGATCCGTGCAAGAGCTGCAGATGCGCACGGCTGCAGTCAATCATGATAGATGGATGGCGTCGAGGTAGTGCCTTCGCGATCACGTTCGCTGCCTCGCGGACATGCTCAGAGGAAAAGTTCGGGCCGCTCGTGCCGCCACGAAGGATAACGTGAACGTCCTGGTTTCCACGCGTTTTGACGATGGAGGCGATTCCTTGCTCTGTGACACCCATGAACGCATGCGGGTTAGTGCTTGAGCGCATCGCGTCTACCGCGACTTTGACACTTCCATCTGTGCCGTTCTTGAACCCAATGGGGAAAGATACACCCGAGGCGAGTTCACGATGGAGTTGAGACTCGGTGGTACGAGCGCCAATTGCACCCCAGGAGATGAGATCATTGATGTATTGCGGGGAAATAGTGTCAAGAAGTTCCGAGCCAACGGAAACGCCAAGGTGGGTGAGGTCACAAAGAAGTTGACGCGCAAGACGAAGTCCCTTGTTTATCTGAAACGAACCATCGATAGAAGGATCATTGATGAGGCCTTTCCAGCCAACCGTCGTGCGCGGTTTCTTAATGAGGAAGGAGAGTAAGAAATATTAGGCATGAATTCGGCGTTAAGACGAGCCAATCACCTCACTAAGTGACGTGCGACCTGGTCAGCAGGACTCGCGCAAGCAAAGATAGACGCACAAATAAGCTCGCATTATTATGAGAAGATTCGGCCAGGAGGGCATTTTTTCCTTGAGCAGCTTCGCGTAGTCGAGCGCCTGATCGGGAGAGTGGATTGAACAAGGGCCGACAACGACCAGGACTCGATCATCATGACCAGCCAGTATGCGTGCGGCATGGTAACGAGCAGCGGCAATAGTGCGTTGGGACTCTGGAGTAGAGCGAATCTCATGACGAAGGAGGGCCGGTTGGATGAGAGGATCATACTGGGCGCATATAGTGAGAGCAAGAATGTGTCGAGGGGAGCATCATTACACCTATGACTCTGCGATCTGAAATATACTTTTGCATACTCAGATCATCATCGATATTGGGCATGGGAGTCTGTGGCTCCGCACGGGGTGTGGCCATGTCGGCGTCGATGTTGAAGGACTCTATGCGAGGTGAGAAGGCGTGAGAGGGTGAAAAGAGATATATACTACGTTATGACTCACGCCTGAAGTCGCCCATATAAACGATGTGAACGTAGAGAAGGCGGCCGTGGGCGGTCCCGCGGTCCCGGTCCGGAGACGAAGAATCATGGCTTCGAACGTGACCGTCAACATTTCCCCTTCACCTGGTTTCTGCATAAAGTCCAAAGTACTTCATCCTGATGCGACGTCCACCCATAGGCCCGTACCGATATCCGAAGGTCTCAAGGTTTTCGTCAACATCGCCTGGTCTAAAGACGTCCCTCCACCTCTCGATGGTGTCGAAAAAGCCTTTGAGTTTGCCGCGCACAGTGGGCGAATAGTTTCAAAGAGCGAATGGGACAGTCCAATACCCGTATTTGCCTCCAATGGGCGGCTGGATACAGATAAAGGTACGAACGTTTGTTCGAGCATATGGCAAGCAGACCCTTCGCGCACTTGAACCTACCATTCATTTCCGCATAAACTCCGCCCACAGAAATTTTCGCTGACGTTATGACTTAGCGGGCAAGCCGGCCCTCGTTTTTGACTGTGTTTTTCACTCGTCGTTGAAAACTCACGCATTGAAAGATGTTGAGTTTAAAAGCTTTTTGGTTGGTGCGTGCACTTGTTGGGTTCTTATGACGTGACCAGAGGCCAGGCAAGGGCCGTGCAATACCGTCTGTGGCCTATTGTATCTATCTAACTATTCGGTGTCGGTTTATTACTCATTTCGTACTACATGATATAGAACTCTCCTTGCAGCAGATCGAGGCCCAGAATTCGATTTCGCTCTCTCGCGCTCTTGGCACGCCAAACATTTTATCGAAAGGAGTTCTTGAGCAACGGGCTGTCTCTATCCCTTCCACCTTGTTTCCGCCGGGGCACCGTCACGTCGCATTGCTAGATAACTCCCCGGCTAAGAAACTTATCGAGGAAGTCGTCGCTACCCCATCAAAAGCCAATAACCTTACTTCTCTCGACCACGGACATCCGAGGGACTCCGTCACTTCTCGTAGTAACAGTGTCCCCGAGATACCCAGCTGGATATGGAGACAAGAAGGTGGGGAAATACATATAACCATTCAGGTTCCGGAACTAGTAGGAGCTTAGTTTTTCAATATTACATGCCTCCTGATGTTCATCAGAGCCACGCTACCATTTCATCCGCAACCCTTGATCTTGAACCTCGTCGATTTACATTGCTTATTCCAAACCTCTACGCGCTCGACGTTGACCTTGAACTTCCTGATGGGACACCCGGCAAAGCGAGGTCTGGTGTCGATCCACAAGGAACAGAAAATATTACGACGCTTAAACAAGTCCGGCATTTGGACGTTGATCAGGCGCGGGCAGAGTGGCGGGTCAAAGATCGATCCCTGTTGATCGTGGCATAATAATTTTCGCGAGTCGGGACCTGACGTTGAGTGACGAGTATTGTATATCCGAACCTCGGACCCGTAAGGGGCAACAAGGCAGAAATATCTCATTACTACAATAGATGATTCAAATTTTGTTCTTGTACGCCATCAAGCTGCTTGGGGAGGTCCTGTTGTATGCCCAGAGTGAATTCATACCCATATACCAAAGCATTATCTGAATCTACACATAGTGCTCTTTACTGATGCTATTATAGTACTACCCAACAGTCACGTTGTCAGGTGATGATGCATGATGTCTGGTGACGACCGCCGGCAGATTCTCGCTTCCACACGATCACATACATCTACTACTGTAGCATGAGTTATGACCACCTGACAATTCAACTAGGATTCATCAACTTCGTCACTTATTGCACAACGTTAAACGCGACTAGTGCACCGTGCACGAGAAGAATGAGATTCCCCTTCATTCGGAAATCGGGCCGCTTGCTCTGCCCTCAACTCGTGTCATTCAATCGTAACCTATCTCATATTATATATATCTTTGCAACGACGGCTCACTATACAGTATATGCTATCTAGATCCAGAATGTGACCTGGTTATTGGGAATTTTTAGGCACATGTCCGATATCCGATATCCGATATCGTCCAACACGACCGGCTCCAGTGCTCTTGACACCGAATTCTTAAAAGGTCAGGTGTATCGTTGTATCCCCATCAATACCAGATGCTGTACCTGGGGCCCTAAGAAGTATATATCTTTGGGCACATCTTGGACGCCAGACCAAACAGTCAAAAGAACACCTCGACGGTTAAAACACCTCGACGACGATTGTCCTACAAAAGTACCGGTACCCCCACGTGCCAGTGGGCAGATAAGCGTTTCCCTTCCCCTTTTCCCCCGCATGTCTGGTACATTCCTCTTGTCTCGGGGGGCCGGGGTGTTGGCCACAGATGCGTCCGCGACTATTCTCGATCCAACCAATGCAGCACTCGCAGTAGCTACTAACCTGCGTGTTGCGTCTTTGTCTATTGCGGCCTATGAGTACGTTACTACCTACGTGTCATCATCGCCCCATTCTGACTTACGTGCGACCCAGTTATCTCATCACTCTCCCTGCTGAAATTCGGTTTTACAAGAGTTCGAGTCGACGTAGGTAAGAAACAAGTCATGCGAGGACGAATGGATCGCGTTTTGACTCTGGAATACATCGGTTTTTTGGAATAGCTTGGGCTTCATACTTTTTGTTCTTATTCGGTATGTCTTTAAATTACGTTGTTTGAAACAATCACCCACATGCGCTGTAGGTATACAAGCATGATCGTCATGTTCACAAGTAATTTCGGATTCTTCTATCACCACTTCACTCCAAAGGCGTGCTCTGTTTATTGCTATCTCCCACCTGTATTCAAAGGTACGAGTCTAGTGCCTTGCCGTGTTTGAGTATCCAAAGCTAAGTTATCCCTCAGTAATCCAAATTATGGTGTCGCAAGCTATCCTAGGTATTCGGTGGGTCATAATTTCCCCGCTTCATGGCCCTGAAACTGAAGGCAAGCTGCAGGACGTATAACATCACTCAACGGAATACCCGGATGGGCCGTATCGTAGCTTCGGCGTATTTCTTTTCTTCTGTGGTCCGTTATTATCGATCATTTTACCTGATGGGTCAATGTCCTTAAATGAACACAGTTCCTGTGGTTCACTGCTCTATACGACCGACAAGGTGAGCCAAACAGCACCTGCCATTGTCACAGATCACTTAACGACACATTGACACTGCATAGGTGATATGGCAGATGTAAGTGTAACTCATTTCATGTGTTCGCAGAGCGTGCATTGAAGTTCGGTGGTTATATCTCTGATTAGGGAAAGTACGTTTTGTCCCCTTCACTGCCGTCATCTAGTCTGTTCTGACGCGAAATTATAGTTGCATAATTGGAAGTTCTCACCCAGATCAAACCCTTTCTGCTTGGTCCTTCTACTTGATAGCTATGCTATACGATTGCCTCGTCCTGTCCATCTCAACACATCGTCTACTTCAGTTGAGGGTCAACTCAGCTTCCTCTGCGTGAGTCGCGTTCTTTGTGACATAGGCTGTCAACGCTGACACCTTGTAGCTCCAGCAGGCTTTTGAACATGTAAGTCTTCGTTTCTATAACACTGGCCATAAGACTTACTTCAAACCGAAGTTTATTATATGATGGCTTGGGATATTTTGTCGCGCTTACGGGTACGTCCTTTGACAGCTCGTTAGTCCTCACAAATTCACTTTTTGTTTAGTCATGAACTTGGCTAATGTCCTCCTATACCGAGGCGTCGGTAGTGCCATTCAAACATCTGGGTAATACTTCCTCTTCTTTTTGGAGGTCATCGCTGTGGGTATTAACCATGTGCCCTGTATAGCACTTCGCTGGAATATGCAGTTATTTGGATCATGAGTCAACGGATACTTCTTCATTTACGTGGTACGTATCCAGGCTCTTAATATGCTGAGACACGTTTGTTTACTGAAACGAGGTCTGTAGAGGATAGGGCTCAACAGGCGTCACTCATCGTGTCGCAGATACCAAAACCGCCTTCCATGAACAGGCTGGATGGGAATCCGACAATGGACATCCGAAAAAATTACGATACCGCACTAAGCGACTATAGTGTCGGAGTGCATATCGAACGGACGATTCTCAGAGACGCCAAGCCACTAGATGAGGAGTCGGAAACTACCGCCGAACGAGACATTTATCCACCTCCGATGTCTGTTCAAGTTTGGGACGAGACCAAAGGACCCAAGGTCTAAGTTTTGTGTCTCATTTTACTGTGTACCACTATCTGTCGTCGTAATTTCTTTCCTTCGGTACATATTGTTTACTTGAGCCTCGGGTTTCATGTACAATAGCTAGGCTGGTATAACCCACTACTACCAGTGTGGGGTGGCGGATTTTGCCCGCGCCGCAGTTCGTGCACCTGCACGCTCCGGCGCACTGCCACATCTCGAGGTTCCACCAAGTGTGGTCTCATCACTTCTCTTTCTGGGTTCCTTTTTTCCAATCGGTTGCGTTATGATACTCGTCTGTCTACCTTCAATTACGTCGTCGCCTTAGTACCTACACGCGTTTATTTCTTTTCAAAAGCCCCTTTATAATTTTGCTGGCATCATTCTACTACTTATGCTTATTCACCAAGTGACATCAAGCGCGCTTGAGTAGCCAATGAACGTATTAACGAGCTCTCGAGCCCTTGATTATTCTTTTCTCTGCATCATACTCTATTTTGACTTTCCGACTAGTGCAAGAAAAGGTTCAGAGGCGTTATACATGAAGCTTGCACGAAGAGTCGACACCAGAGAGTCGAAGACCCCTGGCCATCCTTAAAAGTCGTCCATAGAGCACCTACAATAGGTACATACTGTACACAGCCATTCTGCAAAGTCACGCGACGGTATGAGTGGCGATTGGTGATGTCAATGGTGCAAGCATAATGAATATAAGTAAGACTGAGAGAACGGTGGTAGTGGCAGACAGGAAGGATAAAGAGGAAAGCACGCAACTGTATCCACCATGTAAAGGTGCACAATTTACCAGAACCAACTACTTGCTCATGTATACGTAGCAATAATCCTTACAGTCGTCTCGTCAGATGAGTCATGAATCCATGATCGATCATGATCAGTGTCAGAGAAAAGAAAAAAAAAAATACAGTACTGTCAGTTGAATCCTTTACGTAATCATAAACACAAATTGGTTATTGACACGTGGTGCACGTGCAATGTGCACACTGAAAGGAGTTTTGTGTGTACAGGGATCAGGGCTGGCCGGCCCATCCTCCCACATGCGTCAAAAAGCCTTTGAGTTCGTCCGCCAAGCACAGTCGGTGAATGAACTCACCGATGTGAACAGCGAAAGGGACACCCCAATACCCCCGTCTTTGCCTCCGATGGGCGGCTGGATAAACAGATGAAGGTATGAGCGCTACGCTACAGCATACATCAAGCGACGGAACCCTTCGCACGCCTGAACCTCTTGTCCATCTCCGCATAAATTCTTCCGAGTACTAAATTCTCTCAAAGATCATTTTGGCTGACTGAGGTTTTGACTGTATTTATCACTCATCATTAAAAAATAATCATGCATTACAGTTAGTTTACAGTAAAGCTTTCTTGTTCGAGTTGGTACATGATCTGTGGATTTCTTATGACGTTGCCAGAGGCCAGACGAGGACCATGCACTGCACCATCTGTGGCCTCTCGACACTTATTCGGTTTCGATCTACTGTAACAGATTTTCCTTGCTGAATCTGATTTCACTCTTGCATTTCCGGCACGCCAACCACTTTATCGAAAGGAGTTCTTGGGCAACAGGCTTCAAATTCTCTATCCCTTCCTCCTTCAATTGTTCCCGTCGCCGGGTCACCTCACTGCGTATCTCTCTAGACAATTTCCCCGGCACCGAAGAAACTGATCGAAGAGATCGCCAATAGTCCCACCACCCTATCGAAGGCAAAGTCATTTCCTCCCTCGATCACGCACACTCGAGGGACTCAGTCACGGTCGCCTCTCGGTACCCCCGACACCCAGCTAGGCATGGAGAAAGGATGTAGGGAAATCCGTATAACCTGACGCATTCGCGCCGCGCTCAATAAGCATGCGAGCGAAGTCTTCTTGTCCCCAATACGACGTGACATGTAATGGTTATAGACCCATTATTGTTCTTGGCTGTCGCATCCGACGCGTCGCGCTCAATAAGCATGCAAGCGGCGTCTTTTCCCCATTGCAACGAGAGACCCAATGGAGTCTGTCCGACCCTGTTCCAGGTTGCCAGATCGGCACCGCACTCAATAAGTATGCGAGCGACATCCACTTGTCCCCAATACGACGCGAAATATAATGAAGCCCGTCATTATGCTGGGCTGTCGCATCCGCGCCGCACCCAATAAGTAGGCGAGCAACGTCTCCTTGTCCCTGTTGCGACGCGAGATGTTCCCTTCATTTTCCTGGGCTGTCGCGTCTGTGCCGTCCTCAATATGAGTTCCAAAACTAGCACTGTAGAAACTTCGATCATAAGTTAGGTTCTTCCTGTTGTCCATCAGACCCACGCTACCATCATTTCGTCGTGTTCCTTTATTCCCGGACCGGTATGCGCTTGACGTTGACTGACAGCTTGGTCTTCCGATTCGGGAAATCGAGGTCGAACCTCAAAGAGGAATATATGGGGACGGTCAGGCAAGCCCGGCATTTAAACTCTGACCGGGTACGAGCAGGGTCAAAGAGCGATCTCTGCTGATCGTGGCACACAGTAATTATCTCCGCCACTCGGGGCCTACCCTCTCAGGCTGGCCTATGCGTTGGCTGCGCGAACCTCGCATCCACAAGGGGCGGCATGAGGGAAATTTTCATCTTGCACGCCGCCACCCTACATCCGTGAGGTCGCGTTACTAGTCCGCCATCTAGCCGTACTCAAAGCCATAGTACCGGTAGATTCTCCGAATCTACTGCACACGTGGTGCGCGCTTTAAGAACTATGAGAAAGGTAGAGGATTCGAAATAACCCTGGCGTCTGGCGTAAGTAATTCGTCGGCGTGACGAACGAAGGGAAGTCCACACTCCTTCTCGTGCGCTAATCAGTTGTGTTTGACATCGTGGAATAGGGAACAGGTTGATGATCGCCCTCAACACACTGCCAGTGGCACGTCATTCAACCTATTTTCATGCAATTTTTTCCGTAACGACGGCTTAAGGGCGTATATCCCATCCAGATCCAAGCAAAATCACCTGGTTTTGGGGAAATTCTTCGGGCATACTGACCAGGGTTCGGTGTCGTCGAACGAAAAGGGCTGTACCCGGACGAGCGCCAGTTCTCTTGGCCCTGAATGCCAACAACGGCAGGTGTATCAGTATCCCGATCATTACCAGGCGCTGTCCATTTCAATTAAGGGACCCTAAGTTATGGTCATAACCTCTCCTCCCTTATGCGTTTGGGGCGCATTTTGGAATGGCCGAAATAACGCGCGACCGTGAATCCTTCATAAGTATCGGCACCCCCACATGGCAGACCAGCGTTTCCCCACCCTTTCCCCCGCATGTCTGGTAACATCCTCCTATCTCGGGCGTTGGGAACTCCGGTCGTGGAGGTGTCCTCGGCCACTATCGATCCGACCCGGGGGGCACTCGCTGTCGCTAATAACCTGCGTATTGCGTCACTATCTATCGCGGCCTATGAGTACGTTACGAGTTACATGTCATCAACGTCCCATTCATAACTCACTTGCGGCCCAGCTTTTTCATCACTCTCCCTGCTGAAATCCGGGTATACAAGACTTCGAGTCGACGTAGGTAAGAAACAAGTCATGCCAGGATGAATGGATCACATTTTGACCGGAACGCATCGAATAGCATGGGCTTCATACTTTTCGTTCTTATCCGGTATGTCTTAAACTACGTCGTCTGGAACAATCACCCACATGCTCTGTAGGTATATAAGCATGATCGTTATGTTCACAAGTAACTTCGGATTCTTCTACCACCACTTCACTCGAAAGACGTGCTCTCACTATTGCTATGTTGCACCTGTATTCAAAGGTACGAGCCTAAGGTGCCGTGTTCGAGTATCCAAGGCTGAGTGATTCCCCAGTAACCCAAATTACGGTGTCGCAAGCCATCCTAGGTATCCGGTTGGTCATTATTATGTCATTTCATGGCCCTGAAACTGAAAGCAAGCTGCAGGACGTATAACATCGCTCAACGGAATGTCCGCGTAGGCCGTTTCGTAGCTTTGGCGTATTCCATTTCCTTGGTGGTCCGTTATTATTGTCCATTTTACCTGAAGAGTCATGTCCTTAAACGAGCACAGTTCCTATGGTTCACTGCTCTATACAACCGACAAGGTGAGCGAAATAGCCCCAACCATCATTCCCATAGACCACTTAATGACACTGCATTAGCTGAGATGTCAAAAGTAAGTGTAACTCGTTTCATGCGTTCGCAGGGCGTCATTAAAGTTCGGTGGCTATGTCTCTGATCAGGGAAAGTGCGTTCAGTCCCCTTCACTACGCCATCTTCTGTCCTGACGCGACATTATAGTTGCATGACTGGAAGTGCTAACCCAAAAAAAGCCATTTCTGCCTGGTTCTTCTACTTGGTAGCCATGCTATACGATTTCATAGTCCTGTCCATCTCGACATATCATCTTCTCAAGCTAAGAGCCTCCGCGACCATCTCCACGTAAGCCGAGTTCATTGTACCACAGGCCATCGGCGCTGACTCTCAGTAGCACCTCGAAGCTTGTGAATATGTAAGTCTCAGTTTAGATAACACTGGCCATGGCTCTTACTCCAAACCGAAGTTTATTATATGATGGCTTGGGATACTTTGTGGCGCTTACGGGTACGTCCGAGTCCCTCGACAGCTCGTTACTCGTCACAAATTTACTCTTTGTACAGCCATTAACTTGGTTAACATCATCCTATACCGAGGCGTGGGTGGTGCCATTCAGTCGTCTGGGTAATTTTTTCTCCTCTTTGAGTCACATCTGTGAGCCTTAACCAGCTGTATAGCGCATCGATGGAGTATGCAGTGATTTGGATCATGAGTCAACGGATACTTCTTCACATACGTGGTGCGTATCTTACTACGCTGAGACATGGACCTATATACTGAATCGGGGCTGGCAGAGGCAAGGGCTCAACAACCGTCACTCGTCGCTGTGTCGCAGCCAAGGAACCCGATCTCGTCCACATCGCACCTTCACAAACAGACATACGAGGACAAGTCGGGTGGGAACGTGTCAATGGACGTAGGAAACGATACCGCACTGAGCGACTTTAATGTCGAAGTGCGTATCGAACAGTCAGTTCTTAGGGACGCCAAGCCATCTGGTGATGAAATCAACGCCGAGCAAGGCTTTTACATGCGTCCAAAATCAGAGTGGGACAGGATCCAAGGGTCCCGTGTCTAGTCTCGTGTCTCGTTTTTATGCGTACCGCTATCTGTTTGACATTCGAAGGGATATTTCATTAGTCTTTCTTTTCACAAAATGTTATAGGTATAAACCGTGGCATTTGGAATTTTGGATTGCAATAGTTGGGCTGGTTAAATCGAGTACTACAGGGTATGGACTGTACAGAATGTATACCAAGTGTGTAGACGCTCCGTGTATGACTTTCTAAATTTCACAACGCGTACTTTGTCTTTACAACTTGTGTTTCAACCTGAACATCTGTCTGATCGAAAAATGGTTGCTTATACAATAATCGGCCTTCCTTGGCCGTAACTACCGCGAGGCAGACACAACTCCGGCAATCTCGGAGACAGCTCAGTCCCAAAGTTTCAAACAAAAGGATGATAGTCCGAAACACGAGTTGCCCGGTTGCCCGAAAGAAGAAAAAAGGAGATGCGGTTCTAATTGTTTGCATATGCTTGTCAAAAAAAAAGTCTTGATAAAGACGTGGTGGCTCTCCCCCCCAATACAATTAAGTTTCAAAAGCACAGGTGTTTAATGAAATGGAAGGGCGTTAAACTGGGCGTTGTCAGTTATAGTTGGATCGCCGACAGGCATGCATCATAATAGAAGGGTGAGCTCGAGTCTTTTAGAACGTCACGAGTACAGCTGAACTTAGGGACCGCATCACTCATTATAGAGATGAAGGCTATTAAGGACCCGAGAGCTAGCTCACTTGGCAGATTGTAACGAGGCACAAAGGGAACCCCTAGGGCACCCCATTATATTGCCACGTATCCGTATGCCTAGGTCCTGTCCAGGTGGTATATGGTATGGATATAATACCACATTCAGTCGTTGTGATTCGCGATAAATGTCATTACTCTACGTTCCGAGCGGGCTCCCTTACTTCGATCATCGATAGGCGCGAGCGCTGTCGAGTGAGCGAGATGTGCCATTTCGGGGAAATGGGGAATGCCAGTGTGACCATACACATACACAGCGATGCTATACAGACAAATACAGTACGTATCTATCTCAAGACCGAAAAGGAAAGGATAGGAAAGACGCTTACCCCATCAACCAGATCATTAATCGATCATTCTTCATCGAGCGAGTCTCGACTTTCCACTTCCTTTCCAAGTTGAACCTTGATCCCCGATCAAAGGCGGAATAGAAGATACACCCGGTCTCCACCCGTTCCTGATACTCGGAGGTGAAAAAGTAAAAGGAAAAAAAAAAGCCCCGTGGAAAATGAAAAAAGCTTCACCTTGCGGAGTGTGAATATCATCCCCCAAGTCAAATTTGTATCGCAGCATTCTAAAGTGGCCCTTTAAGTTAGCAGCAGGGCCCGAATGCCTCAAAGGGGCATACGTTTCGCGTTTGCAAACTATTCGAGTGGACAAAGGACAAACATGGGCACAATACAGTACCAGTACGCGTGCGGATCACACTCCGTTACGCCTCGTAAACCTGATACTCCCACGCCACCGCCACCAAAAATGAGGAAACCGAAACGTGTGATTTGATGCAGCGCTCAGTGTCATAAACGCCTGGACAGCTGTACTGTACAGGCCGGCAGTGCCCTCCCCAGATTACGTGTGATCGAGCGTGTAATCTTAGACTCCGAGTCGGCGTACAGCAAGATTCAGATGGTGGATAAGTTGACCGTGTGTGAGAACCATCGATCGATTCGATCAGTGATACAGTACTGCCAGTGTTCACTCTCACGAGCCCCGTCGCGGCGGCGTCGCCATATCTTAGACGCCGAAGATCATCGCACACCTTATTCCATGTATACAGTGTATCCGAGTTGGCGATTTGACGGAGCGGAGAGTGCCTACGATAGAGCACAGTCGTCTTCTACCTTCCAATGGTTAAAATTACAACCACTCCACAACTGAGTTGACACTTCCATTGTGACCTATTTGTAACTTAGGTCTAAATTTAGATCGTTGACTTTCTGGACGAGTATGACCCTACTATTTTCCTGTTGGAGGCGTATCAGGCTTCTTCATCGACATCTCACCATATTGAGACAAGAGTTGTGCGGTGTCCTCTTCTGGCCCATAACTTGGCGCACCAAAGACGACAGAGGAGGTATCTCCAGCCACAGCCTGAGAGTTCCCTTACCCCCTCAATTCAATGCTAATTGTATGCCATCTCCCACTGAAAGATGTGGATGGAGCGGAAGGGCGTAGGGCCCTCCGAGTCTCCAGCCCCGAGCCAGAACGTGACTGAACGTCCTGACCAAGTTCGCGAGGGAGAAGAACTTGGTTGATCGTTATAGGGATTACTGATAGACATGAAGTAGACGAGTCAACGTGATCTTCGTGAGCATGAAAGACAAATTAATGCAGAATAATACGATGACCTTGGTGTGGTGTCATGGGGGCGAACAAGTGGGAGAAAACGCGATGCCACGGCCACGGTCAAGCCGGGACTGTACTCGACATTGTATACAGCATTCTCCTACGATGGGGTTGGTGTCCTCATCAAGAGGCGTCGACGGTCTTCTGTCGACTCATGTTTGCCTGACAAACAGGAGGATAGGTCCCATGGCGAAGTTCAAAATGGGACCTACCCTCCAGATAAATTACACAGGTTTCCTCTGGAGTCCAGGGGAAGCCTCTGGACAATAGGTGCCACACCAATCATACACCTACAATTAATTGCCTTACCTTAAGGGTTTCATAACACCTCAGACTTATGAGGTGTTATCATGGTTGGACTTGTGCCATATACTGTACGTACTGTACTGTATAAGAGAGAATTTTGTTTTGGAAAGCACTTTTACAGATAAGCCGTCGTCGTCGTCGCTATTGTCAGCAAGCCCAAGACTTTGGAGAAGAAGTCCATACGGACGTTTGGGGACATTCACCCACTCTTAGCCTATATAAACGAGGTGCATGATAGGCAAAAATGATTGCAATCGGCGAAAAAGAAGCGAGTGAGTATACAAAATTTGCGAAAGCGAACTTATTAGCATCGCACCACCAGTTTTTCTCCACGATACAACACCGTCGTCCGGAGTCGCCACCAACCATCGCCCGGCAATCGCGAGCATGAAAAACACGAAGCAAATTCCAGTAGGCCGGAAACAGCTTGTCGTAATGACTAGTGGAATACGTCTCGACTCAAAGCCTATCATGCTCGCCGCCGTCACAGTGCTCCGAGTTGGTGCCCAACCGAGACTATCTGTTGTTGCCGGGTGAGGTGAAGATATGTCGATAGTGTTGCCCCATATTCAGTTACGTTTCTGTTGAAGATTGAGACCAGGAAGGAGGAAGAGACGAAGGCAAGCGAGGGGTGAGTGAGGTGGGGAAAGCCTGAGAGTGACATTTGCGACTCGAAGAAAACGGTACTTAAATAGGTAGCTATATAATTGCGTGTGTGCATCCACCTTGTACGAGAATCGAAACGAGAAGACGGGATAGGTGAATGATAATTTCTAGAATGAGCGTGTCCATGCCCTTATGGGGCCTTACGGCCCGGCGGAGGTCCGATGCTCTCACCACATGGTGCAGCGTGTGGCCACTACTTCCAACAATTCCATGACTATTATTGAGCGAGAGCGAGAACACTTGCAATCAGAACGATGGGATGATGACGATAGTGCTGAGTAAACTGGTAAACTGTAAACGTAAATTGTCAGAAAAGGTTTCAGGGCATCAGAAATACGTGACGTACCATCCGTGCGTTGTTATTTTGTTATTTGTAACTTACGAGCAGGATCTGACCGTCTGAAAGTCCGAACCAAGGGTTCGACGTTCGCCACCGGCTCGCCTTAGCGAACGACCCAGGTTCTCATTCTCTAGGTGCGTTGAGGGTCATTTCGTCTTCAAGTTCTATCTTTCACACGAGCACTGGCATCGATCTATTGTCAATTCCTGCATGACCTTCACCTTCCGGTCTTCTACGGTCGCAGAGGACTAGACGTTAACCCTGAGAGGCCTTGCATAAACCTGAAAGTCGCGTGGGATGATAAGAGCCCAGATTTTCATGACGAATGGTGGAGGTCAAAGATGGCGTCGGTATGACAACAGCTACAACTCGCAACAAATCAGGATGAGACTCGATGAGGTTCGCATAGGGTCGAGGTCTCCAACTGCGACTGATGTGGCGGTGAGAAATGCCAATGCCTCAATACCGGCATCCAACAGTCAGCTTCAGCTTAGTGTGGACCGTCACCGCGTCACCGTCCGCGAGGTGAATTGGTGGTATACTGTATCCACATCCACTTCGGCAATTCCTGTATGTCCTTCATCTATCTATTATTATAACCTAAGCTTCCCCCGGCACACAGGTTGGCAGTAGTATGTCAATCCAGATCCAGATCAGCGGAGCCTGAGCCTCAGGCTACATAATTTGCAAGACTCAGCAAGAGTCATCCGGGCCGCTGACTACTAGTAACTTACAAAGTCCCTCAAATGACTCCTTGATACCGTTCCAAGTCTTAGCATCCGCGATATTGTCCCCCTCGTCTGCACGCCCAGACATTCATACCCTCGTTTGTTGCTCCGAATAGGTTTCGGCACTGCTGGGCTACATATGTGCTATCTACACTGATTCTACTACGGGCGACTCCGAGTCGAGGAATGGACATTGAAGCACAAACACCAACACGGTCGTCAAAATAAACTACATATGGTAAGGTTTGTGGTGTTCTACTGTCAGTACTGTGTTCTAACTGTCATAAGTTATCCAAGTTCAGTCGACGATACGCGAAGGAACGAAGTGAGACCACCCCGCCCCCCGCCTTATTCAAATAAAAAATTTGAGGGTCCTGCTTCTGTGCCACTGGCGCGCATCCCTGCCTACCCAGCATAACTTGAACCTAGTACTATAAAGCCACCGAAACTCGGACTGAATGGAGAAGAGAACTTCGTAAACGAAAAGCCACCAAATCGCTTTATTGTAAAGTACGTCACTGTATAGTAATACACTATGGAGCTACGAGAACTAGTAACTTACAAAGAGATAAAAGTGTGAATGAAATGCGTCGATCTAAAAAAGGAGACGGAAAGAACCGGGGGTGTAACGGAACGAGAAAGGAGAAAGTAAGTCTAAACGTACCCGAAACGATAACCAGCCTATTAGCTTCGCTTCCGCACGCGCTTAGACCTCGTGCTACCTATGGTACCCCAATTCAGGGTACATGCGATCCCACTCGCCCTGCACGAACCCCCTCGCACCCCACAACACGCCCTCTGCGACTATCCTGAGACCCTTATCCTGACAACCGTCCACGGCGCCGTGACCGCCAACAATACCATCTCCTCCCCCACCCTGTTGCGAATACGCGTCTTCAGCCTGCTGCTGCCACATCGTATGTTGTTGTGCGTAGAACGCAGCACGCGAAGGAGAACTCACGGTAGTGGCGCCGGTAGGTTCCGAGGTCACCAACGTCGCCGCCGATCGCCACATCGCTTCTTCGTCGTCCGCCAGCTGGCGTGGGAGCGCATCTCGATACCATTGTGGTTCGTGGTGCGTTGCAGCCGAGTGTCCCTGCTGTCGTTGTCCTGGGTACTGTGCAGGATCGCCGACGGTCATATCGGCGTGTGACCACTCGAGTGAAGGCAGACTTTCGCATGTAGGTTGCTGTGATTGTTGCTGGTGTTGTTGGTGTAGTAAATGCTGTTGATGTGGCTGTAGCATGGTTGCAGAAGGCACCTGTGGACGCATTGGCTGTATCTCCGGCTCTTGCGTGTGTACCCTCGTCCTGGGCATAGGGTCGGGTCCGGGTCCAGTAGGTTGTGGTGAGTCCGTATGTGCGCTAGACTGAGAGGGTGATGTGCCGTTCGCAGAGCCAGCCAGCTCGACGGCGGTGCCGGTCGGAACGTTCAGAGAATCGACACAGGGAAATTGGAGTCTGCGCACGGCGGGCAGAACGGCCTGCTTTTTGCGCTCGCGATCCTCAGGTCTATCCGAAAGGAACTCCTCGGTGTACAATGGGCCGAGGGTGCGCAATATGTCGAGTGCCTTCTCGGCAGGGCGCACGCCGGGAAACGACTCCAAAGTCCTGATCGCGCGGAGCACGTTCGCGCGCATGTGTCCCGCGTCTGGATGGTCAGGGTTATTGATAATCTGAAAACAGAAGAACATCGCGGCGGAGAAACTGTGCATCTGACACCAGCTCATGTGCATGGATACGGCGGTGTGGTTGAGCATCTCGGGACGGGTGTGGGCCGATAGAGCGATGAGTCTTTCCGCGGCCTTGATTGGGATTCCAAGACTTGTCCCGTATTTGGACCTTTCGTTGCGTGCGAGACTCGCGTAAGGCCTATGCATGGCAAAACGTATGTGTAGGAAAGCGGTGCGAACGACGAGACTCTGTACGCCTATGCATCGTTTGTGGGTCGTAGACGAGGCAAGAAAATTGACGAGGGTGTAGTCATCCATGTCCAGTTCCGTCGGCAGCGCGTCCCACCATTCTTGCAGGTTGCGATCTTTTGCAAGGACAGATTCATAAGGCACTGGCCGTAACGACACTGCGTCATCCACGATATCGCCAAGTATGTAAGCAAGCCGGAATAAAAGGATGTTCGCATCGTATAACTTTCCGGAGGGATCGATTTGGGGATCGCAATACGATGGGAGTTGTGTATCAAAATGGCGTGATACGATTGCGAGAGGGCGTCCAGTCAAAAATGATTGCCAACTGCAGCAAGTCAAAGGGGATTAGGACCCAAGACAACTCGATATAATCCCCCCGTGGGCGTACCGTTCGAAAATAAGGACATTCCACCATGCCCATCTGCGGCGTTCTGCGACTTCAAACGGTATCTCCTTTCCAGGATCACGATGGAGGCCCATCGCTGTGGCAACATTCACCAACTCCCCTTTAACATGCCAGGTCTCTTCGTTGTCACTTTTTAAGATCATGAGGTAGTGAGCCCGAATGAGATGCAGTTCGACAAGCTCGAGTGTGGATACGCGGCTTTCCGTTTCTTTGCGTTGCAATACCAGACGCATGATGCTGTAAAAATGCTTCCCGATTCCCTCAGTATCAGGTGGTAGAGCATGACGCAGTTCATGATCCGCTGGAAGGTAATGCAGTGCGACCGCCATGATCATGCACACGGTCCCGAGCACAGTACGGTCGGCCCCAGCCCCAGACTTGTAACGGGTCCACGCTGCCATGAACCCGCGGTGATTCACGAATCGATACACCCAGTTACAATACTCAAAGTAGTAGTCAACAAGGCCATCGATTACGGATGCAGGTGGAAGTTCTTTGCATAGGTCGTAATCACTATCGTATGCCGGGAGGATGTCGGGTGTTCGTTCTGGGGCATTTGCATCATCCTCGCCATCTCCGACGCCCTATAAATTGTGCATGGAGTAAGCGGAGACGTGATTTGATCGGAATCATTCTGCGGAATGGCTGACACGAAAAGAAAACATACCGATGTTAAGAGGGAGACAGTGCTTGTAGGACCAGCGTAGAGACCGGCCCGACTTGATTGCCCTCGCGTACCCGGAGGTGCGTCTGGCTCGGACAGATCCGACTTTGAAAGGTCTTCGTTGAGTCGAGTGGTCCCCAGGGTGCTGGATGCACCAAAGGAGGGTTGAGAGGGGGTGATGGACCCGGACAAAGCAGGTGAGCGTTGTATGTAGTTGACATGGGCTTCTACGAGGGCTAGCGCCTGACGAATCTTGGAAAACTCGATGGCGGTGTTGACACTGCGTGGGTCACCGGGCGCGCGCAAAAGAGCGTCACGTAACGACAAATGCACAGATAATAAAGGCACACCTTGAAACATCTGCTCGAGAAACAGCAGGCGCGCCGCCGTCCTGACCCTGATAGTAGCAGGAGGCGGTTGTGTCTACATGTAGCTGTCAGAAACGCTCTGGAACGATATGAACGGTACGGAAAAGAGGAGACCTGAAGTGGTAAGCCCTGAAAGAAAAACCACTTACCTCTTAGTTTGCACGAGGAACACGGCCGCTCTCTGGGTGCGAAAGGAGGTCATAAGGCGACATGAGCATAGAGGGTCACGAGTACCTGTCGCATTTGAGTTTACTTAGGCGACACGGTCCACAGTTGATGGTTTTTCTTGCCCGTTTAGAGGGCACCCTTACACGATCTGTACTAGAGGAAGCATCGAGGGATGCTGGGGATCGTGGGCGCGTGCCTGTGAAGAGTGTTTCTGAGGGAGATTGCCCCTCAGACGTTTCCCTAGGAGAACGGTCTGATAGGTTGGAGGACGACGGCGGCATCAGCGGAGTGGGCGAGGGAGGAGAGGGAAGGGAGTGAAAGGTCAGTTAATTTGTAGTAGGCGAACGGGAAACTCACCTGGCGGGTCCCAGAGCTAAAGGACTCACTCAGTAGTCTTACGGGACGTCTTACAATGGTAAGAATAGTCTCGATCATTTTTCCGCACTCTCGGCTCCAGGGTCTCGCTCGGGTCTCGCTCCAGCACTCCAACTCCAACTACTATTCGTCTCATAATCACTAGGATCTCTCAATTTGACCTGTAGCACGTTCCAGGCGAGCAATTGGGGTTACAAATGCAACCCAGGAGCGCGACTTGGTCGAATGTCCTCGACACATCGTCCTGTACCCGATGTACCTGAAGAGGACTAGTACATGCGGGACCTACTACTAGTAATCAAGATTATCTCAGCAAATACCTCCTAGGCAACTCAAGACCGCGATACGGCAGTTCCGAACGGGAATGATTTGCTTATGACTTCTACAGTAGGCCTTCTTATCAGTTGACAGCTGACACGCAGTACTTTATACGACGTCTTCTTTCGTTTCTATGGCCTTGCAAGAATGACTTGCCTCTAACATCCTATCTGCATTATGGTCAGCCTCTACACACAACACGGCAAAGAAACAGAGCCAATTTTCTCTGGAGCGTTCTATGTGTCTTCTTTGAAAACGTGCATCAGCGTGTGCTGGACTTTTTGCTTCCGCTTGGTATCGCTACCGCTCCATAGTACTTAGACCCAGAGAAGCTTCGATCAATAACTTGATCTTTATCTCTTTGTCCACGTGGATGACTGGTTGCGTCTATGGGCTTGATTGAAATCCGCAATTAATACTTCATTATGCCCTCCCTTGATCAAGAATACTGTTCTAGTCATGGGCGAGAACGCGCGCAGGACAATGAAAGAAGGCCGGTGGTTTGATAATGCAATCACATTTTGGAATGATAGCTGAGACCTTCATCCGTCACATCATACGCTATTACGATGTCCTTCGTTCTATGATAGGCTCTAGATGGTGATGAGCGACGCAGAGGCAGAGGCTGAGATAGCGCACGAGAAGCAAGATGAAAGGGTGTACTGCGGCCAGGGTCACCTGAATTTGGTGATCCAGGGAAAAAAAATCTCTGATCCACTTTCCAGCCGCTGCTGTCTCTTTCTTTTCTCGACAATGCTCTCGGTCTAGGCCGTCGGGGCTCCTCATTTCCCGACTGGCACCTTCAGGCAATCGAACACGGGTACTTAGGCCGCGACCTCAGCCCGACTAGGGCACGACTCGGAGGCAGTACTGTATGTCATCTTGCCTGTCCTCGGGCTCTGATGCTGATGCCACTGGCAGTGACAAGCCCCTGGGCAAGAAATCGGAGGTCAGAATCGTCAGAGAACCATTCGATAAAGCCGCACTCACCACACAGTCCTGCACACACACCATGATCCGTCAGCCAAGAGTAATGGTTACGTTAAGTACTGGACTCTGGAGGACTGCGGAGAACCTGAACATGCTGGAATAATGAAGAGCGAGAACTGGACGCGGGTAGGGGTCAGGCTGTGCGCATGACTCGAGGGTCCAGGAAAGTCAATTGCGTTTCAGGTTTGGGTTCAAATATAAAATTTATGTAGATTACTGTACAGTAATCAGAAGCTTTTTGGGTTGTTGGGTTGTGTCCGGTCCGGCAGCTCATGCTGGCCCGGACCGATTTACGCTATGTTGCAATTGACGACCACTTTCCTGTAATTCCGTTCCCATGACAAGACAATTTACCGCAGCGGCCAACAAGCGCGAGGGACACACGCACGTTCTTCTCATCACGACGGGCAGCGTCGCGTCCATCAAAGCGCCCCTCATAGTCGAAGAGCTCCTCAAGGTAAGTAAGTAACTAAACGCACCCAAACTCCCCAGCCTAGCCGCTCAGCAGCTCAGCTCATTTCCTGCTCCCTGCCCCCGCGAATTTTCTTCTCTTCTCTTCTATTCTCTTCTTCTAATTCCCAACCCGGCGACGTGCCCCGCCCCCGACCTCGCCCTCGCGAGCGCTTTTTACGACAGTACAAGGACGTATCAGTCCAGGTGGCCGCGACCGAGCCGTCGCTCACGTTCTTCCAGCCGGATGATATCTGCAGACAAGGAATAGACGTCTGGACTGATGATGACGAATGGAATGTACGCCGTGCGGTCGTGCCATCCCACGTCCCCCGCTTCTTGCTCATAATGCGTGCTCGCAGCCAAATTACCGCATCGGAGACTCGATATTGCACATTGAGCTCCGTCGCTGGGCGGATATTGTCCTCATCGCACCCTGCTCCGCAAACACACTCGCAAAGATCGCTACTGGGGTGTGCGACAACCTTGTAGTAAGTCCCCCTCCCTCCTGCCCTTCCATCGTTTCCTCTCTGTGTCCAGTCCTATCTCGTCGCATAACATGACATGACATAACATCCAACATGACACCTTCTCCCTTCCACTTGAACGAACAAAAAAGACATCGCTGTTACGCGCGTTGGCACCCACAACGCCGACGTATGTTTACCCAGCTATGAACACGCTCATGTACGAGCACCCGCTGACTGCGCAGCACGTACGGACGATCATAGAGGTGATCGGATATCACGTCGTTGGCCCCATTTCGAAGGGCCTCGCGTGTGGCGACGTAGGCGCGGGTGCGATGGTCGAATGGCGCGACATCATTTCGACTGTTGTGCAGAGGTTCCACCTTGTCAGACGAGAGTCTTACGGGGACGATACAACAACTTAGCTTGTCCACCCCCCTCAAACGAGCCTGTTCCGTGACTTCTGTCAGATTCTGTAATGGATGTATTCACTCTTGGCAATTACTTGTCACAATCATGATTTTGTCAATACTATCATGGATTTAGGTTGATTTAGGACTTCATCACGAGCCCCGTTCCAACTGGATGAAACTGAGAAAATGGGCGTGTGGAAGGGCGGGGTGATTTTACCGTTTATGACCCCACACAAGCTAGGTTCAACCTCGCCAAAATATGAGTACTATGAGTCGCGGCGGAGCAGACAACACCATGAAACACCAAGGTGTGGCTCACCACTTGGAAAGATGTCCGGGCTAGCTCAGGCTTGCGCAAGTGGCTTAGGACTCATGGCCACCAAGTAGAAAAAAGGAAACAAAAGGTCGTACTACTGTGAATTTATTGTTCAATGAGCTATACAAGCGGGTAAACAAGACAGAGGGTGTGACGCCAGGTCGGGTTCGTAATCATAACGAGTCGTAATGATATCGCGAGAAATGCTACAAAACTTTCGTGTAATCAGCACAGCCATACATCGCGCCATACAACAACACTCTCTATCCCTCATGGGAATCGCAAAGTGACTTCTACGTTTCAGCCACCTGCTTTTCCCAAGAGGGCATACCCACTCCCAGCCGGGCCATGCAGCTGCGTTCATGAGAGTTAAGTGAATGATAAGACGACACTGGTAAGAAAAAAAAGTACAAACCTTGTTGTAACATCGATGGCAGAAAGGAGCCCCATCTCTCTCGGTGAGACGGTTGGAATCGAGGGACGTGCCACACTCCGAGCAACGAAGACACGCTTTATGCCACGTCTTGCCAACGGCTTTCACCTGAAGGTTTTTTTTTCAATTCCGACAAGTTGTGAGCTAAAGCGCGAGGAGGTCGAGGACCATCTGAGGGTTCTCACCTGCTCTGCAAAATACACATTCTTGTTGCAACGTGGGCACTGTGGTGTTCCACTACCCCACTGGCGCACCGGGCTACCAGTCGGGGTGGAACGCAATTCACCCATGAGCGCTGCGCCGTACCGAGTGCCAGTAGTGCTTGCCGCCAGCGGTACGATCCTGCGTGCTCCGATTGCTCCGTTCCCGCTGAGTGAGTGGGCACGACCAAGAGTTGCAGGACTACCAGTCGAGGCGGGTGCAGGTACTGTGAGCCTTGCAGGCGAGGGCACGCGGTCTGGGGTACCAGTACTGGCAAGCGGGACCGTCCGTGGAAGACCGTTTTCAGAGCGCCCGACATGCGACGGTGTAAATTGTGGATCATCGCTTCCTTGATCTGTAGTGTTATCGGTGCCATCTATTTGCTCCGAGTCGGTGTTGAAAGTGCCCCGAGTTGGGCTCAGGACGCGAGTAGGGCGAAGAAGCGGTCCCGGAGAGCTTGTGGAATCCCCGAATGTCCCCGTGTCCTTTCGATTGATAGTTAAGGAAGGGAACAAAGGGCGACCTGAGGCCGAAGGAGGGGGAGAGGGCTTGGAAGGAGATGATGGCGGGCTCGCAACGCGGCGCGGGGGTGAAGTAGGGGAAGACGCCGCTGCACGAGGCGGGGACGGGGATAGATCTTTGGAGGTATGAGGTAAGTTTGCCTGGCGCAGGTCCCGTATGCCAAAGTTCTTGCTGTGGCAATTCTTACTGTAAAAAACGTGATTAAATATTACCATGGCATCACTCTCTGAAAACTGCATACCAATACGGCTATGATGTACAGTAAGATTATCAATGGTACTGAAAGGACTAAATCAATACAGTACGCACCAATTCATCGTGTTCGAGTAGCCGGAACGAGTCTAGTCTTACGCCACAGTTCGTGCACGCGAGACAAGGCTGCGCACCGCTCAGCACGCCTTACCCCGAGCATTAGAGCAAGTAACATACTTTGTGATATAGCTGAGCAAGAGAGAACTAGTTGGCATCGCACGCCGAAATCAAAAGGATGGCAAATCGCACCTTTCTGCCGGGGCCCATTACCTGTAAAGCGAGTGCACGAGCGAATGGTAAAAGTAAGCACCAATTGCTAGTGACCACAGAAGATACAAAGGACGAGGATCACCTGCTCAGCAGCATAGACGGCCTTTGAGCACCTGGGACAAATGGGAGTCCCTCCGAAGGGATGCATGGTGGAAGAGCCTGAACAACGGTGGTGGGAGGGCGTAGAGAGGGCTCCACAGATGATGGCGACCGGGGGACGAATTATGGGGAACGAGTTTGGCGCTTGGCGCCGCCGGAGGCCGAGGCTGTGCTTATATAATGGGAGAAAAGTCCTGGCTGAACTCGATCTCCCCTCGACTCAATATAGGTGATTTAGACCTGGTGATAGCTTGAAAGATGATTGTGAAGAGCGGGCATAGATTGTAACGAGTCAACGATACAATTCACCGCAATCCCGCGGAAGTGTAATGTAAGTTTCAGGAGTATTAAAGCCTCGGTGTACATAGGTACACAATAATGACTAGCAAAGCAGCGACCAAACCGTCCCGTCGACCGTCCCAACCATCCCTCGAAGGTTTAACGTTTGTCGAGCAAGAGGGGGTCAAAGCATGCGCGTTTGCCCAAGTGGGATATGAGTCGGAGATTGAAAGCGATTTTGGCAAGATTGAATTTTCGCCACAACTTGTCTTCGCTCCGTCCTTTTTCCTTCCCTTTTCCACTCTCTCCTTTCTGTAACCAAAAGTCATCCCCAAAGGTTCACCATGTCTGACGATGAGGCTCACAATCAGACCTTTGAGCAGGTATCCATCCGTATTCCCTCTCTCCCCTTTTTCATTTGGTTCTCATCAGCCGTTTTTTTAGGCCGGTTCCGGGGCCTCCCTGACCTTCCCCATGCAATGCTCGGCCCTCCGCAAGAACGGTCACGTCGTCATTAAGGGTATGTGGTTACTTCTGGGGGAAAGCGGAACTAGACTTTTAATGAGCACTGTGAACGTTAGGCCGCCCCTGCAAGATCGTGGACATGTCCACCTCTAAGACCGGGAAGCACGGTCACGCGAAAGTCCATCTCGTCGCCATCGATGTGCGTAAATGTCTTGTTTTTGTTATTATATATCTCTTACGGGCACCCAGATCTTCACTGGCAAAAAATTGGTAATCTCCAGCGCTACTACCAAATTTGTACAGTGGTTGAATATTTGTTCTACAGGAAGATATCTGTCCTTCCACGCACAACATGGACGTCCCCAATGTCCGACGCACGGAATACCAGCTCGTAAGTTGCATTCCTCCCCTTTGAAAATACATGTTGGTTTCGCATGGCTAAACGGTTCCGCCCTTAAGGTCAACATTGACGATGGATTCCTTAACCTGATGACCCCGGATGGCACCTCGAAGGATGATGTCAAAGTCCCGGAGGGTGATATTGGTACTCAGATTTCAAGTGGATTCGAAGACGGTAAAGATCTCCTTGTCACTATCGTCTCTGCTATGGGCGAAGAGCAGGTAAGCCTTCTCAATCCCCACATTCGGTTACATGTGCGCTTATAAGCTGGTAGGCCATCTCATTCAAGGAAGCCCCGAAAGGCTCTTAGTTCATACTCTCGCTCGTCTTGTCGATATTTCCTGTCTCTTCCTCGTGCACCTGCATTTTTACGCCCATCCATTTATCGTCCTTACGGACGTCATTCTGTCGTGCATGTACTTTTTCATGGCTTGATTCAGCGTGTGTACTGCAAAGTCGCTCTTTGGTGTTAATGAGTTGCATGGATTGAGAAGTTAGATTGTGTTTCGCAGTTAGCTGTGAAAAATATAGTGATGAAAAGAATATGTTCCCCGTCAGATATCCGCGTATCAGTCACACCGGCACAACCAACCTCTTGCCTTGAAAATCATCTCGGTGGGTGATGCAACAAAAAAGCAAGTTTGAAAGCAATGGCAGTGCAGAGGATAGGGATCACGAATGTAAATAAAGGAGTCAACGAAGAACATCACATTCCTATCCTGCTCTGCTCTCGCCCCTTGCTCGCCCTGGGGCATTCGAGACAGCCAAACTTGTAAGCACGCTCCCTTGCCTTGCGCGGCGCGGAATTGTGAGAGGGTCCCGGAAACTCTTCTGTTCGTGCTCCCACGTCGCGAAAAGACGGGCATCGGGAAGAACCGGCCCCTTCTCCGCCTCTTTGCCCTTACCGTTAGTCAATCCATTTGCAAGCAACTCCTTGCCCTTGCCCATGCCCGCCGACGGCATTGGCGGAGGCCCAGATGACCTACTGCCGTCGGGATTGTTCCATGGGGCAGGTACGCCCGTGCCATATGTAAGTTTTTCCGGCCCGCGCTGGAGTACGGTTGGGTGGGATAGACGCGTGACGCGAGATAGTACGGCTCCCTGCGCAAAGACGTAAGTCAAAAAAACAAAAACAAAAAAAAACACATATAGAAAATGGAATTATTTTTTTTAAAAAAGGGAGGGAGCGGTGACGTACTGAAAGTGCCTCTCTTGCTAATTCCGGTATTCGGGAAGTCTGGTGGCTCGCGAGCGGCACGATCCTCTCTTGCGTACCGATAGGACGTGGTGCTGCACCGGGCAAGTTCAATTTCTTGTCTTTTTCTTCATCTTTGTTGTTCTTCTCTTCTGAAGAAGAGATGGGAACGGCGTATGATGGGCCCACTGGCGCCACTGTAGGCGAGTTGGGAGCCGTGGTAGCATACAAGCTGTCCGCGGGCTCCCAGTGTGGATTTTTCTGAGCCTGACGGAGAAGCACCATTGCCACGCGGTGGCGGGAGGGGTTCGCGAGATTTGGGTTTGGAGGAGGTGGGTGAGTGAGTATGTGATGGTATGCGCCGAGGAGCGAAGGTTGGATCTGCGGGATGGACAGCTGAGAAGGCGGAGGATCTACTGGCGCACGCGGTTCCCTTAGGGTTGAAGGTAAGTGCCACTCGGGTGTTGATGCGAGGTTGGAAAGTGAGTATGGGACGATGGTCGTATAATCGGCGGGGTTGGCAGACGATACTCGTGTGAGGGACGTTGCCGGCTCGATTTTTGAAGGAAGAAGCTGTGTGGACGAAGTTGATGGCCCCCCGGGAGGAGGGAGAGAAAGGGACTCGGGTTCAAGGGACGATCGCTCGACTGGGAAGGGCGGGAAGAAACTGGGTACGTGTGGTGGCGGTCTCCAACTCTCCGTCCGCGGCCGCTTTCGCGTTGGAGACGTCGGGTTGGACACTGGA
The DNA here is from genome assembly GCA_022884055.1 of Russula griseocarnosa. Taxonomy (NCBI): domain Eukaryota; kingdom Fungi; phylum Basidiomycota; class Agaricomycetes; order Russulales; family Russulaceae; genus Russula; species Russula griseocarnosa. Next base: position 914,681 of record JAGKRU010000011.1, read on the forward strand.
GATAAGGGTAAAGGAGGAGTGGATGGAGGTCGTGGTGGTGATAATTGCCGTCCTGCGACGTCTTGGGATATAGAAGGAGGGACGTAGACTTGGCCCTTGCCCTCTCTCGCGATGGTAGCATCCATCATTTCAACGTCGTCCTCTCTCTCCTCTTCTTCATCTTCATCTTCTTCGTCTACATCCTCCAGATAGGAATCGGGGAGCGGTGCCCAAATCAATGGTATTGATTCACGCTCGACAGGTAGGCCGGCTGCCAGCGACGCTGAACGCGAGGAGCAGACGCGTCAATACAGAAAATATGCGGCAATCATCACGTTCCGATTGGACTGACCCTTGAACTCGCTCAGATCCTCTTGTCGCTTCCCGCAGTGGCCAGAATAACGCGCCAGTTCGTCGCCCTCCGTTCCGCAGTACTCGTGAAGCTCGTCCATGCTGACGCCAAGTTCGTCGAGAGCACTCATAGCATCTCTGACGGTGATGTTCAGTCTTCCTGCGTGCTGTGCGTATTGAGAGCATGTTGTGGCCAGTAAGACGAGATACTGTGAGAGGAGGTCTGTGAGGGCGAGTGAAGCCTGCGTTGAAGAACGTGTAAAGCTGTGGGCATGGAGCGTCTTGAGAATGATCGTTTCGATCAATTTGTGTGCACCGGCGTCCATGTGAGAGGGTGTCAGCGTATAAAGCGTCCGGCTAGCACTCGCGTCGTCGTCGTTGACACCGAGCTCGCTGTTGTGGTGGTCAGGAGCAGGCAATTAAAGCGCCGACCAAACCTCATCGGCATTGGCCGTCAAACTGTTCCCTCGTAACTGCGCGTTCCTCTCGTTCAAATAATTACGAGTCGTGAGTGAACTACTCCCGAACGCGTTTCTTGAGCCCGAATGATATTGACCCGACCAGCTTCCTATTTTTTCGTTTATGAATAATAAACGTGGTATCTTTGAACTACCCCATGTGCGGCAAGGACAGGACAGCACAAATTTGAACGGTTGGCGAATTCTCAATATACCGGCGTCGATCGCCACTTTTACATGGCATCGGGGATCACTGGATCTTTTATCTACACTATGTGACGTGGTTGGCGTGCAGTAAAACATCAACGCAGCCCATACCGGATTCATGCATTCATATATGCATTTCGAGTGATCCTTCTCTTCACGATTTCCTTGTGCACCGTGTCGTCTTTCTGTCTCAGCCATGTAGTGTTCCACACCGGGAACCTTGCATGTTTATTTTTTGTACTTTTACAAGCTCCATATAGCGAAAAAGGTATAAAAAAAAAGGACATAAGTTGTAAAAGTTTACCAATAACCTATAATCCGCCAAAAGTACCTACCATTCAACGGTGCTGCATAAAAGATCTCAAGTGCAGAAAACCTTGGATCATTTTGAAGAAATTGCGATTCGCTGGTGTTTGACGAGCTAGCTTTGCTGTTCTGTTTCCATGCTTCCAAACCATACATTCTCGACACAGATGACTCGTGGCCCAGGAAGCAGGAAACCTGTTGGTCCCATTGAACTCTGATGTAACGATATAGTATCCGTTTGTTTGGAAAGAGGAGTGCAGGACACCAATCAGAAAAGCTGTCCATCCTTTCAAGGGAGAAATTAGATACCAAGTAGGTCAGTCCAATTAAAACACCCACTTCATCCCTCATTGCGACACTCCATCATTTCAAAGCTCTTCTCATTCCACCGCAAAGTTGCTATTTCCGCTTCCATAGCTTGTATGCGTTCCATAAGCCTATGCACGACTCGGTCCTCATTCGTATTGACAAGACCTGTTGCAGACTGGGTACGATATGTGTCTGCCTCTGCTTTACTCTCGGTACCACCATTCTCCGTGTCCGCGAGTGGCAAACAAAATGCCGCCCATTCGGATCTGCTCGCTTGGAGCTCGGCACGCGTCTCTGTGAGTTCTCGTTGGCTCTGCCAATTGGCTTCAGCGGCGTAGGATGCTTGCTGCAGAGCGCATTGAGCCTGCTCGAGTGCGTGATCGCGAGACAGAAGCGATTCGTCAAGCTTTGCTTGTAGTTCATATAGCTCCAGTCGTGCACGCTTCTTTTCTTCCGCAGCATTTGCCTCGGCCTGTTCAAGTTGAGCGCTCAGCTGTCCGATACGCCGGTCCCACTCGGGTTTCGCAACGAGCGTTTCCGACAGCTCTCGCTCAAGCTCAATGAGGCGCCCATCTTCCCAATCTTGCGATTTCTTTTCCAGAAGGAAGGTGGTCCTGTTCTTCTGGGGTAGCTTTTTGAAAAGGAGAAGCACCATGTGTTGCATGGGTATCCGACGAAGAAGATGACGGCTGATGTGGTTGTTCTCGGGTAAGGTGACTCACTGAAGACTCCTGCACGAGTTTAGTGGTCATCTCACTAGGATTGACAGCGTCGGGGTCGGGTTCTGGGTAAACGAGGTGCTCTGTGTGTTTTCAAACTTGGGAACTGTCCATATGAAATGACAAAAAGGAAACACATACTTGTGTCAAGAACGTGAATGAGCTTAGTTTCATCCGCATGTGCGTCTGGTGATAAATTCCCTCCAAAAACAAAGACACGTGTTCCGTCACAAGCCATGGCATGACCGAACCTTCCGCTTGGACAGGGTGCTATGTCTTGAAACGTGATCCATCGCTGAGCTAGATATTGTATGTGAACGAGCGCATGAAGTTGAACATGTTAGATTACTTACTTGACAAGTTGAAGGCAGACAGATCACCTAATTTGATTCCATCGTGGGCAAGCCCACCAAGGACATACATAACACCATCGACGACGACAGCAGCACTTGCTGTACGGGGAGACGGTATGGACCCAATACATTGTAGTTCAGTCCATTTTCTTGTCGAAATGTTAAACGACCAAGTGTCGTTAAAGTCATGTGGGTCGCCACTACCACCAAATCTACAGAATATTATAATGGGAAGAAGGCGAGTGTAAGAGGGATACGAACATGATGATGCGGTCGCCGGTGGTTACTGAAACATGACCGAACCTCGGAAGGGTCTTCTCATTTCTGGGTGCGGGGTCATACGACTCCCAAAAAGGATTCGATTCTACTGTTGAAAAATTTGGTCAAAATGGCTCAGGTGAGCGAGGGGCAAACGTACAACAACTCAAATCCAATGCCCAGACATCATTTAAACGCCTTTTGGTGGTCCGGCCACCGAAGACGAAGAGCTTGGAACCGAACAACGACATGGTATGGAGGTAACGACCGCCGGGCCCGGGACCATTGACCACGATGCGGGTCCACTCTCGCGATACTGGAATAGAAGAAGTTCTGATCAGCTGGAACGGGTTTTGACAACAAAAGATCCCGACGTGCCGAGGTTGAGAAGATATAGTGAATCATCAAGAGTCTGATTTTCCTTAATCTGGTCCTTGAAACTCGCTATCCCGCCCCAAATCAAAAAGATAGTATGAGTGAGCACGGAACAATGTCCGTAACGTGGGGTGGGAACGTCTCCGCTGGTCTGCAAGAGATTTGTGGAGAAGTCCCGTGTTGAGATCACATATTGATCATTACATATGCGGTCGTATGTAATGCCTCCAAAGAGGAACAATTCGCCGGCGGCAGTGGCAGTCGTGGAAAGCGCAGGACAACGTCGAGAAAATGGTGATGGCCACTTTCCACTGTTTTTATATGGGGGGGTATGTACAGACCATGGGGAGATTCGGGAGAGAGGCTGCGATTGTTTTGTTTGCGATTTGGTAGGAATTAGGAAACTGTGACTGTTGGCTCGCAGGAGGCGGCGGGTATGAAAGAGACTGGTTCTTCTTACTACGAGAGAAGAAGGGCATGCTCTTGGATGCTCAAGCTCAAGGTGGAGAAAGGCGTCAAATTTATAAATCAATAAATCAATCATTTATTTGTTGACAATCACTATCAAGTAACATACCGACACTTGAGCGCGCTTGAGCGCTTGAGCAACCACACGAACGTGTGTTCTATACTCAAGCCAAAATAGCGTAGTTAGGCAGCAATGCGATTATACATACATCATTCTGTAGCGTCAACTACTTGCACAAATACTGTCGTTTTCTAATGTTATCCAATTGTTGAACGTTGAACGTTGAGTGCTAGTTGAGCAATGATAATTTTACACCCGCTAACGCCATTGATCGATGACAATACAGTACAACTGACACTATTCCCGCGGCCGTTGCATATGCTGTCATTCCCGTGCCTGTGTCCGCGCGCCACCGCCATTCCCTTGCCTCCTTCGCCATTCATTCCTGTGCCTCCACGCGTTCATGCGTCTGCCACCATTCCCTTCAGCCTCGTGGTGCCTGCCGCTGTTCAAGGTGCCATTTCCACCGCGAACCCCATTTCATGTGGGAGGCATTACTTTACTAGTTTAGTATTGTTCTGCAAAATTGAATTGTTCATACTGTAATACGACGATAGGATAGAAAAGCTCCATGACATACTAGACACTTTGCTCAATCTTTATAGATAGTAGATACTAGTACCAAGCAGGTCAGTCCAATTAAAACACCCACTTCATCCCTCATTGCGACACTCCATCATTTCAATGCTTTTCTCATTCAACCGCAAAAATGCTATATCCGCTTCCATAGCTTGTATGCGTTCCATAAGCCTATGCACGACTTGGTCCTCATTCGTATTGACAAGACCTGTCGCAGTCTGGGTACGATATGTGTCTGCCTCTGCTTTACTCTCGGCACCACCATTCTCCTTGTCCGCGAGTGGTAAACAAAATGCCGCCCATTCGGACCTGCTCGCCTGGAGCTCAGCACGCATCTCCGTGAGTTCTCGTTGGCTCCGCTCATTGGCTTGAGCGGCGTAGGATGCTTTCTGCAGAGCGCATTGAGCCTGCTCGAGTGCGTGATTGCGAGACAGAAGCGATTCGTCAAGCTTTGTTTGTAGTTCATGTAGCTCCAGTCGTGCACGCTTCTTTTCTTCCGCAGCATTTGCCTCGGCCTGTTCAAGTCGAGCACTTAGCTGTCCAATACGCCGGTCCCACTCAGTTTTCGCAACGAGCGTTTCCGACAGCTTTCGCTCAAGCGCAATGAGGCGCCCATCTTCCAATCTTGCAAGTTCTTTTCCAGAAGGAAGGTCTTCCTCTTCTTCTGGGGTAGCTCTCTGAAAAGGAGAAGCACCATGTGCTGCAAGGGTATCCGACGAAGATGACGGCTGACGTGGTAGTTCTCGGGTACGGGGACTCGCTAAGGACTTCCGCACAGGTTGGGTGGTCTTCTCACTAGGATTGACAGCATCGGGGTCGGATTCCGGGTAAACAAGGTGCTCTGTGTTTTCAAACTTGTGGGCCGTCCATATGAAATGACAAAAAGGAAGTACATACTTGTGTCAAGAACGTAAATAAGCTTAGTTTCATCCGCCGGTGCGTCTGGTGATAAATTCCCTCCAAAAACAAAGACACGTGTCCGTCACAAGCCATGACATGCCGTATCTTCCACTTGGACTTGGTGCTATGTCTTGAAACGCGATCCATCGCTGAGCTAGATATTGTATGTGAATGAGCGCATGACGTTCAACACGTTATATTACCTACTTGACAAGTTGAAGGAAGTCAGATCATCTAATTTGGTTCCATCGTCGGCAAGCCCACCAAAGACATACATAACATCATCGACGAGGACAGCAGTATGACCTCTACGGGGAGACGGAATGGGCCCAGTGCATTGTAGCTTAGTCCATTTTTGTGCTGAAATGCTAAACGACCAAGTGTCGTTAAAGTCATGGGCGCCGCAACCACCAAATCTACAAAACATTATAATGAGGGAAGAAGGCGAGGGTAAGAGGGATACGAACATGATGATGCGGTCGCCGGTGGTTACTGAACCATGAAGGGACCTCGGAAGGGGCTTCTCGTTTCCGGGTGCGGGGTCATATGATTCCCAAAAAGGATTCGATTCTACTGTTTAAAAATCTGCTCAAAATGACCCAGGCAAACGAGGGGAAAACGCACAACAATTCAAATCCAATGCCCAGACATCATTCAAACACTTCTGGTAGGACCGGCCACCGAAGACAAAGAGCTTGGAACCGATCAACGACATGGTATGGTAGTAACGACCGCCGGGACCGGGACCATTGACCACGATGCGGGTCCACTCTCGCGATACTAGAATACAAGAAGTTCTGATCAGCTCGAGCGAGTTTGACAACAGAAGATCGGACGCGCCGAGGTTGAGAAAATATAATGAATCATCAAGAGCCTCATTTGGAGTCTCGTTCATGAACCGCGCTATGCCGCCAAAAATCAAAAGGATAGTGCTGGTGAGCACAGAACTATGTCCGTAACGTGGGCTGGGAACATCTCCGCTAGTCTGCAAGAGAGTTGTGGAGAAGTCCCGTATTGAGATCATATATTGGTCATTGCATATATGGTGTTTTGTCATGCCTCCAAAGAGGTACAATTCACCGGCGGCAGTGGCAGTCGTAGAAAGCGCATAATAACGCCGGGAAATGGTGATGGCCACTTCCCAGACAGGGGAGTATGTGCAGACCATGGAGAGAGAGCTGCGATCGTTGTGTTTGCTGAGATGATCCGAGTGTGATTGCAAATTGCGATTTGGTTGGATGTTGTGACCGTTGGCTAGGCTGAGATTGTGAAGCGAGTCCATTGGGGCCGAGTTAGGAGATTTGTTCTTTTTACGAGAGAAGAAGGGCATACGCGGCTCTTGTGGATATATATATAGCTTGGATACCCAAGCGCTCAAGCTCTCAAGTTGGAGAAGAAAGGTGTCATTTGTTGTTGCTAAGCAAATTATTGTTGGCTAAAGGGCTAAAGGGCTAACCTCCCAGAACAAACAGGTACAAATTCGCACACCATTTCAAATCGACCATTTCGACATAAATCGCCCGAAGGTCGTGCATACGTTCCTCTATCTCTCCATAACTTCGTATATACATTGTGTGTGCAATGGTCCATATTTTTTTCTCAAAATATATTGGGTTTTCATCGCAAACCTCGTGCTTTTACTGCTCGACCACCTCGGTGTATGCCCGAGCTTACAAATCCTGCAGCTGCGCACAGGTGAATTGACATACAGTAAATCGGCTGCGACTCGTGCAGACGTGCATCTGACTCTCCATAACTTCACATGACCATGGCGAGAGGCAGAATACATGTAGCCGTCCAAACTTTTATGGCATTCTACATGCGCCATGTTCGCAGCTCAACTATCTCTTTTCGCTTACTACATCGCTTACACACCCATTGCTTAACTTATGACTGACGGTGTTGTCGCTTACCAATCGGCTTGTGGTTATATTACAACCGTGTAAAAGACTCAAATGAAAAGAAAACTGTCAAGTTGTTCTCGCAACTGATCTTGCCGTGTTCCACGTCGCTTTTTTTGGTGAATTTGGGCAACTCCCACCGGTCCACGATACAGCACTCTATGGCAATCCATCAAATGCCAATAGAGATGCTGCTACCTTGGCTTATGATGGTGCTAGCATTTGCCGTCTGTTCAACAACAGCTTTTGATTGTCTGTCGTCCTCCGACAAGCAAGGATAAAGCCTTTCGTACCCTCCTAACACATGCATCAAGTGGCGGTGGTCTAATTGTGGGCAGGCAACTCCTTCAAACTCGCGATCAGGGACAAGTGTCTTTACAAGAAAGACAATCCTTCAACGACATGCCGTGCCTGACACGACCCGCGAACAATCTAACAAACATAACCTGGAGGAGCATGTCGCTCCGAATATGCCATGCGCCCGAATCTTCGCAAAGCACGAAGATGGATCTGAAACATCAAAAGATTCTGCAGATATGGCAGCAGGACTGGAGACAACACTTGTGTTAGGGAAGGTGCACACGTGTTGCATCTTTCAACGATCCCCTTCTTGTCGAGAAGAACGGGTGAAGAAGCTCTGTGGAAAGTCCTTCCAGCTGCGATTAGAAGACTTAGTTTGTAGATACCAAGGTACTTATTTTGCGAATAGGCCTGTCTATCGGCCAAGCGAGCACCCGCAGGCTTTGACTGCGTCCATGTTCTATTATCAAGGCAAAATAACGTAGTTACCCTAGGCACCAATGTCATTATACATCACAGTGCCGGTGAGTAGACACAAACTTCTTTACAGCCCCAGCTGGGGCTGTGTGATTACCTACTGTAAGTGTATCATAGCGTCGGTGAGCCGACAATAACTTCTGTACAGCCCGGCACCACTGGCACACTCAGCCTGGGATAATAATTGTACGATCTCTCCATTTCCATAACCAGACCCTGACGCAATCTCGCAGGGAGTACAGTAAAGCCAATGTTGTCGCGCGAATGCCGATCCGCGCCGTGCTTCAGTAATAATCGTATGACGACGGCTTGTCCTCTGATCGATGCCAAGTGCAGCGGACTCCTGCCATAGTTATTGGCGCCAACCGTGCCATTAGCCGTTGCCCTGTAGTCGAGTAGCATTCGAGCAAATTCGACTTTTCTGCGGAATGCCGCCGAGTGCAAAGGAGTCCAACCCGATTTATCTTGTGCATTCATATTCGCACCACGGCTGAGAAGCTGCTGCCCGATCTCCAGATATCCTTCTCGTGCTGCCCGATGCAGTGGAGTCTGGTTACTCCGAATATCTGCATCCGAGAGATGGTCAATTAGTAGTGAGGAAAGCTCGACGTGCCCTCTTGAGGTGGATGCGTAGAAGGGAGTCCCATGATGACCACCTTGAGCATTTATATTTCGGGTGTGTCTCGAGGAGTCGTCATGCTAGGTCACGAAATTCAAACAAAAAGAGACTGGCTTGGGTTTCAAAGGCCGCATGCGGGGAGTAGAACTATGGTCGTCTTCATCGTAAATCCACAGCCAAGTCGAAAACTGTGATTTGTCCACATCAAACAGACGGTTCATCCCATCCTGAATCCTCGACGCCAGATTCACGAATTGGGCGTGCTTGACCCAGTACTGAGCGGAGTATATATCGAGCCAGTGGAATTTTCTGGATGCTGTCGCGATCAACATCGTGTTCCAATTGGAGAAGAACACCAAGACAAGCTTGTGCAAGGATGGTATGTGCCGGTTCGAGTTGGATATGATAGCTGATAGCACGAGACTTCGCTGTTCCACTCTGCGAATCGTTCCGACATCAAATACCATGGAGACATCACGGCCTTTTCTTGGTCCGTCCACTGCAAATCTGGGTTCAGTATTGGGGGGTCCCCTTCACGAGTCCAAGGACAAACCATAGCACGCTCTTGCGAACCCGCTGTGGGATCGGAGGTGATCAAAAACTGATCGTATGGAAATTCTAAGAAGAACTCACGACTTCCGTGTATCCACAAGAGAGAACCAGTCATTGAAAATAGAGCCGCAAGTGAATAAGTCGGTTGTTTCCTGACAGAATGTTGTGATTTGTGGACGGATTCGGAGGTGATGACCAGTCTCGAAGGAGCCTATATCTCTGAGGAGGTTCCCTGTGAGGACATATAAGATAGAGAAGCAAGGACAGCAGCGTTGAGAAACGCTGACGGTTGGCACAGTCTACTTTGTCACGGACACTTTGAACGTTATGATCGACATATTGGATCCCGTGACCGACACCTCGCAGTCCGACGTTGACATCTTGAACTGTGTCAATTGAAGGACGTCTTGCACCCCCTCATCGACGCTTTCAACCCTGTCGTGGACATATTGCACTTTGTCAACAATGTCTTCCACATCTCTCCCGACAGCCTGTACACCTCGCCAAGGCTGTGGGTGGTCCTCCAACGTTCCGCAAACGAAATCCGGGCCTCTTGTTCTGTCAGATCGTTCAACATCCGAAGCGCATCCATAACGTCGGAATATACTGTATCGTCGATCGTCACGGTCACTTTTACATGCATTGGCAATCACCGGATCTATTATCTATAGCCCTGTAGTGAATAGGCATGCGACATGGTCGGCGTGCAGTAAAATATCAATGCGACCCATACCCGGATTCGTGCATTCATGCCTTTCGAGTTGTATCTAGAGTAGACCCTTAGTAATCGAGTTTTCCTTCTTCTCTCTTTTTATCTCGCGTCCGCCTCATGTTTGACACAACAAATCTCCCTTCAGGCTCGTAACACGAGGAACCTATGCATTGTAATCAGAGTCCTTTCGACCTTCACCCTCTCCTTCATATATGATATATCCTTTCATTTCCACCTCTTGTCCGTGCACTTCGTCATAGCCACCCCAAGCGCCGTTACTATACAAACATAGAGCTAGCCGACAAGGCGGTGTGCATGTGTATAAGACCACCCTCCTGCTCGTCGAGGGGGCATCACTGTCATCGCAGAATAAAGACTTCGCTCCTGCTTCTCTGGAAGGGGATTGTGCGGAACTCGCGTTACACGATCTCACGAGATACTATCTACTATTCTGTTTTCTCTCTCTTCGCTTCGTTTACCTCGAGACTAGCGTAACGTTTCTCGTGTCTACAGGAGAAGTTGAGTTTGTGGCGAGGAATAGCATGAGGGACTAAAGGCTGAGTAGAGCTGAGAGAGCCAGGTATCACTTACCGCCATTCGATGTGATCTTAGCCACTCGCGCCTAATCTCCGTCTGCTCTCTAATAATTCTCCCTTGTTCCTGGACGAATGTTTCATCTCTGCAGCA